>JAVIAB010000104.1:10916115-11503615 GCA_032433765.1 Megaustenia siamemsis
ACTCACTCACCACCAACTCACTCACCCTCCCTCTCATCTCCCACTCACTCACCACTCACTCACCCTCCTCCCATCTCCCACTCACTCACCACCAACTCACTCCCCTCCCTCTCATCTCCCACTCACTCACCACTCACTCACTCACCCTCCTCTCATCTCCCACTCACTCACCACCAACTCACTCACCCTCCCTCTCATCTCCCACTCACTCACCACTCACTCACTCACCCCCCTCCCATCTCCCACTCACTCACCACCAACTCACTCACCCTCCCTCTCATCTCCCACTCACTCATTCACTCTCCCTCTCATCTCCCACTCACTCAACTACCGCATTCGCCCACCCGTCCACTCATTCACCACCTACTCACTCAACTACCCCACTCACCCACCCTTCTAATCACTCACTCACCACACACACACACACATACTCTCTCTCTCTCCCTATGTCTGTCACGTTTCCTCTTCCCATCCTCCCAAGACAATCTGTAAACATCACATACTATCTAATTTCAGCAAACGTCCATCCACATGTTCTTTCACAAAACTCTAGCCCGTCAAACCACATTAAAGACATTGTCAATCTGGAGTAATGTCCCGTATCAACAAATACCTCAATGGCCAACAAAGCAGGCTCCACCTCTATCTCCTGTGCGAGCTCTACTGGCCTGTCAATCTGTGATTGATGCAAGATAAGGTCTAGAAGGTCAGCATTGTTTCCTGGAAATGTTTACGTACATGTTATGTTATTATTTTACGTTAGTAAGAGTGATCTATCAAAATGTATGGTCGAAATAAATCGAACAGTGCTAAAACAGTAGTAGTATTCGTATTATAGTAGTAGTAGCAGCAGCAGTGAGAATAGTAGTAGTAGTAGTAGTAATAGTAGCAGCAGTGAGAATAGTAGTAGTAGTAGTAGTAGTAGTAGTATTAGTAGTAGTAGTAGTAGTATTAGTAGTAGTAGTAGTAGTAACAGCAGCAGTGAGAATAGTAGTAGTAGTAGTAGTAGTAGTAGTGTTAGTAGTAGTAGTAGTAGTAGTAGTAACAGCAGCAGTGAGAATAGTAGTAGTAGTAGTAGTAGTAACAGCAGCAGTGAGAATAGTAGTAGTAGTAGTAGTTGTAGTAGTAGTAGTAGTAGTAGTAACAGCAGCAGTGAGAATAGTAGTAGTAATAGAATAGTAGTAGCAGTAATTGTAGTAGCAGTAGTAGTAATTGTAGTAGTAGTAGTAGCAGTAGTAGTCGTAGCAGTAGCAGTGGTAGCAGCAGAAGTAGTAATTGTAGTAGTAATAGTAGTAGTAATCGTAGTAGCAGTAGCAGCAGTAATTGTATTAATAGTAGTGGTGATGATGATGGTGACGATGGTGGTGATGGTGATGACGATGATGATGATGATGATGATGATGATGATGATGATGACGATGAAGATGATGATGATGATGATAATGATGATGACGACGGTGGATTTGTATCACCTCATTTATGACAAAAATCATCTACTTACCTCGTTTTCCAAACCAGTTAGCTGTTGTCGATGGGCAGATGAAAGCCACAGTCAGGACAACTGTCAACACTAAGGTACAGATTCGTCCACACATGTTTACTTGGGAAATGGCAGATCTTCAAAAATGTCCCACTGAAGAAAAATTAAAGAAAGATGAAATATGTGTCAAAAATATGAAAAAAAATATATGAGCGATAGCTCAGTGGTTAGTGAACTGGACAACAAAGGACAAGAGGTAAGATTCGATCCCAACCGACGGCGTCCCGGGTTCATCATCATCATCATCATCATCATGTACCCTGCCGGTTGACGTAGGCGATCATGTCCCTCCACAATCTTCTATCTACAGTGCGTCGTAACAGTTCTGTTGTTGACTGTTTTCCATGTCATGACTCCAAGCTATCCAGTATTTTCTCTCTTTGTCGCCCGCGATCTCTCTTTCCTTTTATTTTGCCGGTTGTAACCAAGTATTCCAACTTTCCTCTTCTCATGATGTGCCCGAAAAATGTTGATTGCTTCTTTCTGATGTTTTTTAAGAGCTCCCTTTTTGTGTTGGCCTCTTTGAGAACTTCCTCATTGGTCTTTTTATCTGTCCAGGGAAGTTACAACATTCTTCTGAGAAATCCCATTTCTGTGGCCTCCAATCGTCTTTTCATTTGTTTGTCTACTGTTCATGATTCGCTTCCATAGGTCAGAATTGGTTCTATATAGCACCGATGAACTCTCTTTCTCATTTCTATTGACATAGATTTGTTGCATAAGATATTTTTCATTTTCTGAAATGCTGTTTTGGCCTGAGCTATTCTGCTTTTTATTTATGTGGTGCATCTCCCATCTGATGTTATTATTGTGCCCAAGTATTTGAAACGTTGCACTTGTTTCAGATTTGTCTCGTTTATTTTTATGCTGCATGATGTGATGATTGTTTCTTCGATATAACCATTACTTCTGTTTTCTTACTATTCAGACTGAGACCTTTCTTGTTGCTTTCTTCCACTATTATGTCTATCATTTCTTGTAGTTCGTTCTCTGTCTCTGCTATTAAGACTGTGTCATCCGCATATCGCAAATTATTTATGTTGTGACCGTTGACTTCAATTCCTTTTTTGTCTACTATTGATCTCATAATATATTCGCTGTAAAGTGAAAACAAGTCCGGTGACAGAACACAGCCTTGTCTGACTCCTTGTTTTATATATTGGAATTGTCCTGTTTGGTTGTTAATTCGTATAGCTGCTGTTTGTTGCCAGTACATGTTTTTTTTATGATTCGCAGATCCTTGCCATCAATGTTTAATTTCTCCAGCATATTTATTATTTCCACATGCTTTACTTTGTCAAATGCTTTTGTGTAGTCTATATAGCACATATATAGATCTTTCTTTACCTCTATAGATCTTTCTATCAATATCCTTAAGATGTATATTGCATTATTGGTGCCCTTTCCTTCCACAAATCCACATTGTTCATCACTTATTTCTGGTTTTTTTCCCGGGTTCACCTAGCCTTAAATGGGTACCGGATTTTTTTTCTGGGAAAGTAAAACAACACGTGCGTAATACCGACCACATTACCCCAAAAATCATGTGCTGAAGATCTGTAAAATATGTAGTCACTAACGTCATATTCCCTATACGCCACTTGGCGTGACGGGGGCTCTTTACTTTTATGATAAAATCTGTCAGCAATGAAAACATAATGATAAGACATCCCTTTATTTGCTAAAGTGTTCGTAGCGGTGTTGAAATCGTTCTGTATGATCAATCATAAATCGGATGCACTGGGCCACTGGCGCATAACACAGTGCAACGTATTAACGGGTCTTCAATCAGAGTGGATCTGGCAGACTCTAATTGTGAAGATCTGTCTGTGGGGGTAATCAACACACTTAACCTGACAGCTGACTTCATGTAAGAGTTTGGAATCCTACTCTGATTGAGTCCTGATCGCAGACAGAGAGAGAGAGAGAGAGAGAGAGAGAGAGAGAGAGAGAGAGAGATCAGGGTGTCAAAAAGCGTTGTCCGATTTATAATTCTTCTTCTACCTCTTCTACTACTATTTCTTCTTCTTCCTCGTTTTATTCTGTTTTTTACTTCTTCTCCCTGATCTTCTTCTTCTTTTTACCTCTTCTTTCTCGTCTTATTCTTCTTTTTTCTTGTTCTTCCTCGTCATCGCCTTCTTCTGTTACCTCTTATTCTTCTTCCTCTACTACTACTTCTTCTTCCCATTCTTCATCTTGTTTTTGTTATTCCTCGTCGCCGTTTTCTTGTGCCTTCTCTTCTTCTTCTTTTTACTCTCTTTTTTATATTCTTCCCCCTCCCCTTCCTCTACCTCTTCTTCTTCCTCTCATTCGTCTTCCCCTACTTCTTCCAATTCGTGTTCTTCCTCCTCTTTTTCTTATTCCTCCTCATCGTCTTCTTACTTCTCCTTCCTCCTCCTCCTCTTTTTCTGCGTTACCTCTGTGACCACTCCTCTTCATTGCACACTCTAACGTTGTAGCATCCTTAACAAGAAAATGCTGTTTTGCTCCTTTCTGCTTAACATATCCCACCTGACCAAGAATACAATAGCGAGACAGCTCTTAAAAACAGCACAAAAATGACACCTCCGACCTGTACGTCAATTAATAACAAGTCATGCACTTTTAAGTGACAAATTACGCGTTCGTTTTCACATTGCCTTCACGCTGATTGCATCTATCAACGGCCGCGCACTAAAAACAATTTAGGTCATCAAAGCGTACAAGGTTACAGGAATAAATTATAACAGAAACATGACGTTGACAATGAACAGATAAGAGACGAATCTAAACATGAAAACGTGACGAGCTTTATCAGAAAAATGCGTTGGAAATTGGAAATACATCGGTCATGTGTTGAAAATGAGTGAAGAAAGACTTCCCCCGTCAGGCATTCATGTGGAAACCATCTTGAAAAAGAAAACAAGACAGACCGAGAGAATCGCTATGCAGTACAATTACTAAGAACCAACCAAGAACTACCAGAACTAGCAACAAATCGTCAATCATGGAGAACTATGACTTCCGCTCTATGTACCGTCTTCGGCCAGTGAAGAAAATGAATGAAATGGTGGGTCAACAGACGTCAGTTTCTCCAGTCACAGCCATTAAATTCAAATAACTCAGCTCCCAGCATTCAGACAACTCTCAAAATACACGTATGTGTGAATAAATAGATGATTACATCGCGTCCGCAAATGTTTGCCCTTGTTTACTAATGTATATCTCAGCATTGGTGAGGTAGAAATTGTTGAAAATACATATTTATATCATACATCAGATGACTTCCGGTCAATATGGCGCATAGGTGGTAGGAACCATTGAGGCTCTGTCTGAAAAGTGTTCCATGCTGCAATTTCCTCCAAGTCCGGATTGCAGCCGGAGCTACTGAGTTTAAAGATCTCTGCACACCATGCGCTGTGTTTTTAATCTGCATTGTGGTTAGATATTCCGGTGCTTACGATGAATGATGATGTCGTGTGGCGGGGGGGGGGGGGCAGTTCTGCAGCATTAACTTTTGATCCCGCTACGCCTTATGCCTTTTGGCGTGTGCTGCGGCTACTGTGATGGGGATTGCAGCTCCCTTTCTTTGTTTGGATCCTTCAATGAGATGAAATGTTAATTCGGATTATTCAAATGGCACAGGCGGTTGAGCAATTATGGATTTTGCTTGCTTGCTTGCTTGCGTTCGCCCGATGACTAAAGTATTCTAGCAGACTACAGAATTACTCTTCATCATCCGCCCTTAAAAGGACGTTAAGTGGGTGTGTCTGCGTTGTGCTGTGGTTTACAGTATAACTGTGATATTTGCGCCTGTCGGCCCAACACATCCGACTTCAGCACGATTATGGATTTTAATTTTTTTGCAATGATACCGGGGCCTTCGACTAACCATAACCATAACATATATCATTTATATCATCGTCAACCCTATGTCACAATTTGTATCCATCCTGTCAGGTAATTAGAGTCCCGAAAAAGCTCAGTGGTTAGTGAACTGGACTACAAAGGACAAGAGGTAGGGTTCGATCCCAACCGACGGATTCCGGGTTCACCAAGCCTTAAATGGGTACCGGATTTTTTTTCTGGGAAAGTAAAGCGCCACGGGCGTAATACCGATCACATTACCCCAAAAATCATGTGCCGAAGGTCTGTAAAATGTATGATCACTAACACCATATTCCCTATACATCGCCACTTGGCGTGACGGGGGTACTTTACTTTTTTTTTTACTTTTCAGGTAATTAGAAAAGATTTTGTTTTCTTCGAGATAGAAATATATTATACTCCTTACATTAGTTACTATTTATGGGTTCTACACACCATATTGTGGTAGCAATTACTCGGACGTTCAAAATGACGTGTTTCATGTTTCTTGGAAGAAAATCATGAGCGAACTGGCACACAATGAACGTCAATCTTCAGTCCGTCTAAATATTGTATGTAAAACTCATAAATAGTAACCAAGCCAGGATTACGATATATTTCTATGTCTCGAAGAAACAAACATCTTTTTCTAACTACCTGACAGGATCTGTCTGTCTATCTATCTATCTATCTATCTATCTATCTATCTATCTATCTATCTATCTATCTATCTATCTATCTATCTATCTATCTATCTATCTATCTATCTATCTATCTATCTATCTATCTATCTATCTATCTATCTATCTATCTATCTATCTATCTATCTATCTATCTATCTATCTATCTATCTATCTATCTATCTATCTATCTATCTATCTATATATCTCTCGCCTCAAGTATTGTCTATATCTGCAATGTCGTTTCCTGTATAAATTTTACTGTCTTTTGTAATTCTTGTAGTGGCCCATATAGTTTTGTCTGTATTGTTGTATTTATGCGCCAATGGATTTTTCTGTCTACTATATTTAGTGCAGTCGTGAAATTTGTGTTCCCGTGTGTTACCAGGGCCTCAATATGAGGTAGTAAAGAATAGTGACGCTGTGACCTTCCAGACATGTCGTAAGAGGCGACTAAGGAGGTTGATTGATGGCTTGACAAGCTGTCATTGTAAAAAGTATTGTTATGGAAACAGAGCCATAGATTTTGGAAGCAGTGATCTCTGCAATATGTGACATTTTGGCATGCAAGGTTTCTGTTTTTTTAAATTGTGGTTTTGCCCTATGTGCCGTCTTCGGCTCGAAAGGACAATAGATAGATAGATAGTCTAGGGCGCCTGTCCACATGTACATGTAGTTGAGGTACCGATCTTGAATTTTGTTTACATGTGACTATGGAGTCCATTGTGCCTTGTTCTGGGGCGTATAATGATAACTTGTTCATATCTACTCATATTATGAAAGGCATCCTGATATAGGGTTGTCGGTGTTATAAATATAAATATGAATTTACAACAAATTTTACGCGATTGATTCTCCATTATTTTGGCTCTGAGCACTGTTACCCTCGACTCCAACCGCAATAGTGGAAGGATATTAGAAGAAGAAGAAATTTTACTTCACTAATGCTAAGAAAAAGAGTTCTTAAATGCTGTGTAAAGCCAGTCTTAAACATATGTATGTAAATCATGGACAATAGGACAACAGACAAGAAAATCACTGGATGCTGTAGAAATGTGGTTTTACAGAAGAATATTGAGAATAACATGGGTAGCTACGAAGAGTAATGAAAACGTTCTGAAAGAGGTCAATGCAAAATGAGAGCTAATTTCCAATATTAGGAAGAAACAATCATCATTTTTTTTAGGTGTCTTGAAGATACTCTTTTTGTTCCATTGTTGTGGCATTTTAGTTCTAACTCTCGCAAACTTTGCAGAATTTATGAATGAGGACGTTGTGAGCCTAGTACATTCTACTCATTATTAGAACTGATATTATATGGAAGTGGTTTGTGACACCCAGCACACAGAACGCAGGAAGTGGTTTGTGACACCCAGCACACAGAACGCAGGAAGTGGTTTCTGACACCCAGCACACAGAACGCAGGAAGTGGTTTCTGACACCCAGCACACAGAACGCAGGAAGTGGTTTGTGACACCCAGCACACAGAACGCAGGAAGTGGTTTCTGACACCCAGCACACAGAACGCAGGAAGTGGTTTGGGACACCCAGCACACAGAACGCAGGAAGTGGTTTGGGACACCCAGCACACAGAACGCAGGAAGTGGTTTGTGACACCCAGCACACAGAACGCAGGAAGTGGTTTGGGACACCCAGCACACAGAACGCAGGGAGTGGTTTGTGACACCCAGCACACAGAACGCAGGAAGTGGTTTCTGACACCCAGCACACAGAACGCAGGAAGTGGTTTGTGACACCCAGCACACAGAACGCAGGAAGTGGTTTCTGACACCCAGCACACAGAACGCAGGAAGTGGTTTGGGACACCCAGCACACAGAACGCAGGAAGTGGTTTGTGACACCCAGCACACAGAACGCAGGAAGTGGTTTCTGACACCCAGCACACAGAACGCAGGAAGTGGTTTGTGACACCCAGCACACAGAACGCAGGAAGTGGTTTCTGACACCCAGCACACAGAACGCAGGAAGTGGTTTGGGACACCCAGCACACAGAACGCAGGAAGTGGTTTGTGACACCCAGCACACAGAACGCAGGAAGTGGTTTGTGACACCCAGCACACAGAACGCAGGAAGTGGTTTCTGACACCCAGCACACAGAACGCAGGAAGTGGTTTCTGACACCCAGCACACAGAACGCAACATTTTTAGTGACATTAAATGTGTATGTGTGTAGCTGATGTTTTAGTAGTTAAAGAACATAACAAAAGATCAATGATTGACACATCTAAGAGTTTCGGGGAATGCAATATTCCATATAATCACAAAAGTTGTTTCTTAATTGTAAGACATTTTTAAAATAAATAAATTTGAATATAAAAGAGAGGGAGCCGCGATAGCTCAGTGGTTAGAGAACTGGACTACAAAGGACAAGAGATCGGGTGCGATCCAGACCGACGGCCTCCAGTTCACCCAGCCTTAATTGTAAGACATTTTTAAAATAAATAAATATGAATATAAAAGAGAGGGAGCCCCGATAGCTCAGTGGTTAGAGAACTGGACTACAAAGGACAAGAGATTGGGTGCGATCCTGACCGACGGCCTCCAGTTCACCCAGCCTTAAATGGGTACCTGATTTTTTTTCTAGGAAAGTAATGCGGCACGAGCGTAATACCAACCACATTACCCAAAAAATCATGCACTGAAGGTCTGTAAAAATGATGGTCACTAACACCATATTCCCTATACGCCACTTGGTGTGACGGAGTTCTTTACTTCTTTTTTGTTTTGATCTTATATATAACGGAGAAGAAGCATATGCATTTCATCTTCCTGGAGAGGCACAGATCAGCAAATAAACTTAAATATCAGCGACAAACTACGGAACGTGCACTGGACTTCTCCACTGAGCCAAGCTTGTTCCAGGCAACTCAATAAAAACCTGCTGTTGTGGGAGAATAACTTGATTTCCGGTTTTCATACTAAAATTAAATTATTTTGATTCGTTGTACGATTATAGTTATTCAAATTGTATGACCAGAACTGTTGCGTCCATTAGCTTATTCTTTTTTTTAAGCGGGGGTGGGGGGGGGTGGAGTAAACACCTGAAACAGCAGGGTCGGCAGCCCAACATTTGACTAAGAACTAATCTCTCTTAGTCTGTTTCCCCTGGTAACTGCCAGAGTCAGAACAGGCCGGGCTAATAGAAACTAAGGTCGTGTTTTCTCTGTAGTGGAGGCTGTTGCTGATATAGAAGAACTAGTATTTCTGTACCTCTACGCAGGACAAGTTACACAGTTGTCCAGTCATAGTCTGGGACTATGCATACTCCAACTTTTCCAGAAAAAAACAGGGAATGTCAAGAATGGTAAAGTGTGTTTGCAAGTTGTCCATCTTGTGACCAGAACTCGATGTTTAGATTCCCGTACGGTTCATATGGCACATTCTTATAAACTCTTCAACTCCCGTGAAGTTATTGAGTTACTGCGTTATTGAGTTGCTGAGTTATTGAGTTACTGCGTTATTGAGCTACTGCGTTATTGAGTTATTTGCTGGTCATTATCATTGCACTCCGTCCATAGACGCTCAGATCCCCTCATCAGTAAATTTCACAGCGACCAACGACTCCAGTTCTGTGTTGGTCGATAAGTCTTCTTACACGCCAACTAAGTTTCTCGTTCTGGCTGTGTCCATCTTAACTCTCATCTCTTTCATCCGAAGGAGTAACGTGGACTCATGGTTGTCGAAATCATGTGCCCTTCCCACATCTTGGAGGGCATTGATGATGTCCGCCCGATCCATTGGTTGACCGTCCTCAACGACAGCGCAGCTAGCCAACCTGTCCGCTCTTTCATTTCCCTGTACACCCGCTTGTCCAGGGACATAAACAAAGGTGACTCTACGTATGTTTGACTATTATTTTTCCCGTGAAATATAGATCTCCAACAAATATATTTCCAAACGTCTATTTGATGCAATATGTGCCATTTTGGCACGCAAGGTTTCTGTTTTTGAGATTGTGGTCCTGCCCTATGTGCCGTCTTCGGCTCGAAAGGACAATAGATAGATAGATAGATTTAATGCTACTCTCTTAAGATTGTTCCTTGACTTCTTTATTTTTTGTTTCATCTCTGCTTCCATCTGTCTTCTCCAGGTATATTTTGGCCTACCGCTCTCATTTTCTGGGGATTCCATAAAGGGTATGTCGTGTACTAGTCTCATTTGGCTTCCATAGTGTATGTCCTATCCAGCGTCATTATCTGCATCACATTTGTACATCCACTATGCTAGTCTCGTACTTTCTCATAATTCAAAGTTAGTAATTTTGTCCTGTAATTTTCATTCTTTTATTTTGCGAAAACATCCAATAATGAAAATCACAATATTCATGATTGTCGATTTTTTGTTGTTCTCCATGTTTCACGTGCATAAAATAACATAGTACATCATCTGAAACAAACTGAAATTAAAATTATTTTCGAAGACGTTAGTTGCTACTTGAACTCCTTCGTTACACGCACGGACAATCAACCATTGCTGATTCAGCTACAATAGAAAACATTGAGACGGCTAATTTCATTGACATCGATAAACGAACAACAACAGCAACAAATTATTGTATATACCTACCTTAATTGTATTCAATTATGTTGTTGTTGTTGTTTTCAAATTGAGCAGTAATCAGCTCCTCCTGGTTCCGTGACTCCGTCTACGGCAATTACTAAAATTAAAAAAACTACGTTAATGAGATAAAAATCTTCTGTGTTATCTATCAAATGATGAAAATAAATATTATAATTTTATTGTAACTTGTCTTCAATCTATACGTTGTACTTGACCTACAAAATAATGGAAGTGTCTATATTCTGCTAAAGCTGTCTTGTTCCTTCTTCCTCCACTTCTCACAGAGCTTTCCTCTCTTGTTCTGTTGCTCTATTTAAATACGTGAATGCCAGGGCACGTCACTCAGCGCGGGCTGACTATCACTAGGGCTAACAAAATGGTTTCCAATAGCAACGAACTTATTTTTCCTGTTTAGTATGTATTGAAGGTTGAGCGCGTTGTCCATTAAACAAAACCTTCACCGTCATCATCATCAGGTGCCATGCCTACAAGTGTAGATGATCATGCCCCGCCACGAATTTATATCCCTATTGTTCAATATCAGTTCGACTGTTGACCTCATTTCAATATCATTCATTGGGGGTCGTCTACACATCGCGGCTTGGCTACCGACCATGTCATGTAATGTAGTGATGTAGCACCATTTCACTCTACCTCTTGTCTTGATGTGGAGCCGCTCTAGCTCAGTGGTTAGTTAACTGGACTACAAAGGACTAGAGGTCGGGTTCGATTCTGATCGACGGCTTCCAGGTTCACCCAGCCTTAAAAGGGTACCGGATTTTTTTCTGGGAAAGTAAAGCGACACGGGCGTAATACCGACCACATTACCCCATAAACCGGTTACATACCATCATAAGAAACAGATAATCAAATCAATCAGATGACCACAAGCCCCAAATCAGGATACCTTTCATAATATGAATAGATATGAGCAAGTTATCATTATACGCCCCAGAACAGGACACAATCAACTCCATAGTCACATGTATACAAAATTCAAGATCGGTACCTCAACTACTTGTACATGTGGACAGCCACCTCAGACTGCTGAACACCTACTTCAAGATTGCACAGAATATAGTAGACTGAGGAAAATCCATTGGCCCATAGATACAACACTACAGACAAAACTATATGGGCCACTGCAAGAATTACAAAAGACAGTAACATTTATACAGGAAACGACATTGCAGATATAGACAATACTTCAGGCGAACGAAAGATAGATAGACCCCATAAATCATTCGTCGAAGGTCTGTACAAATTATGGTCCCTAACACCTTATTCCCAATACGCCACTTGGCGTGGCGGAGCTCTTTACTACTTTTACTTGTCTTGATTGAGCTCTTTACTACTTTTACTTGTCTTGATTGTGCTCGTTACTACTTTTACTTGTCTTGATTGTGCTCGTTACTACTTTTACTTGTCTTCATTGTGCTCGTTACTACTTTTACTTGTCTTGATTGTGTTCGTTACTACTTTTACTTGTCTTGATTGAGCTCTTTACTACTTTGACTTGTCTTGATTGTGCACTTTACTACTTTTATTTATCTTGATTGAGCTCTTTACTACTTTTACTTGTCTTGATTGTGCTCGTTACTACTTTTACTTGTCTTGATTGTGCTCGTTACTACTTTTACTTGTCTTGATTGAGCTCTTTACTACTTTTACTTGTCTTGATTGAGCACTTTACTACTTTTATTTATCTTGATTGTGCACTTTACTACTTTTACTTATCTTGATTGAGCACTTTACTACTTTTACTTGTCTTGATTGAGCTCTTTACTACTTTTATTTATTTTGACTGAGCTCTTTACTACTATTACTTGTCTTGATTGAGCTCTTTACTACTTTTATTTATTTTGACTGAGCTCTTTACTACTATTACTTGTCTTGATTGAGATCTTTACTACTTTTACTTGTCTTGATTGAGCTCTTTACTACTTTTATTTATTTTGACTGAGCTCTTTACTACTATTACTTGTCTTGATTGAGATCTTTACTACTATTACTTGTCTTGATTGAGCTCTTTACTACGTTTACTTGTCTTGATTGTGAACTTTGCTACTTTTATTTATCTTGATTGTGAACTTTACTACTTTTACTTGTCTTGATTGAGCTCTTTACTACTTTTATTTATTTTGACTGAGCTCTTTACTACTATTACTTGTCTTGATTGAGATCTTTACTACTATTACTTGTCTTGATTGAGCTCTTTACTACGTTTACTTGTCTTGATTGTGAACTTTACTACTTTTACTTATCTTGATTGAGCTCTTTACTACTTTTACTTGTCTTGATTGTGCTCGTTACTACTTTTAATTATCTTGATTGAGCATGTTATTATAGGTTCAACCTATTTTTCGAATTTTGTTTAAGTAGTTCTTTTGTCTTCTTTAGCTGATTCAGAAATATGTTGTTTGTCTTCTTTTCCATTCACCCATTTCTCCTCATTGTGTCCACATTTCAAAGGTTTCACCATCACCATCATCACCACCATCGTCATCATCACTATCATCACCACCACCACCATCATCATGATCACCATCTGCACCATCACCATCACCAATCATCAATCACTTACCCCTAGGTAAAAATCGTTGAGGTACCTTTGATAACGTCTTCAAAATATCCCTTTAACCTTCACGATCAAGACAGCTCTTTGAAATGTGGCAAAGGTTAGTCCTGTCTGTTCTCTGATGTTGTCTTCACACTTCTTTCTTTGTCAAACGTATTTTACTTCATCTAATTCTTTCGCTTGACGACCGCCCCTCTTCATCGTCCACCCTTAAAAGACGCTACCTTCACTGTTTATTGTAGTCCACGGATCATTTCCACTGCACAACGGACAAATCCATAGTGATCAGATCCCCTCCTCAGCACCTACCCCGGTATGCTTCATGCACATCTGTTCACACTAGGACCACACACACTAGGACTAGGACCACACACACACTAGGACCACACATACTACGACCACACACACTAGGACCACACATACTAGGACCACACACACTAGGACAACATACACACTAGGACAACACATACACGAGGACCACACACACACTAGGACCACACATACACTAGGACCACACACATTAGGACCACATACACTAGGACCACACATACATTAGGACTACTCACACACTAGGACTATACATACACTAGGACCACACACACACACACTAGGACCACACACACTAGGACCACTCACACACTAGGACCACTCACACACTAGGACCACACACACTAGTACCACACACACACCACGACCACACACACACACTACTACCACACACACACTAGGACCACACACACACTAGAACCACACACACACACTAGGACCACACACACACACTAGGACCACTCACACACACTAGGACCACACACACATACACTAGGACCACACACACTAGGACCACACACACACTACGACCACACACATACACACACTAGGACCACACACACTAGGACCACACACACACTACGACCACACACATACACACACTAGGACCACACACACACACTAGGACCACACACACACACACACACACACACTAGGACCATATACACACACACTACGACCACACACACACACTAGAACCACACACACACACTACACTAGGACCACACACACTAGGACCACACACATACTAGGACCACACACACACTAGGATCACACACACACACACACTAGGACCCCACACACACACACACTAGGACCACACACACACTAGGACCACACACACACTAGGACCACACACACACTACGACCACATACACACACTAGGACCACACACACACTAGGACCACACACAAACACACTAGGACCACACACACACACACTAGGACCACACACACACACACTAGAACCACACACACACTAGGACCACACACACACTAGGACCACACACACACTAGGACCACACACACACACACATGTAAAAGCATTGATCATGGCTTCAGCACAGACGCACGATCTCCATAACGCCTGTGAAGACCTTAACCCCTAACCTCTTCAGTAGTCTGTCTTACAGCATGCGTCGCTGATGGCTGCGGTTGTATTCCCATCTCCCCTGTCCGTGGTTAGGGCCATGGTTAGCCTCACGGACGTGGCTGGTAGCAGCAGTTCTGTTCTTTTCTCCTCTCTCCGTGGCTATGGCCACGGTTAGCCACACGGACGTGGCTACTAGCAATGGTTCGATTCTCTTCTCCCCTGGTCATAGGACCACGGTTAGGTCACTTAAGGAGTGAAAATGAGTTACAAGAAATGTTAGACATTATAGCGAATGGCTTAAGCAAAAGCAGCTTTCCAAAAAAATTGAGGACGATACTGTGCAATCCATTTTTGACAATAGAAACAAGAAAAAGAGTTCTTAAATGTTATGTAGAGCCAGTCTTAACATATGGATGTGAATCATGGACAATAGGACAACAGGCAAGAATATCAGTGGAGGCTGTAGAAATGTGGTTATACAGAATATTGTTCAGAATACCATAGACAGCTAAGAAGAGTAATGAAAACGTTCTGAAAGAGGCCAAAGCAAAAAGAGAGCTCATTTTCAATATTACTAAGAAACAATCATCATTTTTTGGCCATGTAATGAGAAGGAAACAGCTGGAATATATTGTAACAACTGGGAAAATTGATGGGCGAAGAGAAAGAGTGAAGCAAAGAGAAAGGATACCAGACAGAATTAAGAGAATGGCTTTACAGAAGGTCAACAACAGAAATGATAAATAACTGTTGAGATCGAAAGTTAAGGAGAGACTTGATCACCTATGCCAATAGGCATGGTACTTGATGATGATGATGATGATGCTGATGATGATGATGGTGATGATAATGATGATGATGTTATTATTATCCTCCCCTTTCCCCCCAATGTTTAACTTAATTCAATTTCTGCTCAAGTCGCTGGCCCCTTTCATCCAGTCGACTGTGTGTCTTTTGTTCTCGGTAGATCACTGTTCTACTATTCTTCTTCTTCCTCCTCTTCCCTTCCTCATTTACCTTTCAGCATCGAGGGGAGATATAATTTGCGGTCTTTTGCTCATCTGTTCGCCTCTACTGCTGTTATGTTTCCTAGTGTGTTTCTAATATTCCGTCGATCCATCTTTTTCGTGGTCGACCCTTGGGTCTGGTATTGTCGCAACGTTTATTGAGGGCTCATTGTGTTGTGTTTTGATCTTTCTGCCTTGTCACGTGGCCAAACCATTTTATCTGTTGTTTCTTTATATATTCTATGGCTAAAGCTATTCCTAGTTTTTTTCTCAGTTCTTCATTTCTGATCTTATCTCTCAGACTGTATCCTGTCATTCGTCTAACACATTTCATCTCAGTAGAGGTTGTTTTTCTTGTTGTTCTTGCATCTAGGGTCCAGGAAAGGGTTGGGTTATTTCCTTGATGGACAATAGTGGTGTTAGGTGTCCAATGATTTGACAAGCTGGCTTTTCTACAGCGAGTCCATTTTAATGTAAAATACAAAAATATTCTTAGTAGTATGTTATTTATTACGATTGTCCAGAAACGTCAGGTTGCTCGTCTTATTTTTGTTTGTACCTTCACTCCCCAACTTTCCTTTTCGTTCAGGATTTCGTTCAGGATTTCGTTCAGAATTTCGTTCAGAATTTCGTTCAGAATTTCGTTCAGAATTTCGTTCAGGATTTCGTTCAGAATTTCGTTCAGGATTTCGTTCAGAATTTCGTTCAGAATTTCGTTCAGAATTTCGTTCAGGATTTCGTTCAGGATTTCGTTCAGGATTTCGTTCAGGATTTCGTTCAGGATTTCGTTCAGAATTTCGTTCAGAATTTCGTTCAGAATTTCGTTCAGAATTTCGTTCAGGATTTCGTTTAGGATTTCGTTCAGCAAAAATAACTAACAATGACTCAAAGAGCCATAAACAAACGCTACGAAAACGCTAGAGTAAGGGGAAGACCGAGAAAGAGATGGATAAAGGGAATACTAGAGTCACTAGGAGGGATAACACCAGAAGAGGCCAACAGAAGAGCAAAGAATCGCAGATTGTACCTCCCCTCGACGCCAAAGGCAATGGAGAAAGGATAGAAGAAGAACAAACAAACAAACAAACAAAAAGTTCAAGAATTCAAAACACAGAGCTCTTCCTTCGATAAGACACTCAAAAAGACTACCTGAAAGACACAACCGCTAACACCTTTCCACTTTGGTGTCAATTTTCAAATCAGCCTTGGTCCGTAAGGGCAACAGAACACTTAAAATCAATGTCTAGACTTGTAGGTCAACAAAGCTTGAGAGTATAACATTACATTTTGTGGACATTAAGGGAGGATAATAGAAACCAGCAGAAAGATAAGGCTATTTAACACAAATGTTAAAACGGCCTTCTTCTGTGGATCAAAGACACTGATGTTGAATAATACAATTGAACAAAAATTACAAAGTATTTAGGGACCGGTTGGTCTCGACGGCAAGACGCCGGCCTCGAGTCACAGAGGTTGTGTTCAATCCCGGCTGCACCAGTTGGGATTTTTATTTATTTCTCTCTGCGGCGATCACCCCTGGTCTCAGTAGCGAGGCCCGGCCTGAAACGTTAATTACTCATAGAGGGAAAAAAATATGAGTACTTCCGAAGACGGAGTTATTTGCCTGCGCGGCGAGGGACCCTTGTGCACACGGCTGCCAGGAAAAAAAAACGGATTAACACGCAAAATTCAGTTCCTAGTCTCTAGGGACTTCGTCAGAGGTAAAAGCTTGGGGGGGGGGAAGAGGATTTGTAAACAATTATTGCAGATAAAAAAAAACTGATCTGCAGATGATATTGCAAGTTCAGAAATGAAGATATCTGGGGAAGAACAAAACAAGGATTAATCAACAGAAATGAAGATATCTGGGGGAAGAACAAAACAAGGGTTAATCAACAGAAATGAAGATATCTGGGGAAGAACAAAACAAGGGTTAATCAACAGAAATGAAGATATCTGGAGAAGAACAAAACAAGGGTCAATCAACAGAAATGAAGATATCTGGGGAAAGAACAAAACAAGGGTTAATCAACAGAAATGAAGATATCTGGGGAAAGAACAAAACAAGGGTTAATCAACAGAAATGAAGATATCTGGAGAAGAACAAAACAAGGGTTAATCAACAGAAATGAAGATATCTGGGGAAGAACAAAACAAGGGTTAATCAACAGAAATGAAGATATCTGGGGAAGAACAAAACAAGGGTTAATCAACAGAAATGAAGATATCTGGAGAAGAACAAAACAAGGGTTAATCAACAGAAATGAAGATATCTGGAGAAGAACAAAACAAGGGTTAATCAACAGAAATGAAGATATCTGGAGAAGAACAAAACAAGGGTTAATCAACAGAAATGAAGATATCTGGGGAAGAACAAAACAAGGGTTAATCAACAGAAATGAAGATATCTGGGGAAAGAACAAAACAAGGGTTAATCAACTGAAATGAAGATATCTGGGGAAGAACAAAACAAGGGTTAATCAACAGAAATGAAGATATCTGGGGAAGAACAAAACAAGGGTTAATCAACAGAAATGAAGATATCTGGGGAAGAACAAAACAAGGGTTAATCAACAGAAATGAAGATATCTGGGGGAAGAACAAAACAAGGGTTAATCAACAGAAATGAAGATATCTGGGGAAGAACAAAACAAGGGTTAATCAACAGAAATGAAGATATCTGGGGAAGAACAAAACAAGGGTTAATCAACAGAAATGAAGATATCTGGGGGAAGAACAAAACAAGGGTTAATCAACAGAAATGAAGATATCTGGGGGAAGAACAAAACAAGGGTTAATCAACAGAAATGAAGATATCTGGGGAAGAACAAAACAAGGGTTAATCAACAGAAATGAAGATATCTGGGAAGAACAAAACAAGGGTTAATCAACAGAAATGAAGATATCTGGGGAAGAACAAAACAAGGGTTAATCAACAGAAATGAAGATATCTGGAGAAGAACAAAACAAGGGTTAATCAACAGAAATGAAGATATCTGGGGAAAGAACAAAACAAGGGTTAATCAACAGAAATGAAGATATCTGGGGAAAGAACAAAACAAGGGTTAATCAACAGAAATGAAGATATCTGGGGGAAGAACAAAACAAGGGTTAATCAAGTAACAGTTCATGATTAGAAAATGGGATGGATTTGGCACACACCAAGAAAAACCGATGCCATCATAGCAAGACAGGCACTGTTATGGAACTCACAGGGGAAGAGAAAGTCAGGAACGCCAAGAAATACATTTAGAAGTAAAGACATGGAAGCCCTCACGAACATTGGCTTAGAATGCAGAGAAGTAGAGGCAATTTACATGAACATTGGCCTAGACTGGAGAGAAGTAGAGACAATTTACAAGAACATTGGTCTAGACTGGAGAGAAGTAGAGACAATTTACAAGAACATTGGTCTAGACTGCAGAGAAGTAGAGACAATTTACATGAACATTGGCCTAGACTGGAGAGAAGTAGAAACAATTTACAAGAACATTAGTCTAGACTGGAGAGAAGTAGAAACAATTTACAAGAACATTGGTCTAGACTTAATTAGAAAAGAATTATATTAGAACTAGAGAAGAATTAGTAAATAGTGGCTAACCATTTTTGTAACGAACTATAGTAAGTGGGAGCCGCGATAGTTCAGTGGTTAGTAAACTGGACTACCACGGACAAGGGGTAGGGTTCGATCCCAACCGACGGCTTCCGGGTTCACCCAGCCTTAAATGGGTACCGGATTTTTTTCTGGGAAAGTAAAGCAGCACGGGCGTAATACTGACCACATTACCCCAAAAATCATGTGCTGAAGGTCTGTAAAATATAGGGTCACTAACACCATATTTCCCTATACGCCACTTGGCGTGACGGGGGTACTTTACTTTACTAAGTATATTTTGTTGCTGGAATGTCATAACTTTTTTAAAATAATTAAAACAGATAGCTGGAGAAATTACGGTTCATGATAATGAATGTTCTGTCATGAATTTATTTCTTCTTTTTCTTCTGTCTTTTGGTTACGAGCCAAAAAGTACAGCAGCAACATGTGGGACCGCAAAAAAATCCTTTATAAACCTTGAACTGTTTATGTTCTCTCTTATCAGAGAAGTCAAAGTCTACCAACACTGTTTATGGTCTCTCTTATCAGAGAAGTCAAAGTCTACCAACACTGTTTATGGTCTCTCTTATCAGAGAAGTCAAAGTCTACCAACACTGTTTATGTTCTCTCTTATCAGAGTAGTCAAAGTCTACCAACACTGTTTATGGTCTCTCTTATCAGAGAAGTCAAAGTCTACTAACACTGTTTATGGTCTCTCTTATCAGAGTAGTCAAAGTCTACCAACACTGTTTATAGTCTCTCTTATCAGAGAAGTCAAAGTCTACCAACACTGTTTATAGTCTCTCTTATCAGAGAAGTCAAAGTCTACCAACACTGTTTATAGTCTCTCTTATCAGAGAAGTCAAAGTCTACCAACACTGTTTATAGTCTCTCTTATCAGAGAAGTCAAAGTCTACCAACACTGTTTATGGTCTCTCTTATCAGAGAAGTCAAAGTCTACCAACACTGTTTATAGTCTCTCTTATCAGAGAAGTCAAAGTCTACCAACACTGTTTATGGTCTCTCTTATCAGAGAAGTCAAAGTCTACCAACACTGTTTATGGTCTCTCTTATCAGAGAAGTCAAAGTCTACCAACACTGTTTATGGTCTCTCTTATCAGAGAAGTCAAAGTCTACTAACACTGTTTATGGTTTCTCTTATCAGAGAAGTCAAAGTCTACCAACACTGTTTATGGTCTCTCTTATCAGAGTAGTCAAAGTCTACCAACACTGTTTATGGTCTCTCTTATCAGAGAAGTCAAAGTCTACCAACACTGTTTATGGTCTCTCTTATCAGAGAAGTCAAAGTCTACCAACACTGTTTATGGTCTCTCTTATCAGAGAAGTCAAAGTCTACCAACACTGTTTATACTTCCGATTTCCCATACCAGAAAGGGGTCTACTGCTGAAAGATGTAACCTTTAGAGAGAGAGGAGAGGGAGAGAGGATAGAGAGGGGAGAGATAAAGAGAGAGAGGGGAGGGGGGAGAGGGAACGAGAAAAAGGGAGAGGAAGGGAAGGAGGGACAGAAAGAGAGAGAAAAAGAGAGAAATAGAGAAAAAAGATTGAGGGAGAGGGTGTGGGAGAGAAAGAGAGAGATCAAGAGAAAGGGAGAGGAGGAGTTAAAGAGAGAGGGGGAGATAGAGTGGGAGAGAAAGAGAGCGATAAAGAGAGAGAAAGAGAAAGGGCAGGAAGTAGAGAGTGGAGAGAAAGAAAGAGAGAAAGAGAGAGGGAGAGAGAGAGAGAGAGAGAAAGAAATAGTAAGAGAAAGAGAGGAAGAGATCATCAACATCATGTGCCATACCGGTTGGCGTAGGCGATCATATCCTTCTACAATCTTCTATCTACAGTGCATCGTATCAGTTCTGTTGTTGACTGTTTTCCATGCCATGACACCAAGCTATCCAGTATTTTCTCTCTTTGTCGTCCGCGATCTCTTTCCTTTTATTTTGTCAGTTGTAACCAAGTATTCCAACTTTCCTCTTCTCATGATGTGCCCGAAAAATGTTGATTGCTTCTTTCTGATGTTTTTTAAGAGCTCCCTTTTTGTGTTGGCTTCTTTGAGAATTTCTTCATTTGTCTTTTTAGCTGTCCAGGGAACTTTCAACATTCTTCTGAGAAATCCCATCTCTGTTGCCTCTAATGGTCTTTTCATTTGTTTGTCTACTGTCCATGATTCGCTTCCATAGGTCAGAATTGGTTCTATACAGCACCGATGAACTCTCTTTCTCATTTTTATTGACATAGATTTGTCAATAGGAAGAGATAGAGAGATATAAAGAGAGAAAAAAAGGGAGAGATATAAAGAGATAAAGAAAGAGAGGGAGATAAAGAGAGCGAGTGGGGGAGAGAGAGGGAGAGAGAGAAAGAGAGAGAGTGAGGAAATGGCATTGCGGATACTTGAGGCGAATGAAAGATAAATGCTGCTGTATCAGGGGCTGAACAGATATGGGGTGACCCGCCTACAGTGAAACCATTACGTTCTAAAGTCTAAGCCAACAAATACCTTAAATGATCACCTCGGTGCACAATAAAGACACGTGGAACAATATTAAAACAGCTAAATTAATTGAAATATCTGGGAACAATGTTAACCTCAGATGGTAGATGTACAACAGAGGTGAGATGCAGAATGGCTCAGGCAGAAGCAGCTTTCCAAAAATTAGAAAGATACTGTGCAATCCATTTTTGACAATAGAAACAAGAAAAAGAGTTCTTAAATGTTATGTTGAGGCAGTGGATCATGGATAATAGGACAACAAACAAGAAAATCACTGGAGGCTGTAGAAATTAGGTTTTACAGAAGAATGTTGAGAATGCCATGGACAGTTAAGAAGAGTAATGAAAGTGTTCTGAAAGAGGCCAAAGCAAAAAGAGAGCTAATTTCCAATATTAGGAAGAAACAATCATCATTTTTTGGCTATGTAATGAGAAGGGAACAGCTGAAATATATTGTGACAACTGGGAAAATTGAGGGACGCAGAAATAGAGGGAAGCAAAGATAAAAGATATCAGACAGTTAAGAGAATGGCTTGGCAGAAGGTCAACAACAGAAATGATAAATAACTGTCGAGACCGAAAGTTGTGGAGAGACATGATCACCTACGTCAGCAGGTTGGGTACTTGATGATGATGACCTTTAATGAGACATATTCCAAGGAAAATGTATGGATTATGTTTTATAACAGAAGTGAAAGTTATAATTTTTAATAGTGAAAGAATGGGCGTAACCTGGGGTGGAAAAGTTGGCGAATAAGGTGGTTGGGCCGTGAGAGAGGAATGAAAAACAATGGCATTCCCAAACAATAATGGTGAACTTAAGGACGGAAAGAGACAAAATGGCAAACCAGTGCTGAGATATAAGGATATTTGCAGGGCTTCCTTGAAGGAATTCTTTATCAACGAAAGAAATTGGGAAAATCTGGCTGCAGATCGTAGCACATGGACAATAAAAGTGAAGAAAAAAGACGGCACATCAACTTTCGACGCAGTGTTGAAGTTAAATTCAGAAGACAAAAGATGCATAGCAGCGAATATGAAACTGTAATGAGAGACGGAGAGTTGGGGATGGTTGAAGAGAGTGAGGAAACATAATACGCGGGACAGTCACAGGAAAGTCAGGGTAGAACTGTGCTCAGACGGAAGGACAGGATTCTCGTGACTGATAATAGCAGTCAGTAAACATTGGAAGTGAGTGATTGACGTGGCTGAAATCTACTGGAAGGGAGAGTAAGGAAAGTGATTTTGATTGGTTGATGGGCGAGTGATTTAAGCGCATGAAAGGTGTTAGAGACAGGCTCTCAACGAGAACATTCACATGTAGGAAGGAGTAGGGGCTACGCCGTGAGGCGTTCGCCATTAGTGACAGTGGCTCAGCATAGTTAGTAATAGAGATAGTTAGCAACTAGCTAGAAGAGAATCTCTCTTGTACTGAAGAAGTTGTGAAACCTTAATAGTGATAGTTAGGAAGTTATAAGTTATGTACAAATGTGGTTAAGAGAACTATTAGTTTAGCAGGGAGAGTATGTGTCAACATGATGTGAGATCGTCAAGTAGAAGCTGTGATTTCCTGATCCATACATGTGAATAGCCAAGCGGAAATATATACCCGCTGGCTGTGTATATATTGTGAATAATATGGAGTTGTTAAAGTTGATTAATAAAGTTGTTGTGACCTTTTAACGAAAGACTTCAGTGTGCAGTATTATCTTTAATTCCATCAAGTCGTATCTACATGCCATGGTTGTTCAATCGAGATACAAATAATAATAAATAAATATTATTATATAGGGAACTTCCGAGGCGAGAATAGGGAATAATAGAATGAAGAAGTATGTGTTAGGACTCGGAAATAATGACAGACAAACAACAACAGAAAAAAAACAAGAACAATATATGGTCCGAAGCGGGATCGAACCCGTACTCAGTGGCACCGCGCCTTGCCACGAGAAGCCGAACGCTTGGTACACTGCCACGCAGCCAACTAAAAAATTGGCTATTGTAAGCAGTGTCTTACACGAAGGCGTTCTCATGACTATAGCATAGGGTTACGATCACAGATCGGAAATAAATTGTATATCTGTACCTTCCTATTAATGCAAGTATCTCCCAGTAGGGCTGAATACTTGTGTTGCAGACAAACATTGATAGGACGAAACAGCACGAATAGTAGTTTCCAGTGGTTATATACTGGATACAAATAATAATCGAGGCTGGACGTTTTCGCGAGCACAGCAAGTTAAAGAATCCAGAATCCAGTGTTGTTGAAGGATTGCCACGAGTTGATTCGAGCATGTTGTCCTTTGACTCATAAGATGTGGCGGGTCGTAATGGCTTTCTTGACATTCCCGGCTCTTACTGGAGAGGTTGGATTTCGTCTGTCCCAGACTATGCTGGGAAACTACTAGTCCAGCCCAGAGGTACTGCAATACTGGGTCCTCTATATCAGTAACAGCCACCACTACAGGGAACACGGCGATCCTAGCTTCTGTTAGCCAGTCTGGTTTGACGCGGACTGTTTCCAGGGGAGACCACGAGGAGGTAGAACTGCTAGGTCTTGGTCAGCTGATGGTGCACCGACCCTGCTATTGCGACCGAAGTAAGTTCTCAACGTCGGTCTTCGACGAACGCCAGTGAATGGCGTAATGTAACGCCTCAGATCATCCTCAGCGTTAGTTCAACATAATATTTCGGGTGGCGCCTGTGTACCGATTATCAACAATCGAATAAATGACTCCCGATTAGTATCAACACGTTTATAAAAGTCCGTACCGTTATAAATTACACGTCGAAAAAGCGTATGGGTATAGGCGCAGGAGAAAGGAGACAAAACCAGGCACCACAAATACATCTTGTTCACTCTGAGGTCGGATCTGTCTATCCAATATTAGCAAATTCAGCTACGGGAGAAGCTGTTCAGTAATGCGGCATCCAACTTAAGATATTAATATTGCTACCAAACTACTGACAAACACATGGAAAAGCCCTGGAGATAAGAAGAGGAATCAAATAATTACATAATGATAAAAGAAAGGTTCCGTAACAGCATCAAGAAAGCCAAAACCTATCCAGGAGCAGATATTAATTCAGACCACAATCATGTAATTATTAAAATGAAAATCAAACTAAAGAGAAACAAGCAAATAACTAACTCATCGATACCAATATATATACCAGCTTTAAGTCAAAAAGATATTATATACGTATACAATACAAGCAAAAAAACATATAAGACGCTGCTAGAAAAAGGGATTGAGCAGCACAGAAGAGAAAATCCTGATAAAAATTACAGCCAACTGACAATGCATAAAGAAAAGCATACAAGAAACCTGTGACACTTTACACAAAAAAGGAAAAGAGCAAAAAACAAAAATGGATAACTGACACCATCTTAGGAAAAAAATGGAAGAAATAAGACAAGCGAAGAACACTGTCCCATACAATAAAATAGATAATGAAATACGCAAAATGTGCAAAAAAGGCAAAAGAGGACTGGCTCAGCCAAAGATGTCTAGAAGTCCAAACTATAGAAAATGAACACAATTTAAGAGGGATGCACACAGAAATAAAGAGAATGGCTAATAAAAATTAAAAAAGCTACAGGAAGCGCATGTATTGCAAATAAAGAAGGAAGAATTATAACGAACAACAAAGATATAATCGATAGATGGCAGGAATATATAATAGAATTATTTCATGATGAAAGGGACAAGAAACCATTTATGAAATGTACATCAGACTATACAATCTTAAAATCTTAGGTGGAAAAAAAAAGCTATAAAAACAATCAAAAATTGAAAAACAGCAGGACCCGAAAATATACATATACAGATGATACAGGTACTATAGAAGATTTTTGCATTGAGTTGATCACAGGCATATGCAACGACATATACCATACAGGATACATACCAAATGAACTAAAAACATCAACGTTCATTGCATTGCCTAAAAAGAATGGTTCAGTTGAAAGTAGTGATTTTAGGACAATAAGATTCATGAGCCATGTTACAAAAATCTTGCCAAAAGTTATACGCGGAAGGATTAGATACTGAATTAGAGGAGCAACAATTTGGATTTAGGAAAACAGTGGGCAGAAGAAGCCATATTTAGCATGAGGTCATTAATCAAAAAGTTCATAGAAGTAAACAAATCAATATATGCCTGCTTCATAGACTACACGAAAGCTTGTGATAGATGGTTATGGAAGGCCTCGGTATCACTGTAAACGAATTGAAATCCATAATTTCTCAACCGCCCGTGCCAATGGAATCATCCGAATTACTATCTCATCCCTCAAACAAAGAAAGGTAGCTGTAGTCCCCTTCATAGCATTCTCAGCACACGCCAAAAGACATAAGGCGAAACCGCAAAGAAAGTGAACATATCCATCTGTTCTCTATCATACGATATCATTCATCGTAAACAATCGGAATATCGAAACACAATCAAAACAGATGAAACGCACAGCTCACAGTGTGCACAGAGCACTTAACTCAGTAGCTCCTGCAACAATCCGGACTTAGAATATGAGGAAACTGCAACAAGGAACACTTTTCAGACATAGCCTTTAATGGTTCGTGCCGCCTATCTACCATATTGACTGCCTAATAGACTGCCTAAAATATATACCTCTAGATGACACGGGCATACGACTAATATGTTATTTATGCTGGGAGCAAACAGCAATAATAAATATAACAAGGAGAACTCTACACTCATGGACATAAAAAGAGGAGTAAGACAAGGATGCATCCTATCACCAAGCTTGTTCAATCTATACACTGAGTAAATCTTTAAAAACATCTCAGAGATGCCAGGCCTAAACATTAATGGAAAGATAATCAACAACCTAAGATATGTTGATGATACGGTTCTACTAGCATAAATCCTAAAGACCTACAACAATTGCTTAATGTGATAAACATAACAAGCAAAAAAGATGGACTAGCTATGAATATCAAAAATATATAATGAATATAAAAAAAGAGACATGGCTCAATGCGGCAGTCTTTGCCTATGACGTCTTCAACAGACGAGAGGAGACATGTGCTGCTGCTATAGATCTGGAGGATGCATACAACAGGGTACCATTTGAATATCTCATGCATATGCTCCTCAAACTGGCGGTGCACCCCTTCCTCATTAGATGGATCGCCGCGGCACTGTCTCAGAGGAAGGTGACACTCAGATGTGGAAGTTGGTCTTTCGAGCCAACATCCATTTGTCCAGGACTGCCACAAGGCTCACCATTGTCACCAGTTCTATTTAACGTGTACACAATAACGATCACGGAACAACAGCTGGATGGGAGGGGAAGAACTATGACTTTGCTGATGATATTCTGGTATATCGACAGGGAAGAGACAGATGGGAGGGGAAGAACTATGGCTTCTGCTGATGATATTCTGGTATATCGACAGGGAAGAGACAGATGGGAGGGGAAGAACTATGACTTTTGCTGATGATATTCTGGTATATCGACAGGGAAGAGACTGACGGGGAATCGCCTCCACAATGCAAGACGAACTCGATCGCATTTCTTCCT
This sequence comes from Megaustenia siamemsis, assembly GCA_032433765.1. NCBI lineage: Eukaryota > Metazoa > Mollusca > Gastropoda > Stylommatophora > Ariophantidae > Megaustenia > Megaustenia siamemsis. Next base: position 10,943,408 of record JAVIAB010000104.1, read on the forward strand.
GTGTGGGGTTTCAGGTGCCTTGGTTAATCCTAATAAAGCATCAGTTTCATGGTTCTCCCTTAACAATCATATCGTTAATACGACCACACCGGTAGTACGAATGGGAGCTGATGAGGTGACCAGGGACAAGTTGATGACATACCTCGGAGTTAAGTTTGATCGCAGCCTGTGTTTTCGGGACCACGTCGACCATGTGATAACAAAATCCCGCAAAGGATTAGCCGCCTTGAAGGTCATGGCAGCTGCCAACATCGAGCAGAGGCTACTTACTCTTCTGTTCCAGGGATTAGTCCTCGCACCAATCGAGTATGCCTTGGCAATTCTTACTGTCAGTAAGACTCAAATTGATAGACTGGAGAAAATACAAATGAAGTCATGCGCATTATCCTGGGATGTACGAGGGACACACCCTGTGTAGCAATGAGGTATCTTCTTGACTTTCCAACCATGGATGACAGAATCAAGATCTGGAGAGCACGAGCAATACCTGAAAATTAGTACAGATAAAGAGCATCCATTGCACCACGTGCTCAACACAGAGAAAGGTGCCAGGCTAAAAAGAGGCAAATCATGGGTGGGCCGAGCAGAAGATGTCATCAAACAGGTCTGGGGGCTTAGCAATATCAGCGTTGGTGAGGAGTGGATACCGGTGCCTACGTCATTCAAGGAGACTTTCTCGTGTATTATCACACTCGACAGGAAAAGTAGGGAACAGAACCCGGTCGTGGTTAATGCTGAGGTCAACGGTCTCATCTGCGATAACACCGATGCGAAAGATGCAGTCATCTATACAGACGGATCTGTAAGACGACACCAAAGAAGTGCATGGGCATTTACAGCACACTCGGCAGGCAGAATAGTCAACGAAGACAGTGGTGCATACGTCATGACCACGAGTAGCATGACGTTGGAGGCGATGGCAGTGGCCAAGGCATTCAAATGGTTAGAGTCACAAGACTACACCCACGCATGTATACTGAGTGATTCGATGAGCATGATAAAAAAAGTGGAGGCGGGCTCTGTACACATGTGATGGGTAGAGTCGTTGCAGAAATTCAAAATACGTAAGGTCACCTTTGTCTGTGTCCCAGGACATGCGGGAGTACGAGGAAATGAAAGAGCGGACAGGTTGGCTAGCTGCGCTGTCGTTGAGGACGGGCAACCAATGAATCGGGCGGACATCATCAATGCCCTCCGAGATGTGGGAAGAGCACAGGACTTCGACAAACACAGATCAACGTCACTTCTTCGGATGATGGAAATGGGAGTTAAGATGGGCACAGCCAGAAATGAGAAACTTAGTGGGCATGTAAGAAGACTTATCAACCAACATAGAACTGGAGTCGTCAGTCGCTGGACACTGAGGGAATTGCTGAGGAGGGGATCTGAGCACCTATGGACATGTTCGGAGTGCAATGATGATGATCCGCAAATAACCCAATCAAAAATACTAAAACTATGATCATAAACAAAGAAAATTCTCAAGACCTACAATTAAATATCACAGTTGAGGGAACACATCTGGAGACAGTCCAGAGCTACAACTACCTGGGACATACTATAACCAATGATGGAAAATGCAAAATTGAAATAAACAAAAGAATAGGTATGGCAAAAAGTAATTTTAATGTCATGAAAAATATACTAACAACAAAACAAATATCAGCAGGGCTGAAACTAAGAATGGCAAAATGTTACATCTTCTCAATATTCCTGTATGGTGCAGAAACATGGACATTAGACAAGAAAACAGAACAGAAAATTGAAGCCATTAAAATGTGGATTTATAGAAGAATCGGTAGAATTGGATGGAAAGAAAAGAAAACAAACGATGAAGTTTTAAAACAACTGAAAATAAAAAGAAAACTACTAAATACAATTAAAACAAGACAATTGAAATTTTTGGGGCATGTTAAAAGACACAACAGCCTACTAAAAGTAATATTGGAAGGGAAAATACAAGGTAAAAGAGGCAGAGGCAGACCAAGACTAACATGGACGAGTAACATCAAAAGATGGACAAGTCAATCTATGACAGCCTGCACCATCAAAGCAAGAAACAGAGTAGAATGGCGATCCATGGTAGCCAACCTTCGTTGCGGAGAAGGCACTCGATGATGATATCATTTATACATTAATTTATGTATGTTATTTATACTATTAATATTTTATTTACATATTTGAAACTATTCTTTAAAGTTCTAATGATAACATATGCACTTATATGGTTTCATATACACTTATTGATATTATATATATATATATATTTTTAGTGTACGTATGTTAAAAATGAGAGGGTGGCACTATTTCGCGGTTTTTTACTTATCGCGGCCGGTTCTGGTCCCTATTAACCGCGATAACTCAGGGATTACTGTATTTTCATTTTCGAAAAGTAAATTAAAAATCAATGTGGAAATTCTCAAAGAGGCAGTCAGAAAGAAACATTCGACATTTTTTGGGCACATAGAAGAGGAAAATTTGAATACTTGGTTACAACTGGCAAAATAAAAGGAAAGAGATATCCCGGACCACAAAGAGAGAAAATACTGGATAGCTTGGTGTCATGGCATGGAAAACTGTCAACAACAGAACTTATACGATGCACTGTAGATAGAAGATTGTGGAGGGACATGATCGCCTACGCCAACCGGTATGGCACATGATGATGATGATGAAATTAAAAATAAAAAATAGCTGAAGCATTAAAAAGAAATGTTTCAAAATAAGAATTTAAGAATTGATATCTATTTCTTTATTATCCTCATAAGAGATTTTTTTTTTTAATTTAATGAAAAAAAAAAAAAAAAACATTCGAGCCTGCCAGGATTCGAACCTGGAATCTTCTGATCCGTAGTCAGACGCGTTATCCGTTGCGCCACAGGCCCACGTACATAAAAATTAACATATTACTTTAAATAAAAAATAAATTATCATTTGAAACCTGAGAATGATTGCCTTGTTAGATTTCTTTTTATTACTTTTAACGTATTTTCCTGTTATTAATTAATTAAATATCGATTTCTTATTTTAATGTGTTCATTGTTACTTATGTTACAAAACGTAAAGCGTTTATTCTCCATAAAACTTACTGAACTGGAAATAAAATGTCCATCATCATCATTTAGAGCCGTCTCCATATATAATCCAAGGTTATGGAGCGCTATTCCTCTCTGTCTCTTTCTTTAATGGTGCAGGTTTGTCATAGGCTGACTTGTCCGTCTTTTCATTATAAGTACTGCACCAAACCTTGCCCAAAAATGTCCAAGATTCTCACAGTGAGGCGAACATTCTTAGTGCAACGTGCAACAAAACAACAAAAATTCAACGTTACCACAGTTGTCAACTTGTATTTATTATACAGTATAAACTAAGCAAGCAAGCGACAACATAACATACACTTATGGAGGGAGACATCACAATATCGTCATGTATGTATGGACCTTGTTCTTTAGTTGAAATTGAGTTATTTGCGGGTCATCATCATTGTACTCCACAGCGAAGACGATTGCGCTGGATAGGACCCACACTACAGAAGCCAAATGGGTGTATTACACAACATGCCCTTTTTTGGAATCCCTAGGGGAAAAGACAAAGAGGAAGACCAAGGAATTCTTGGAGAAGACAGATGGAAGCAGAGATGAAGTTGATGGGGAAGACATAGAATGATCTTAAAAGAATGGGGAAAACAGAACGACTTGGAAAGTTTTTGTTGAAAACCTATGCTCCACAGGGAGCTAAAAAGGTAGAATAAAGAAGATCATTGCCATAGTTGCTCTAATCCCTCCTCAGCAAGTCCCTCAGTGACCAGCGACTGACGATCCAGTTCTGTGTTGGTTGATAGGATTGAATTGGCTGATAAGGTTAAATAATAAAAACAAACATCAAATTACAATTTGTAATGGAAGTGGAGATAGTCATCAGATGAGCGCACTGATATTTAAGACGAGATTATTAAAATTATAATAGTAATTATTACATTTAATTATAATTATTATTTGCAGGTCCGCTGTAAGTAAACACTGACAATGTGAGAAAATACAAAAATAAATAAAGTTATTTTTTAAGTAAAGTAAAGCTGTTACAAATAATGTTATGTTCGTTTGTCCACGTTTCTTGAACATGACGGGGAAGCATAAGCGCCTGCGACCTGCAGTCGCAATAGCAGGGTCGCCGCACCATCAGCGTACCAAGTCCTAGCAGTTCTACCTCCTCGTGGTCTCCCCTGGTAGCAGTCTGCGTCAAAACAGGCTGGCTAACAGAAGCTAGGATCGCCGTGTTCCCTGTAGTGGTGGCTGTTACTGATTGAGGGCCCAGTATTGCAGTACCTCTGGGCTGGACTAGTAGTTTCCCAGCGTAGCCTGGACAGACGACCTCCAACCTCCAGTAAGAGCCGGCCGGGAATGTCAAGAAGCCATTACGACCCGCCACATCTTATGAGTCAAAGGGCAATCATGCTCGCAATAACTCGTGGCAATCCATCATCAACAACAACTTGAACCTGACAACAGAAGTTGGAGATGTGGCTTGAGAAAGAGATTCTTTCCGACGGACTGTTGTGAATGCAACTTTCTGCAAAGGGCATTTAACCTGATGATGATGATAATGATGATATCCACATTTCAATGAAACAAAATGATTATCTAATGTCTAATACAAACTTCTATTTTATTATTATTTAAAATTCTAAATATCTATATCGAAATTAAAATACCTGGAAACAATGTTAACCTCGCGTATTTTATCTTCCTGGAAAGATACAAATAAACAAATAAACTAAAAGTATCACTGACAGGGGTAAGCCTGGAATAACAATCAGAAGTCATAATATAAATAATCTAAGGTATGGCTGATGATGCTGTCTTAGTCGCTAAGAGTGAACATGAGTAACAAGAAATGTTAGACAGTGAAAGAAAGCGAAAATAAAGGACAGCCTCAATAGCAAAAAGACAAAAGCAATGGTAGCAACAAAGAAAAAAGACAATACCGGAATGCACAATAAAGACAAGTGGAACAATATTAAAACAGGTAAATGAATGGTAGATGTACAACAGAGGTGAGATGCAGAATAGCTCAGGCAAAAGCAGCTTTTAAAAAAATGAGGAAGATACTATGCAATCCATTCTTGACAATCATCATCATCATGTGCCGTACTGGTTGGCGTTGGCGATCACGTCTATCCACAGTGCATCGTATCAGTTGTTCTGTTGTTGACTGTTGTCCATGCCATGACACCAAACTATCCAGTATTTTCTCTCTTTGTCGTCCGCGATCTCTCTTTTCTTTTATTTTGCCAGTTGTAACCAAGTATTCCAACTTTCCTCTTCTCATGATGTGCCCAAAAAATGTTGATTGTTTCTTTCTGATAATTTTTAAGAGCTTCCTTTTTGTGTTGGCCTATTTGATAACTTTCTCATTGGTCTTTTTAGCTGTCCAGGGAACTTTCAACATTCTTCTGAGAAATTCCATCTATGTGGCCTCTAATCGTCTTTTCATTTGTTTGTCTATTGTCCATGATTCGCTTCTACAGGTCAGAATTGGTTCTATATAGCATCGATTAACTCGCTTTCTCATTTATATTGACATAGATTTGTTGCATAAGATATTTATCATTTTCTGAAATGCTATTTTGGCCTGAGCTATTCTGCTTTTTATTTCTGTGGTGCATCTCCCATCTGATGTTATCACTGTGCCCAAGTATTTGAAACGTTGCACTTGTTTCAGATTTGTCTTGTTTATTTTTATGCTGCATGATGGTGATGATTGTTTCTTCGATATAACTATTACTTCTGTTTCCTTACTATTCAGACTGAGACCTTTCTTGTTGCTTTCTTTTACTAGTATGTCTATCATTTCTTGTAGTTCATTCTCTGTCTCTGCTATTAAGACTGTGTCATCCGCATATCGTAAATTATTTATGTTGTGACCGTTGACTTCAATTCCTTTTTTGTCTACTATTGATCTCATAATATATTCGCTGTAAAGTGAAAACAAATCCGGCGACAGAACACAGCCTTGTCTGACTCCTTGTTTTATAAATTGAAATTGTCCTGTTGGTTGTTAATTCGTATAGCTGCTGTTGGTTGCCAGTACATATTTTTTATGATTCGCAGATCCTTGCCATCAATGTTTAATTTCTCCAGCATATTGATTACTTCCACATGCTTTACTTTGTCAAATGCTTTCATGTAGTCTATAAAGCACATATATAGATCTTTCTTTACCTCTATAGATCTTTCTATCAATGTTCTTAAGATGTATATTGCATTATTGGTGCCCTTTCCTTCCACAAATCCACATTGTTCCTCACTTATTTCTGGTTTTATTTTGTTCCTTACACGTCTCATGATGATTCTTAGTAATATTTTCGTCATATGGCTCGTGAAACTAATAGTGCGATGGTCTTCACAATCAGTGGCACCTGACTTCTTCGGTATGGCTACAAAGATAGATTTTAGTAGATCTTCAGGTATGTGTCCAGTGTTATATTTGTCATTGAGTAGTTTTGCTATGACTTGTACTCCCAGCTCTCCTAATGCATTTATCTCTTCGATTGTTATATTGTCGGGTCCTAGAGCGCTACCTCTATTCATGTGTTGAATTGCGTCCTCCACTTCACTCTGCATTATTGGTGGTCCTGTGTCTTCATTTGAATTGTTTAATTCTGGTCTTTCATCATCATAGAGTTGACTGATATATTCTGTCCATCTTTCCATTGTCTTCTCCTGTCCCATTATTATACAGTATTTCCTTCCTTTGATTTCACACATTCTGAAACTTTGACTTCTTTTCTTCCGGTTAATTCGTTTTGATTGTGCATATATTTTGAGTCTTTCTTTTGTTTTTTTTTCCATTTCTTCACATTTCTGTTTTAACCATCCTTCCTTTGCTTCTCTGCACTTGTTTTGGATCTCTTTGTGCAATATTTTGTATGTCCGTTCTTCTTTCTTATGTTTTCTTCTTTCGTCCATTAGTTGTAATATTTCTTCTGTCATCCATTTCTTTTTGTTGATTCTTTTAGTCACTGGTATTACTTCTTTTGATGTTTGTTGAATTGATTGTTTGAGCATTTCCCACTGCTCCTCCATGTCCTGTATTTTCTCAATAGCATTATATCTATTTTGTACTATCGTGCCATACTTATCACTCATCTGTTTATCTACTCTAAGTATATCTAGTTCTAATTTTATATTTCTTGGTGATTTCTGTGCCTTCCGCAGTTTTATTCTTATCTTTCCAACTACTGGTACATGGTCACTATTGCAATCTACTCCTGGCCTTGTTTTAACAGATGTTAGCCCATTCCTGAATCTTTTGTGTACCGGTATAAAATCAATTTGATTGTGTACTTTTTTGTCTGGGCTTTGCCATGTCCATAGTCGCCTAGTGTGTTGTTTGAACAAGGTGTTACCTATAATCATTTCATGTGTCTTTGCCCAATCTATCAACTCTATCATTCGTCTCTCCAAGGCCATGTCATGCAGCTTATGAGAATTGCTTAACAGAAGGTCAACAACAGAAATGATAAATAACCACTGAGATCGAAAGCTGTGGTGAGACATGTTCACCTCCGCCAGCAGGCATGGTACTTGATGGTGATGATTTAAACTAGAATATAACTGGACTCTCTGAATCAATGGTTGATCATGGACGTTAAGAGAAGACATAGACTTAAAGTCTCAAATGTCCTCAAGGCCACAGACCATGAACGATCAGATTTCACAAACAAATCTGTCGTAGGTGATCATGTCTCTTCACAACTTTTTATCTCTAATTATCGAATCTGCTGTAAGTAGATAGTAGACTTAGGATAGTTAGACAAAAGGGAGATTGTAATTAATAAAGAGGTGTCTCCTTACTCAACCATGTAGGTATCTCTTTACTTATCCATGTAGATATATTCCTACTCATCCATGTAGGTATACCCCTACTCATCCATGTAGATATACCCCTACTCATCCATGTAGATATACCCCTACTCATCCATGTAGATATACCCCTACTTATCCATGTCGGTATCTCTTTACTTATCCATGTAGATATATTTCTACTCATCCATGTAGATATACCCCTACTTATCCATGTAGGTATCTCTTTACTTATCCATGTAGATATATTCCTACTCATCCATGTAGGTATACCCCTACTCATCCATGTAGATATACCCCTACTCATCCATGTAGATATACCCCTACTCATCCATGTAGATATACCCCTACTCATCCATGTAGGTATACCCCTACTCACCCATGTAGGTATACCCCTACTCATCCATGTAGGTATACCCCTACTCATCCATGTAGGTATACCCCTACTCATCCATGTAGATATACCCCTACTCATCCATGTAGGTATACCCCTACTCATCCATGTAGATATACCCCTACTCACCCATGTAGGTATACCCCTACTAATCCATGTAGATATACCCCTACTCATCCATGTAGGTATACCCCTACTCATCCATGTAGGTATACCCCTACTAATCCATGTAGATATACCCCTACTCATCCATGTAGGTATACCCCTACTCATCCCAGTAGATATACCCCTACTCATCCATGTAGATATACCCCTACTCACCCATGTAGGTATACCCCTACTCACCCATGTAGGTATACCCCTACTCATACATGTAGGTACTTCCTTACTCATCCATGTAGATATACCCCTACTCATCCGTGTAGGTATACCCCTACTCACCCATGTAGGTATATCCCTACTCATCCATGTAGGTACCTCCTTACTCATCCATGTAGATTTACCCCTACTCATCCTTGTAGATATACCCCTACTCATCCATGTAGGTACATCCTTACTCATCCATGTAGATTTACCCCTACTCATCCATGTAGATATACCTCTACTCATCCATGTAGATATACCTCTACTCATCCATGTAGATTTACCCTACTCATCCATGTAAATATACCTCTACTCATCCATGTAGGTACCTCCTTACTCATCCATGTAGATATACCCCTACTCATCCGTGTAAGTATCTCCCGACTCATCCGTGTAGGTATCTCTCGATTGTATATTGCCCTTTTGCTTCCGTAGTTATTGCTTTGTTTTTCAATAGTGTTGATACTTGGCCTATAACTTGGCATGCTTTGTTACACCTTATATCTATCTCTGTCTCTTGGTTATTGTCTTGTGTTAACGTGCTACCCAGATATTTAAAATTGTCTACTTTTTTTGATTGCTGTGGATTAAGTCGACTAGATAGCCAATCATCGTTCTGAGTTGAACACGAGTGAGTAAGGTTTCCTCCCCTTTCTTGTTAACCTATGGGAAACAGTGATAATTTTACATGAGCACTGCATGTTTTTAAGTGTCGTGGTCGGCATCACGCAAGGCCGCCATCACTTCCCAGAAAATTCTCTGGCACCAATTTTTTTTAGGCGGGTGATACCAAGAGCATTGTTGAGCTGAATAAAACCCGTCATTTCTGGCAATAGAACCCAGCCACTTTTGATCAGGAAAGCAGGGTACTAGCCACTCAACCACTGAGGCTAAACAATAGCGTTAAAACGGAAAAAATAAATTGACTCCAATAAAATATCTCAGTCTTTGCAATGAGACCAAAACAGACACTGCTGATGATATTTCTAGAGTCATACTCTTATTCTCGACGCCAACGGCAGCAGAGGAAGGATAAAAGAAGGAGAAGAGGAAGAAAAAGAAGAAGAAGACTCTTATTCTTCAGCGTCAATATTAATAACTTTGAAAAAAAGCGTTCGTGAGCTCAAAGCTGGTGACATCTCCATAGGAGACAAATAATCTATCTATCTATTGACCTTTCGAGTCGTAGCCGGCCCATAGGGCATAGACCAAGACACTCCTTCTCCTATCTGAATTTTTGTTCTAGCAGTTTTCAATTCTTTCAAAGATATTTTATCAAATCTCGCCATTTGTCTCTGTTCTGTGCAAGCAGCTCTATCTCATTGAGGGAGCCGAATCCTGCTGCTCTTGCCTCTCTCAATGTTCTTCTCAGTGTCTCTCTGAGTCTTCCTCTTTTCCTCTTACCTGTTGTTTCCCATATGAAGGTTTGCTTTGCTATTCGGTTATTATCTCTTCTCATCACATGTCCAACATATGACCATTGTCTTTTCTTTGTTACTGAAGATATTAGTTGTTGATTGGTGATTTCTCTAATTTCCTAGTTTGTTTTGAATTCGTTCCACGCTATACCAAGTATTTTCCTTAGACATTTATTTCCGAATGCGTTCAACTTTGTTTCTATATCTCTAGTTGTTTTCCTGCTTTCACACGCATACGTAAGGGTTGATAGTACATTTGATTTGAATAGTCTAAGTTTTGTGTTTGTGCTGATAAGTTTTGATTTCCACAACTTTTCAAGGCGTCTGAAAGACATTGCTGCTTTAGCTATTCTGATTCTAATTTCTTTGCTCGTATCCCCTTCTCGATCAACGTGGCTTCCAAGATAGATAAAGGGATCGATCTCTTCTACTGGTTTATTTTCCATGTATATTTTGTCACCTGTTGGAATTAAACTTTGCATGACTTTAGTCTTTTCGTGATTGATCTCAAGTCCAATTTTGCTGGCTATTGATGATAGTTCATTTGTGTTTTCCTGCATCATTTTTATCTGGCTGCTGATGAGAACTATGTCATCAGCAAAGTCGAGGTCCTCCAAATGGTCTCCTTGCATCCATTAGATGCCTTTAGTACCAGTGCAGCATTTCTTCATTATGAAGTCCATAACAATTCCAAATAACAAGGGCGATAAAATACATCCTTGTTTAACCCCAGTTTCTATTGGGAAATATTCGCTCAGTCCTTCCTCTGTTCGAACTGCACATGTGTAACCATCATACATGTCGTTGATAATGTTTATGATTTTTGATGGTAAGCCATATTGCTTCAGAATTTTCCACAAATAATCTCTATGAATACTATCAAATGCTTTTTTGAAGTCGATGAAGTTAAGTACAAAAGGTTTTTGCTTTTCAATGTGTTCCTCCAATATAAGTCGTAGAGTGAAAATGTGGTCAAGGCAGCTTTTCCCTTTTCTAAACCCTGTCTGTTCTTCACGCATTACTGTATCTATTGAATCCTTTATTCTATTTAGGATGATTTTGCAGAATAACTTTGAGGCAACTGACAAAAGTGTCACGCCTCTCCAGTTGTTACAATCTCTAAGATTGCCCTTTTTTGTAACCTTAACAATTATTCATTTTTTCCCACTTATGATGCGTCTTCTCTGCTTTCCAAATGATGTTGAACATTCTCTGGAGATGTATTAAATTATGGCTATCAATTGCCTTGAGGATCTCAGCTGTTAACTTATCCTCTCCAGTAGCCTTGTTATTGGTCATATTCTTTAAGGTGGTTTCTATTTCACTCAAGGTGAAGTCATCTAAATTTACATCTAATTCTGCTGCTGGTGTTTCAGCTTCAAAATCTATTAAACTGTGGGGTAGTGGACGGTTAAGAATTTCTTTGAAGTGCTCCGCCCGACGGGCTTTTATGTCTGCGCTTGTTAGCATTAATCCAGATTTGTCTAGAATTGACAAATAATAATACATGAATATTATTCTAGAGGGAAACTTCCGAATGACAATCAGCGATCCAATTCAGAAGAAGAGGTATGTTTACAGTACACGGGAAAAATGACAAATAATCAGCAACTGAAAAAAACCCCAAAGAACAATATATGGATTGAAGCAGGATCGAACCCGTACTCAGTGGCACAGCGCCTTGCCACGAAAAGTCAAACGCTAGGGAACACTATTGAACACTATGATTATCGCCTCGGAAGTTTCCCTCTATAATAATATACATTTATTATTATTTGTCTTCGATATGCATCAGCTTTGTCTACGCCTCTGGACATACCGGATTTCGGGTGAAATGAAAGAGCGGACATGCTGGCTATCTGCGCTGTCCTCGAAGACGATTAATGAAAGGCGGACATTATTCATGTTCTGCGAGATGAGGGAAGGTCATGTGACTTCGACAACCATGAGTCCACATTACTCCTTCGGAGAAAGAGGTGGGAGTAAAGATGGGGGCATCCAGAAACGAGAATCCTAGAGTTGACGCATATGAGAACTTATCAACCGACACAAGAACTAGAGTCATCAGTATCTGGGCGCTGCGGGACACGCTAAGGAGGAGATCTTAGCATCTATGGACATGTTAGTAGTGGAATAATGATGACCCATTAACAACTCAACAGGCCATTGTTTACTATACTAGTTATTTAGACCTGACAATGAAGAATGCGAAAAGGAGATCAAAAGAAGACTAGCAACACAAGAATCAATTGCCACGAAGAACTCATGGCACATTACCACAATACCAACAAGACAGTAAATTACAACTACTAAGGGCATGTATGTATCTTTCCGAGAGCAGCATATGGTTTCGAATCATGGACAATCTCGCAAACAACAGTCAAGAAAATTGGTTAATTTGGAACAGAAAAATCCTTAAGATACACATAATTATATGGCAAAGAGTAATGAAGACATATTTAAAAAAACCTAAACATTGAAAAGAACTGGCTTATAAACAACATCACACACATAATCATAAACACAGAGGACTGGATAGAACAATAATGGAAGGTATGGTTCCAGGAAAGGGAGTCGCGATAGCTCAGTGGTTAGTGAACTGGACTACAAAGGACAAGGGGTAGGGTTTGATCCCAATCGACGGCTTCCGGGTTCACCCAGCCTTAAATGGGTACCGGATTTTTTTCTGGGAAAGTAAAGCAGCACGGGCTTAATACTGACCACATTACCCCAAAAATCATGTGCTGAAGGTCTGTAAAATATAGGGTCACTAACACCATATTTCCCTATACGCCACTTGGCGTGACGGGGGTACTTTACTTTTACTTTATGGTTCCAGGAAGACCAGACGGAAAGACCAAGAAGTTATAATTCATCAAAGCGAACTTTGAACATAACCGAAGAAATGAATGGCCCGGCTATAGAGATTCTTTCAGATGGGTTGTGACTGATGCACTGTCAGTCCTAACAGCTCTAAAAAAAAAAACAAGAAGGGAATAATAGAACAAAGAAGTATGTGTTAGCACTCGAAAAAATTGACAGACAAACAACAACAGAAAAAAACCAAGAACAATATATGGTCCGAAGCGGGATCGAACCCGTACTCCCTGGTACCGCGCCTTGCCACGAGAAGCCGAACGCTTGGCACACTGCCACGCAGCCAACTAAAAAAATTAGCTATTGTAGCAGTGTCTTACACGATGGCGTTCTCAATGACTATAGCGTAGGGTAACGATCACAGACCGGAAATAAATTGTATATTTGTACTTTCCTATTAATGCAAGTATCTCCCAGCACGGGTTGAATACTTGTGTTGCAGACAAACATTTATTGGACGAAACAGAACAAATAGTAGTTTCCAGTGGTTATATACTGGATACAAATAATAATAAATACATATTATTATATAGGGAACTATAATAAAGTTCCCTATATAATAATATTTATTTATTATTATTTGTATCCACTAAAAAAAACAAATCAGGAACAGTGAGCTAGATGACTTGAGAACAACCCTAGACCAACTGTGCAATAACTTCCAGAGAGCGGTTATCCAGTGGATACCATCACACTGTAATATACACGGAAACGAACGCGCTGACAAACTAGCTAAAGAGGGAGGGAGATTACCACAAGAGAACCACCTGGTCAGCTACGATGAAACCAAATCCATCATCAAAGGCCAGTACCATGAAAAATGGAAACAAGAACACCCAAAGTATAACGAGAGGGATTGATACCTGCAACTATCAAGGAGGGATCAAGTCATCATACTTCGCCTACGCACTGGCCACAACAGAATGAGAAACTACATGTTCATTAAACTCAAAATAGGAACTACCAGCCTATACCACTGTACACTGATCAACATGACAACAAAACATGTTCTACAGGATTGCCCACAATACACAGATCTGAGAAGAGCAATGTGGTCCACACCCACCTCCTTGGAAGAGAAACTATACGGGGCAACAAAATCACTTAAACAGACAGCTGCCTTCGTAAGAGAGTCCGGAATCCTAGTCTGAATGAGCGATGATCACAGAAAAAGAAGATTGGTTGTGATGAGTGCAAGGTTATGCAAATATCATGGAACCCGATGATGATGTTCGTTACAGAAGCAGGCAGCGATTTCCGCATTATACTTCACTTCATGTAGTGATTACTTCAAAGAACGAAAGATCTTGATTTTAAGAACAATTTAAATGCCATAGTTTGTCTAAAACACCATCTTCAGGAAGCTGACAGTGATTCATAACTTACTGTTCTTGCCAGGATTAGTAAACCCAAACTGATTAAGACCCTATACCTTCCCTTGATGGGCTTGGGGATGAATAATGAAGCGTGTAGGGGTTATTGGTTATTGGTTATGGAAGGCCTCGGTATCACTGCAAACGAATTAAAATCCATAATTGCTCAACCGTCCGTGCCAGTGGAATCATCCGAATTACTAACACATCTCCCAAACAAAAAAAGGTAAATGTAGTCCCCATCGTAGCAGTCTCAGCACACGCCAAAAGACATAAGGCGAAACCGCGCAGAAAGTGAACACAGCCAACTGTTCCCTGTCATACGATATCATCATTCATCGTAAACAAGCGGATATCGAAACAGGATCAAAACGGATGAGACACACAGCTCACGGTGTGCACAGAGCACTTAACTCAGTAGCTCCTGCAACAAGCCGGACTTTGAATATGAGGAAACTGCAAGAAGGAACACTTTTCAGACATAGCCTTCAATGGTTCCTGCCGCCCATCCAGGGGTACAATAGGGGAAACAATAATATACCTAAAAATGCCTTACTGTAGTCGGATGTATTAGGCAGAAAGGCAAAAAATATAGCAGCTTACTGTAAACAACCAACATCTTAGTTAGAGTATATTCATTCACACCTTGTGCTATCAGTGCCAAAAATGGTAGCTGACGAATAAGCCTAACAAAAAGCAAGTAAGTCAATACACAGATTACTTGTTTGAGAAAAAGCGTTTGGAGTGGCTAGAAGAGAGTGAGCCAGAATTAGAAACGATGTCGTAAGATAGCGATTGGACATAAAATACATTTCTAAACTAAATAGAGACAACAAATGAAATGATTTGATCATCTGGGAAGTGTCAAACGATTCTATACCATACAAAACATTTATGAAAAAAGGAGATGAAAGAAGAGCCTGTGGCAGATCCAGAGTAGAAGACTGAGAACACCCGAGAAACTCTACCACAAAATCAATTGACAATGGCTGAGGCTGCTAGATAAACTGTATCAAAAATATCTGACTGAAGTCAAAAGGCGCAAAATAGCGCTGAGGGTTTGATACAAACAATATAAATAAATATTAAATTCTTAGCTCCAAGAGGAGTAATGGTGGTAGTTCAGTGCATCATTGAAATCGGGTCAACATCCCGAACATGGGTACGAAGAGGAAGATACATGAACTGAAAATGCAGGATAATATATGTCACAAATAAAGTGCGTAGGAACAATATTAAATTTCACAAGAACAAAGACATTGTCCATGTTGTAAGACGGAATCTACAAATGGCTGGAAATAGAAAAATGTCCCTCATGACCCGGAAGTAAAGTTAGTGGAAAAATATTACCATCTCCACCAGGTATAGAGAAATGGCTGTATCGAAAAATATGCTACAAATCTGTCGCCATCTGATGTTTAAATATATATGTTGTGTTAGTTTTTTAAGACAAATATTATGATTTGATAATATATAGTCCGACAGGAAATCTATTTTTCTCTTAAAAACAGGAGAATGTTGGCAAAAACCAGCGACTAACCTCGTCCCAGTACAGGACTCAAGAAGTTAATGAAATGACATCAAGAGGAAACCAATCTGTATCACCTCCACCTCAACTATCTCAACAGAGACACTTAAAGTATCCTTTTTCAGGCTTACTTTTTAAAGTAGTTAACTTTCTCTCCAAATTTAGCCAAAGTAAATTGATGAAAGCGTGTCTTTATATCTACTACGACGGTCGGTTGTGAGATTATTTTGAAGCGATGCCATTTTGAATCATTTTCTGTTTCACTTTTACTAGGTAGGTCAGTAGTTTCTAACTACTTCGATGATAGATTGATGTCAGCCACTTCTAAAATAATTCTGCTAAAGTTGAAATTGCTGAAATATTATTTTATAACATTACGGCTTATTGACTTATTTTAATTTCGTAACACACTTTGTGAAGAATTTTGTTTTAGTGCAGTGCACATGTTCTCACTTAAGGCAGGCAAGGACTATTATTTATTATTGGTAGCCCTACCTACTAAAATAGTAAAGTATAATAAAGATGTTGAATTGACAACACAGCAGCCGGTATTCCGGGTAAAAGTCTCAACGGGGCACATATTCTCATAATTTTGTATTAGTTAAGTAAATAAGCTATTTACTATTATAATACTATTCACTGTTCTATGTGTTACAAGGTACACTTACGGTACAGTACTTTCTACTTTCTTTTGGGCAGAAAAATGAGCCCTTGCCTTACCAGTACGAGGTCTTCACGGTCTTGTACTATTCGTTGTGCTTTCTTGCACTTTTCACACCTTACTAAACTTATTCAGTTGAGCTGTAACATTACAATCATCGTCATTAAGTGCCGTGTCTGCATTGAAAGTTGGCTACCATGGAGTGCCATTCTGTTCTGTCTCTTGCTTTGATGGTGCAGGTTGTCTGTACTGTACTCTACTGTCATAGGGGATGATAGGCTGACATATTACAATAATTGAATAATACTAAAATCTATTGACCTTTCGAGCCGTAGCTGGCCCGTAGGACATAGACTCAATACTCATAGACCCAGATACTCTTTTCTCTTATCTAAATTTTTACTCTAGCAGTTTTGATTTCTTGTGAAGGTTTTTTATCAAATCTCGCCATTTGCCTGTTCTGTCACCTGTGCAAGCAACTCTATCTCATTGAGGGAGCCGATGCCTGCTGTTGCTCTTGCCTCTCTGATCAATCTTCTTCTTAATGTCTCTCTGGGTCGGCCTTTTTTCCTCTTACCTGTTGTTTCCCACCTGAGGGCTTGATTTGCTATTCGGTTATTATCTCTCCTCATCACATGTCCAACATATAACCATTGTCTTTTCTTGATTACTGAATATATTAGTGATTGATTGGTGATTTCTCTAATTTCCTCATTTGTTTTTTTATATTCATGCCACGCTATACCAAGTATTTTCCTTAAGACATTTATTTTCAAATGCGTTCAACTTTGTTTCTATATCTCTTGTTGTTTTGCAGCTCTCACATGCGTACGTCACGTATGGGTTGATAGTACGTTTGATTTGAATAGTCTTAAGTTTTGTGTTTGTGCTGATGTGTTTTGATTTCCACAACTTTTCAAGGCTTTTGAAAGACATTGCTGCTTTAGCTATTCTGATTCTAATTTCTTTACTTGTCAATCAATGTGACTTTCAAGAAAGATAAAGTGATCAATCTCTTCCACTGGTTTGTTTTCCATGTATATTCTGTCATCTGTTGGAATTAAGATTTTCATGACATCAATCTTTTCATGATTGATCTCAAGCCCAATTTTGCTGACTATTGATGATAGTTCATTTGTGTTTTCCTGCATTGTTTTTATCTGACTGCTGATAAATAAAATACCTTAATATTGATCAATCATAAATCGTAACATATATAATCTTATAATTTTTGTGTAATATGTTTGAAGACTGAAATTTTGAAGAACAATGTTAACTCATTTATATTTAATTACATTTTATGCTGTCTTAATTTTGTATGAATGAGAAGAATTTTGTACCAGTCAAATACCTGTGGAGGGTTATGGCTATGGAAGGCCCCTGTATCACTGCAAAGGAATTAAAATCATTAATTGCTCACCCACCCGTGCCAGTGGAATTATCCGAATTACTTATTCATCTCCCAAACAAGGAAAAGTAACTGTAATCCCCATCATAACAGTCTCAGCACACGCCAAAAGACATAAGGCGAAACCGTGCAGAAAGTGAACACAGCCAACTGTTCCTTGTCATACGATATCATCATTCATCGTAAACAAAGGGAATATCGAAACATGATCAAACTGAATGAGACACACAGCTCACGGTGGATAAAGAGATACAGTGAAGACGATGGCGCTGGACAGGGCACACACTGCAGAAGCCAAGAGAGTTTCACACAACAGGCCCTTTATTTTGAATCCCCAGGGAAAAAGACAAGATGGAAGATCAAAATATTCTTGGAGAAGACAGATGGAAGCGGAGATGAAAACGATAGGGAAGACATGGAATGATCTTAAAAGAATGGCAAGAAACAGAATGGCTTGGAAAGTGTTTTTTGAAAAACCTATACCTCACAGGGAGCTGAAAGGTAGAAGAAGAAGATACATAACCTCAGTTCTTCATACTTCCTCATACTATGTCTCAATGAAAAGGGCAGTCTCTATATAGAAAATATAGTGGTGTCAGTGACCACATTATTTTAATACCATGCACATATTTTTTGTTTAAGGCCAGCATTACATTATGCTAGTGCTATACATTCTTCTCTAGCTATTATTCACAGCTGTGTGAGAGTCGACAAACCACCATAACCATTTATTGTTATTTGCCCACTTCTTTGTCTTTCTTTCCTTCTTCACTTTCTCCTACTTTATTCTTTAGCACTAAGCTTTTGTTATGCATATAGACAGTCCAGCATGAATCTTGCACAAGGTAAATGCTTCTGGGATCTTCACCGTGGCCCATATTTTGTCATAGTGGGTTGTTTCTGGGGACCATATATGTGTTCCTAAGTTGTTGACAGTGATGCAGTCCTGTAGGGATATGCTCTTGAGTCTGTCCTATTTCCTGTTAACTATTGTAAACAAACAATACACTATTAAAGAAAAGCCCCAATCCTGTACACTATATAGTGGCTGTATTTAGAACTCTGCTTTTATTCCTTGCCCTGTTTGCCTATATTCCCTGCCCTGTTTGTCTTTATTCCCTGCCCTGTTTGCCTATATTCCCTGCCCTGTTTGCCTATATTCCCTGCCCTGTTTGCCTATATTCCCTGCCCTGTTTGCCTATATTCCCTGCCCTGTTTGCCTATATTCCCTGCCCTGTTTGCTTATATTCCCTGCCCTGTTTGCCTATATTCCCTGCCCTGTTTGCCTTCATTCCCTGCCCTGTTTGTCTTCATTCCCTGCCCTGTTTGCCTATATTCCCTTCCCTGTTTGTCTTTATTCCCTGCCCTGTTTGACTATATTCCCTGCCCTGTTTGCCTATATTCCCTGCCCTGTTTGCCTATATTCCCTGCCCTGTTTGCCTATATTCCCTGCCCTGTTTGCCTATATTTCCTGCCCTGTTTGCCTATATTTCCTGCCCTGTTTGCCTATATTCCCTGCCCTGTTTGCCATCATTCCCTGCCCTGTTTGCCATCATTCCCTGCCACGTTTGTCTTTATTCCCTGCACTGTTTGCCTATATTCCCTTCCCTGTTTGTCTTTATTCCCTTCTCTGTTTGTCTTTATTCCCTGCCCTGTTTGCTTATATCCCCTGTCCAGTTTGCTTTTAGTCCCTGCCTTGTTTGTGATAATGGTGAGTTATGTCACTGAGTCCAAGCTATTTGTTTCTAGACCCAGTTGTGGTGGGCTGTTGTTGTCATGAATTCTCAATTTTTTTTTAAAAAAGTCGAAGCTTGTTTGTTTTAGTGGGACCAAACATAATAGCTTCCATGTATAAAGAAGGAAAGCCTAAACCTTAGAGACAGCAGAAAATACTGAGGACAAAAGAAGCCAAGGAAGACACTATGACTCATGGTTCAAAAAACGAACCATGGTAAGAGTACTAGATATGCTCAACAGACAGGTTGTTAACAGAAAGATTTGAGGGTTTGTTAGTGTATAGAGAAGTAGGAAAGGAAAATAATGTTACCACACACATCAAAAGTGGGAGCCGCGATAGCTCAGTGAATTGAACTGGACTACAAAGAACAAGGGGTAGGGTTCGATCCCAACCGATGGCTTCCAGGTTCACCCAACCTTTAATGGGTACCGTATTTTTTTCTGGGAAAGTGAAGCGGCACAGGCGTAATACCGACCATATTACCCTAAAATCATGTACCGAAGGTCTGTAAAATGTATGGTCACTAACACCATATTCCCTATACGCCGCTTGGCGTGACGGGGTACTTTACTTTTTACTTTTTTTTTATACATCAAAGGTAGTCTGTCCATTGAGGATGGTCACTTTTAAAGCCCTCCAGATACTTCTGATTTGCACTTCTTATTCATTTTCCTCTGTAGTCAAAGACTGTACATTGAGTGGAAATCATAGTTCTTTACAGTTGACAATTTGTGCTAGTTCTTGTAGGTTTTGGTTGTTTTTCTGTACCATGGTTTTTCCATCCCTTCTAGTACATGTATTGTTCTGCATTGTATTTAGTAAAAGCGCTGCTAATAAAACAATTCACTAAGTGGAAATAAGTGATTCATCAGCGATTCTACAAATATATGCATCCCTACGCATGGCTTCCAAGTGCCCCCCCCCCCCCCCCCCAACTCATGCAGTGCTCTTCTACCCCAATTATGACATTCTTATCAGTGGTGTGGCACCCCCTTGGAATCTCATGTAGCCACCGCCACCCTAGGACCACATGGCCTCCGGTGGAGAAACACTGCTCTAGATCAGCAAGTTCTGGTCAAGAGTAAAATGGAGAAACAAAAGATTAAAATGTTAATGGTTGACGATGCTAACAATGAAAGTTCAAATGGTGTCTCTTCCTCAGGATACAAAAGAGCATTAGAGAAAGGTAAGAAAGAAAGCTATTTTATTCTAGTTATTATGTTACGACTTTCATTATTATGCTCTTGTTTATTGTAAATACTTAGAATCTCAGAAACATGACTTTAGTTGGCAATCCTTAATCCGATGTACAGCGCTGTATCATCAGTCTCGCCACCACCAAATCAACAGTATTGCACTGGGCCATCATGTAAGTAGATTCCCGCCTGTTCTTATTCATATAAGTGGTATATTCTTGTTTGTTCTGGTTCATACAAGTAGTAGATTCCCACCTGTTCTTATTCATATAAGTGGTATATTCTTGTTTGTTCTGGTTCATACAAGTAGTAGATTCCCGCCTGTTCTTATTCATATAAGTGGTATATTCTTGTTTGTTCTGGTTCATACAAGTAGTAGATTCCCACCTGTTCTTATTCATATAAGTGGTATATTCTTGTTTGTTCTGGTTCATACAAGTAGTAGATTCCCGCCTGTTCTTATTCACATAAGTGGTATATTCTTGTTTGTTCTGGTTTGTACAAGTAGTAGATTCCCGCCTGTTCTTATTCACATAAGTGGTATATTCTTGTTTGTTCTGGTTCGTACAAGTAGTAGATTCCCGCCTGTTCTTATTCACATAAGTGGTATATTCTTGTTTGTTCTGGTTCGTACAAGTAGTAGATTCCCATTTGTTCTTATTCACATAAGTATAAGATTCTTGTTGTGTTAGTAGTAGATTCTTCTTGTTCTTTTTCACATAAGTAGTATATGTAAGTAGTATTCTTGTTCTTTTTAGAAACAGTGATCTCTGTACAATATGTGCCAATTTGGCACGCAAGGTTTCTGTTTTGAGATTATAGTTCTGCCCTATGTGCCGTCTTTGGTTCGAGAGGACAATAGATAGATAGATAGATAGATTCTTGTTCTTACTCACATAAAAATTAGATTCTTGTTCATGGAAGTAGTAGATTTATGTTTGTTCTTATTCGCTTATTGGGAGCCACGATAGCTTAGTGGTTAGTGAACTGGACTACAAAGGACAAGGGGTAGGGTTCGGTCCCAACCGACGGCTTCCGGATTCACCCAGCCTTAACTGGGTACCAGATTTTTTTCTGGGAAAATAAAGCGGCACGGGCGTAATACCTATGACATTATCCCAAAAATTATGTGTAAAGGTCTGTAAAATTTATGGTCACTAACACCATATTCCCTATACGCCACTTGGCGTGATGGGGGCACTTTACTTTTACTTTAGTTACTTATTTGCTTATTAAATTTTTGTTATGTAAGTAGCAGTTTTTTGTTTGTTCTTGTTTATATAAGTGGTAGGTTCTTGTTTATATGTGGTAGATTCTTGTTTGTTCTTGTTTATATAAGTGGTAGATTCGATCACTTTATCTATCTTGGAAGTCACATTGATCGAGAAGGGGACACAAGCAAAGAAATTAGAATCAGAATAACTAAAGCATTAATGTCTTTCAAAAGCCTTGAAAAGTTCTGGAAATCAAAACACATCAGCACAAACACAAACCTTAGACTATTCAAATCAAATGTACTATCAACCCTTACGCATGCGTGTGAAAGCTGGAAAACAACAAGAGATATAGAAACAAAATTGAACGCATTTGAAAATAAATGTCTAAGGAAAATACTTGGTATAGCGTGGAACGAATTCAAAACAAACGACGAAATTAGAGAAATCGCCAATCAACCACTAATATCTTCAGTAATAAAGTAAAGACGATGGTCATATGTTGGACATGTGATGAGGAGAGATAATAACCGAATAGCAAAGCAAGCCCTCATGTGGGAAACAACAGGTAAGAGAAAAAGAGGAAGACCCAGAGTGACACTGAGAAGAACATTGAAGAGAGAGGCAAGGGCAGCAGGAATCAGCTCCTTCAATGAGATAGAGCTGCTTGCACAGAAGAGAGACAAATAGCGAGATTTGATAAAATATCTTTAAGAAAATTGAAAACTGCTAGAACAAAAATTCAGATAGGATGAGGAGTATCTTGGTCTACACCCTATGGGCCGGCTACGGCTCGAAAGGTCAATAGATAGATAGATAGACTCTTGTTTGTTCATGTTTATATAAGTGGTAGATTCTTGTTTGTTCTTGTTTATATAAGTGGTAGATTCATGTTTGTTCTTGCTCATCATCATAACACTTAGCATCCATTAGAGCTCTGATCTCCTGCTTGTTAACCCAGAACAACATTTTTTGTTGCATCCAGTGAGTATAATTTTGATACTGTGAACCAAATTATTCTAAATTCAAAGTTACAGTCCTGTGACATAACAATGGAATGACCTTCAGTGCAAGTAGTGAATGTTAATTTTCCACTAAATTAGGCATTTCCTCAGTTTGTTTGACTGCACTCAGCTAACTTTTTCATGGGTTGCCACCGCAGCATCATTCGCTGACCAAGACCTTGCCTTGACCTCCCAGTAGGGATCCCTGGTAATAGCCTACATAATAACAGGCTGGCTAAGAGGCGAGGATTGCTGTGGTCTCTATTGGGGGGGGGGGGGGGGGGCTGAGTGGTCTAGAGGTAAGACATTGACCTCTGGACGAGAAGGTACCGGGTTCGATTCTGCACACAGTGGAAAAAAAAACTTAAATCTGTGGTTTCTTCATGACTTTACGCCCTCCACTGGTGTCTAGGTAGTGAGATTGATGAAAAACAGGAGGTCTGTGCGCACTCTACACATGTTAAAGAACCCTTGGCAGTTAGAAATAAAAAAGAGTAGGGCAAAAATGGCTCTCTCCCCAGGCAAAATGAATAGGAAAAAAATCTACCCAAAAGCTTTAAAATTCTTCACAATAAAAAAAATATGGGGGTTCCTCTGAGGTCTGGAGAATATCTGCCTGTATGGCGGGGTACACCTGAACACGAGGTTGCTGGTGTGGAAAATAGGAAAAAATGATGCTCACTCACAAAATTCAGTCCTTTGGGACTTTGCTAGAGGTATACAAGCTGGCACACACAAAGATAGAAGATCTAGTATCCTGTACCTCTAGGCAGGTTAAGTTCAAACTGCTCAGCAGAACACAAGGAATATAAGGAAACCATTTGGAGACTGGTTGGGCTAGAGGTAAAATCTCAGCCTCCGGATAAGGTCTCGGGTTTGAATCCTGCCACAGGTGATGGACATATTTCACTTTGAATATGTGGTCTCTCTGTGACTTTATGCTCTTCCAATCTCTGGGTTGTGAGATCCAATGTCTAGCCCACTCGGATAATGGCAATCAACATGTCTTATGCCACCCTATATTACAATACTGTAGTAAAAATTCCAGCATCAAACATCATCTCTCTCTCTCCCCCCTCCCCACTGTACCTTCCCAATTACCACTTCTTGTGACCCCTGAGTTTTTAAATTGTTTCCATTGCTGTTGGTTTTTTTTTTTTTTTTTTTTTTTAGATTCTGAGTTACATCATTTAATGAAAAAAAAACAATTGTCAATTTTCAAGAAATTGGTCTTTTTTTTGTTTCTCTTGCTGTGACCAGGGAAATTTCCTAGGTCAACTGCGGACATCAAATAAACCCTTTGTAACTCTGGAAACACAGAGAGTAACGTTATGTTGTAGCCGAACATACTGACGGACTTATGGCAACCGTACCAATAGACATTGTAACACGTCCGGCCCATGAGGTGAAACTGTTCATAAATCAACCAGAGCCTGGAATTTTAAGTCCTTGTGTTTTGCCTAAGTGTGAACACACAGAAGTGTGTCAAAAGTTCAGAGAAATTACTATTTTTATGGCACCTACTGTTACATTTAAGTGGTTGTAATTTTTGCTACTGTATCTTAACTGGGAGAGTTACAGATAGTTAACGTAATCTAGGGTTAATGAACTCTTGGCATTTGTAAGTAAAAAAAAAAGTGTAGGCCACAAGTGAAGTGCTACATGAATGGCTCCGCTACCCAGGTAAAATTGATAGAAAAATACCCAAATCATCAAAAGTCTCAGCGATTAAAAAATTGAGATTGCCTCAGAAGTTGGAGAATGTCTGAAATTCAATCCCTCTGGACTTCGCTAGAGATATAAAGCTGGCTTTAGCAAGCAAGAATCCATTGTGGCCATGACACTTCATCATTTTATTTTACCCATGAGCTTGTGATCATATCATCCTGTTTATCATCCATCTTTAATTAATGATCATCAATCCTTTCTTTCTTCTATCCAGCCTTGACACTGGTTGAATGCCTTGTATATATTGTGTTTTGAATTCAGTGATTTTACTTTCCCTTGTATTTATTGTTTTTAATTAATTGATTTACTATTTTTTGTATATATTTTTAATTTTATAATTTCACTTTTCCATGTATTTGCTTTGAATTCAATATTTCTGCTTTTCTTTGTGTATATTGACTTTTGACTTCCATTTCAGCTGCTGTACCACAAATTGCTTTTGAGTTCTTGCCACAAGGTCAGCCTTTTCTGCCGTACCAGGTAGCAGATATTTTGGTATGACATTTATCTTGTCACTTGTGTTTGGTTCTCAATTTGTGCTTTGGAAGGTCTGAGTGTATGACTCGGATATGTATCCGTTGAATGCATGGGTTTAAAGCTTGTATTTATAAGTGTCCTCGGCTGTAAGAATTATAGTAACCAAAAGAAAAATAATGCATATTTTAATTAATTTTTTTTTTCCACAGACATGTATCAGGGTTCCTAAAGCATCTGAAAATCTATCTATCTATTGACCTTTTGAGCCGTAGCCGGCCCATAGGGCATAGACCAAGATACTCCTTCCCTTATCTGAATCTTTGTTCTAGCAGTTTTCAATTCTTTTAAAGATATTTTATCAAATCTCGCCATTTGTCTCTGTTCTGTGCAAGCAGCTCTATCTCATTGAGGGAGCCGAATCCTGCTGCTCTTGCCTCTCTCATCAATGTTCTTCTCAGTGTCTCTCTGGGTCTTCCTCTTTTCCTCTTCCCTGTTGTTTCCCATATGAGGGCTTGCTTTGCTATTCGGTTATTATCTCTTCTCATCACATGTCCAACATATGACTATCGTCTTTTCTTTATTACTGAAGGTCCGAAAAAACTATCACTACTATCTACTGCTAATTTACACATTCTGTATCAGGTCTACGTTTCATTAACAACATCGTTTTTACGATAGTGGCTTGATAAACCTCTGATCAACAGTTCTATACCAAGCCGGAGAAAAATAAATCCTCCATTTTGGAAACAACCTGAAACGGATCTGAAAATGGGTACCAAATATTTTTTCTTTGAAATTATGACAATTTGGCATATCGGACATTCATTAATTCATTGAGTAGCTCTCTACATCGAAGGTTGGCTACCATAGAGCACCATTTTACTATCTCTCTCTCTCTCTCTCTCTCTCTCTCTCTCTCTCTCTCTCACCTTTGTTTAGTGCACTTTGTAATGGGCTTACCTCCATCTTTTGATATTATCACCCACTTTAGCTTTGGTCTGCTTCTGTCTTGCCTATCTTGTACTTTATGCTCCAGGATGTTTCTCTTCACACAACACCAAAATTTCAGTTGTCTTTTCCAAATTTTTTTTCTTCCATTTTTGGCTGTATCAAAACTTCACTGTTTTCTTCTTTTCCTTCCACCAAATTCTCCCCATTTTTAAATAGATTCACATTTCAAAAGCTTCTGCGCTGCTTTCTTATTTAATGTTCATGTTTCTTCACCATTAGGAAAGTGGAGTAGATATAATATTTTAGTATTTGTTTTTAGTGTTATTGATGTATATTTAATACATGCATTCAAAAATAAATGTCTAAGGAAAATACTTGGTTTAGCGTGGAACGAATTCAAAACAAACGAGGAAATTAGAGAAATCACCAATCAACCACTAATATCTTCAATAATAAAGAAAAGATGATGGTTATATGTTGGACATGTGATGAGGAGAGATAATAACCGAATAGCAAAGCAAGTCCTCATGTGAGAAACAACAGGTAAGAGGAAAAGAGGCTGACCCAAAGAGACACTGAGAAGAACATTGATCAGAGAGGCAAGAGCAGCAGGAATCGGCTCCCTCAATGAGATAGAGTTGCTTGCACAGAACCGACAAATGTCGAGATTTGATCAAATGTCTTTAGAAAAATTGAAAACTGCTAGAATAAAAATTTAGATAAGAGAAAGAGTATCTGGGTCTATGCCCTATGGGTCGGCTACGGCTCGAAAGCTCGATAGGTAGATAGACAGATAACACATACACATAGACTGTTCTGTTGGCGAAAATATGGTCATTGTCACCCTAAAGATGTGAAGGAAACCTTTACTTTATTTCTTACTTCTATGTTTTTATATGATTCTAAATGTTGCAGAGCAGAGAAAGTATCATCAGAACTGGCATCATAATGTAAAGTCTGCCTGTGAAAGATTATTGGAATATTTTTTACCTAATATTCAGCCAAGAACTATTTAGTGGTTATAATCAAGAAAAGTATACATACATTGATACCTAGCAAGATCTTGGAGTTGAATAGGTCCTGTGATGACTTAAGTCAAGTAAAAAAAAAAAAAAAGTAAAGTACCCCCGTCACGCCAATAGGCATATATGGTGTTAGTGACCCTATATTTTACAGACCTTCAGCACATGATTTTTGGGGTAATGTGGTCGGTATTACGCCCGTGCTGCTTTACTTTCCCAGAAAAAAATTCGGTACCCATTTAAGGCTGGGTGAACCCGGAAGCCATTGGTTGGGATTGAACCTTGTCCTTTGTAGTCCAGTTTACTAACCACTGAGCTATCGCGGCTCCCTGACTTAAGGTCAAGACACAATAAAATGTTACCGTGTAGTGGACTCTTGAGGGGGAGAAATGGGGGGGGGGGAAATAGGCTTTTTCATATCTTTTTCTTATTAGTAGGGCAGATTGGCATGATACGTTAGCCAAAAAATATGTGCTGTTGATCATGGCAAAATATGGGCATGTCTTGACATGTACCTTATACATAAGGCGTAGAGGCAACATCTTTAGTTTACTGCTATTGAAATGAATTCTTTTTTCCTTTTTCCACCTATCATATTTTAAAATAAAGGAAGAGACAATCATTTATTGGACATGTCAAGTGAAAAGAAGGCATTAAGAATACTATAACGGGTAGAGTGCATGGAGAGAGGAAAACCAAGAGAAAAGATATTGAACGGCTTATACAAATGTCATAACCAAAGATCTGTGTCTGAAACTGTGACATGCATGAGGGACCAAGTGATGTTGAGAGAGAGATGATCGCCTATGCCAACTGGCATGACACCTGATGATGATATTTAAAATGTTTTGTATCTTGATCAGTGAATTAGAACTGATCAAACCCTACCAGGCCAGCCAAGCAAACGGTAAATGCAACCACACATACACACACACATATACTGTACTGAAATGGGACATTTTGATATGAAGGATGCAGATATAGCATTTCTGCTGTAAAATGGCAATACAATGCCACTATGCCCACTTAGTTTTCTTTTAAGGGCGTATAATGTGGTAAGAAGATTATGAGTTTCCTCTCTGTTGGGCAGAAGAAGAATAGAAATAAATAATTACGTAGAAGATAAAATGAATGCACTCGCCCCCCCCCCCCCCCCCCCCCCCCCCCCGTTTGACTTAGAAATGGAAAATCCAATTTAGTTAATTAATTAGTTACAGGTTTAAGGTGGGTGGGTGGGGGGTGGTGTGTGTTTATACAAGGTGTTTGGTTACAGCCTTAAAGCTAAGTAGAGGTATTTGGTAACCACATCATTCATTAGGGAGGGTTTCGATTAAAAATTATTTGAGTGGTACTTCGGAGGTAAAAGTAATTTATCTATTTTTATTTTTTTGCTTGTTTATCTATTTTCATATATTTAAAAGTGATCTGTCTTTTGGCAGTGGTGGCACAATGTTCCAATAACGATTGTATTGTAGAGTGCCCATTTTGCCACTAGAATTGTTTCCTTGTTGGACAATAGTGGTGAAAGCTGTCAGATGGTTTCACAACTTTGTTGCATCTTCAGTCTATTTCTGCTGCATGTGAATTATAGTTTGTCACTAGACTTCCTAGGTATTTAAAATTCCTCCACTTATTTTAGTTGCCTGCTGTCCATTGTTATGTTGATGTTCTGTTCTCTTATTTCTGCACTGGTCTTAAATTCATTCCATAGTATACCAAGTATTCTCCTTAGGTACGATATAAAAGGCAATGTTTCCGTTGAAAACAAGTCTGGAGATTTGCCTATGATGGTAGTATGTGGCCAAGTTAAATGAATTTACAGAAGGAAACTTCCTAACATAAGACACGTAGGAAGCTTAACCACTTCCATATGTTTTGCTTATGAAAAGTATTGAAGATAAAATGGCAGGATATAGTGTTGTTCATCATAGATATTCTAACATAGTTCAACAATCTGTGAACCCAAGTCTATAGACTATCTCTTCTAAATTGAATAAAACTTATTTATAAGTTACTTTCCACATAATCTTCATGAAAATGATCACAATTCGATTACTTAGTTTCATCATGATAGCTACAAAACACAAGAAGATCAAATTTGAAACTCAAATGATAAAATCCATATTTCATCACAAACAAAGCAGAAAACGTCAGTGTACTTTGCATTGAAGAGTTCCTATCAATCATTGTCATATAAAAATGTCTTAAATCCACGGCAACTTTACAAGTATTGAAACTGTGGAATACAGTGCATTAGCAGCCTAACGTTAAGAGACCTGGATTAGATGTATGAAAAGGATTGTGTGAGTGTTAGAAAACATTCTTTATTGCATGTATTAATAATATGGTTTTTGCTACCTTTAATTCCTTAGTCTGTTCCCGCTTATGGCAATTCCATAAATGATATTAGAGGAGCACCCAACAATAATGGGAGGGCTGGGCCCATTCCACAGAGCCCTTTCTACCAACAGATGGGAACGCATATGAGGCCTCAGCAAATGCCTCAGGGTCCTGCAGCTAATCAACAAGTAAGTGGCTGAATTCTTTCTGTACGGAAGCTTTAGGATCAATACAACAGAAGCAATTTCAGAGACCAAATTTTTCATGATTTTAAGAATGAATCTCCATATTTATATAACATTATATATGAAATTTAGGTAATTGAACAAGGAATTAGATTTCACCAATACCAAGATGATACAAGACATGTAAAAGTAAAAAGAATTTGACTTGATGACGGTTCACACTAATCAAATTGAGAGTGATACACTATGTGGCGAAACGTACGCAGCCGAAATCAGCATGGCGCACAAGCTTACGGAAAGAGTTAATGTATATTGGAACAGTTCATTCAGAAAATTAATAAACAGACACTTGCAGGAAAGATGGAGGCCATTGTTGCTGTCTTCTTTAGAGAGTGCCAACAGAAAAACAGTTTTTATTTTGTGTTTTGAGAGTTTCTTAATGTATTTTTTTTTTTATTTTATCAAGTGAATTGGAGTTAAAAGCGACTGTGGGCACCTGCTTGTTGGTAATGTCGTTTGAAATTGTCGGCAGCGCAGCCAACTTGGCTCTGACCATGTTAAAGTTAACCGAAAATGCAAAATCAAAATGGCTGCATGTCACCCTGTTTTTGCAGAGACTAACGTAGTCCCTTACACCATTTCCATTGCTTTGTTTGTTTTGATGTGTATTTTCAAGGAAACTGGAGTTAAGAAGTGATTGTGCTCTCTCTATTTGAGGGAAGTCTAATGGAATCATTGTCTGTGTGCTGATTAGTTCTGCACGGTGATAGACCTTGTGAACAGAATTTGCCAGTGTTGTGGTCGAAGCTGAGGCATGGGCGGGGCAGATATGGGGAATTCCCTACTACAGTAATACTGATTTCATAGTATTATATTATATAGAGCATATATTATATAGATCAGATATTATATAGAACATATATTAAATAGATGGGAGCCGCAATAGCTCAGTGGTTAGTGAACTGGACTACCACGGACAAGTGGTAGGGTTCGATCCCAACCGACGGCTTCCGGGTTCACCCAGCCTTAAATGGGTACCGGATTTTTTTAGGGAAAGTAAAGCAGCATGGGCGTAATACTGACCACATTACCCCAAAAATCATGTGCTGAAGGTCTGTAAAATATAGGGTCACTAACACCATATTTCCCTATACGCCACTTGGCGTGACGGGGGTACTTTACTTACTTTACTTTTATATTAAATAGATCATATATTATATAGAACATATATTATATAGATCAGATATTATATAGAACATATATTATATAGATCAGATATTATATAGAACATATATTAAATAGATCATATATTATATAGAACATGTATTATATAGATGAGATATTATATAGAACATATATTCGTTCGTTCGTTCGCTTTCGCCAGCTTTGACCTCTGACGAAGTCCCACCCACTCAATTTTGTGGGACTGAATTTTGCGTGTAAAGTCTGTTTTATCCCATTACAGGATGCCCCTCGCCATGCAGGCAGATTTACTCCGACTTCAGAGGTACTAATTTTTAGGGAATTAGTAAAACCCAGGTGTCCTCGCCAGGGTACGAACCCCGGCTGTTGCCGTGGTAAGCCAACCGCCTATTGATTGCGCTAACCGGACACCCTATAGAACATATATTAAATAGATCATATATTATATAGAACATATATTACATAGATCATATATTATATAGAACATATATTAAATAGATCATATATTATATAGAACTTATATAAAACATATATTATATAGATCAGATATTATATCTCTATCTATTGACCTTTCGAGCCGTAACCGGCCCATAGGGCGTAGACCAAGATACACCTTCTCCTATATGGATTTTTTGTTCTAGCAGTTTTCTTTTAAAGATAGTTTATCAAATCTCGCCATCTGTCTCTGTTCTGTGCAAGCAGTTCTATCTCATTGAGGGAGCCGACTCCTGCTGCTCTTGCCTCTCTCATCAATGTTCTTCTCAGTGTCTCCCTGGGTCTTCCTCTTTTTCTTTTACCTGTTGTTTCCCATATGAGGGCTTGCTTTGCTATTCGGTTATTATCTCTTCTCATCACATCATTCAGATATTATATAGAACATATATTATTATATAGAACATGTATTATATAGATCAGATATTATATAGAACATATATTAAATAAATAATATATTATATAGAACATAGTATTGGGGGACTGGTTGAAATAGATCATATATTAATTAGAACATATATTATATAGATCAGATATTATATAGAACATATATTAAATAGATCAGATATTATATAGAACATATATTATATAGATCAGATATTATATAGAACATATATTAAATAGATCATATATTATATAGAACATGTATTATATAGATCATATATTATATAGAACATGTATTATATAGATCATATATTATATAGAACATGTATTATATAGATCATATATTATATAGAACATAGTATTAGGGGACTGGTTGATCTCGAGGCAAGACACCAGAGTCTAGACAGAAATTGTGAGTTCAAATCTCAGCTGCACCAGTTGGGATTTTACGTGTGACTTTCTCTCTGCGGTCTCAGTAGTGAGGCTCGGCTTAAAACGTCGATTACTCACCGATGGAAAAAAATGAGTATCCTCAAAGACGGAGTTGTCTGCCTGTGTAGCGAAGGACCCTTCTGCACACGGCTACCAGGGTAAAGACGGATTAACACACAAAATTCAGTTCCTAGTCTTGAACAGAATGAATATAAAGTTCTGAGTCATCCCTTGAAAAATGTAGTGTATGTTTGTATTTACCAAACCACACAGACACATAGGCACTTCTGAACGTCTGCTCTTTAAAACCTCTACTGTAGTTTTATGCAGTTGTGGCATCAAATATGGAATTCCCTCTACAGAGTCTTATCAGAGTGTTTGACCAGCCCACCACTTCTGGAGAAATTACTCCTGAACTACATAATTTATATTACAATCCGCTTGATTCACGCTATTTAATCTTTCATATTAACATTTTAAATCTAGATTTGTTTATACAGCAGTCATCATCAAGTGCCGTCTCCGCAACGAAGGTTGGCTACCATGGATAGCCATTCCACTCTGTTTCTTGCCTTGATGGCGCATGTTGTCATAGATTGACTTGTCCATCTTTTGATGTTACTCATCCATGTTAGTCTTGGTCTGCCTCTGCCTCTTTTACCTTGTATTTTCCCTTCCAATATTACTTTTAGTAGGCTGTTGTGTCTTTTAACGTGCCCCAAAAATTTCATTTGCCTTGTCTTAATTGTATTTAGTAGTTCTCTTTTTATTTTTAGTTGTTTTAAAACTTCCTCGTTTGTTTTCTTTTCTTTCCATCCAAATCTACCTATTCTTCTGTAAATCCACATTTCAAAGGCTTAAATTTTCTGTTCTGTTTTCTTGTCTAATGCCCATGCTTCTGCACCATACAGGAATATTGAGAAGGAAGAATATACTCCTCATATATATAGTACCCAAATAACACTAGGGATATGAATAAAATAGCAACAGGGAAATATTGTCACAATTATGATGCAGAAATACAAGCAATAAAGTTGGCAATAGAAAAACTGCTGAACAGTAATCTTAGCCCACAGCCTGTAGTGTTTTTGACAGATGCAAGATCAGTACTCCAGGCACTACAATCCAGAAAATTACCACATCTGCAGTGGATCCCGTCTCACTGTGGAATACCAGGAAATGAGAAAGCAGGTCAGTTGGCAAAGGAAGGTTCAACAGGCACACAACTAGATACACCAGTTACATACCATCATAAGAAACAGATAATCAAATCAATCAGAGGACCACAAGCCCCAAATCAGGATGCCTTTCATAATATGAATAGATATGAACAAGTTATCATTATACGCCTAAGAACAGGACACAATCGACTCCATAGTCACATGTATACAAAATTCAAGATCGGCACATCAACTACTTGTACATGTGGACAGGCACCCCAGACTGCTGAACACATACTTCAAGACTGCAATGAATATAGTAGACTGAGGAAAATCCATTGGCCCATAGATACAACACTACAGACAAAACTATATGGGCCACTGCAAGAATTACAAAAAGACAGTAAAATTCATACAGGAAACGACATTGCTGATATAGACAATACTTTGAGCGAACGAAAGATAGATAGATAGATAGTGTAGTTTGGTATGGGCAGTGTAACAATAAGTAGTCGACAGATTCTAGCTAATAAGGGTAGTGCCTGCATTTAGTGTTATGCAGGGGAGGTCTAGCTTGTGCAGGTGTTGGTTGATGTGAGCATGTCCCATACCCATCTGGAAAATCAGGCTTGGTATCTTCTCTTTAGACTTTATATGTTAGACAAGTAGTCTTGTGAATCTGATTTCAGAATAATAGAGGTCAGTGCCTTACCTCTAGACCACCCAGTCCCTCTACAGAGGGATCAAATAACGTGATCTAGCTCTCATATCTTTTTTCTTGTATCTTTGATGATCTTCTTTGACTTCATTTCACCTTGAAATCTTGAAGTGTTTCATAATTGTGTGTGTGTCTTCATGTGCTACATCTTCTGTCATATTTTTATTTTTCACTAATGGAGAAACAGTGTCTCAATTAATTCAATATTTTTCAGTTTTCAAGCATGTAAGAGTCATGGGTGGCACACGAAATATCTTATATTGAAAATGGCTAATAAAATGTTTAATTTTAAGTTCAGAACTTTCAAATTTAGTAACAAGTAGTCCTAGTTCATGTATGATTTGATAGTAGATGGTACAGCACATGTCTGTGTCACGCATAAGCAGTGCCACCTGCTTCAGTTTTTGAAAGATTGCATACAAGGGCAGTTAAATCAGATATGGGAGGTGAAAACGGGGCTTAATGCAGAAACAAAGTTATGTCATCCAGGCTTAGAGAACATTTCATCCGCAGTGGTCTTCCTTTGGTGTATAAATTTGCTGTTTTGTTTGAAACTGATATTTAGTTTATTACTTTTTACTTGCCATACACTACTGTGTACAATGACCTAAAATGAAATGACATCATCCTTACAGGGCTTTATAAGCACTCAAGGCCCAGGGGCATATTGTCAACCACGGCCACAGAGTCAACAACAGTATTTATATTACAGCAGCTTTCAACCACAGAACAATGTCTACACAATGCCTGCAGCCATGGTAAGACATCGATTCCTGTGTTTCTTATACAGCTGTCTGGTATTTTAGCTATAACGTTACAAATCTTGCAGGATGTTTGGGTGTAGTTACCCTGAGTCTACTACTTTCCATTTATTCTTAAAATTTATATTTCATGGAAGTGGTTTTAATTTGTGACACCACACCAAACATTAAATTGTTTTGCTAAAGTCAATATTTACGTATGAATGACATTTCCTAGAGTAATGATTGTAGCAAAAAGAATGACACCACACAAAAAGCTAAAGTCAATATTTACGTATGAATGACATTTACTAGAGTAATGATTGTAGCAAAAAGAATGACACCACACAAAAAGCTAAAGTCAATATTTACGTATGAATGACATTTACTAGAGTAATGATTGTAGCAAAAAGAATGACACCACACAAAAAGCTAGTCACTATTTATGTATGAATGACATTTACTAGAGTAATGATTGTAGCAAAAAGAATGACACCACACAAAAAGCTAGTCACTATTTATGTATGAGTGACATTTACCAGAAAAATGCTTGTAGCAAAAAAAGGAGCCAGATTTGGTAGATTGAGAGTTTTTGTGGCTGCAATATTCAATTTTTTTATCCAGAAAAGCTTTGAAGTTTCAAGTTATAACATCGTCTAACCAACATGAATGTGTGATAGAAGACACAAATGAGCAAATTAACTAAAGTATTTGTCAAAAGGGGAGCTCTTAAAAAAACATCAGAAAGAAGCAATCAACATTTTTTGGGCACATCATGAGAAGAGGAAAGTTGGAATACTTGGTTACAACTGGCAAAATAAAAGGAAAGAGAGATCGTGGGCGACAAAGAGAGAAAATACTGGATAACTTGGTGTCATGGCATGGAAAACAGTCAACAACAGAACTGATACGATGCACTGTAGATAGAAGATTGTGGAGGGACATGATCACCTACGCAAACCGGTAAGGCAGATAATGATGATTTGTCAAAAATAGTTGTGGTTGTTATGTGCTTTATTAGCTTGATGGAAATATGCATTGCTCCTGACTGTTTCTCACTTTATTTTCACATATAATGACATTTTTTAAATGTAAAAAAAAGGACCCTTGATGCCTTAAAGCATATGGGGAATATGGTATATGTGGCCAGATTTTCAATGACCAATGGCATGGTGATGTAGGTGATATCATGCCAGATTGATACTTTTCCTGGGAAAATCTAGGGTACCCATTTTCAGAGACTGCGCGAGCACCAAAGCCATGTCTTAAATTTGAGCCAAGTAGCACAACTTTCCTCATCTTACGTGATTGAAAAATGTTGATTTGTTTCTTTCAAATGTTTTTTTTTAAAAGCTGTCCTTTTGTTTTAGCCTCTGAGAATTTCTTAGCTTTGCTTTTAGCTGTCCAGGGAACTCAACATTCTTCTGAGAAATTCCATCTCTGTGGTCTCTAATTGTCCTTCCATTTGTTTGTCTACTGTCCATGATTAGCTTCCATTGGCTCAATTTAGCACTTATGACTCTCTCACTTCTGTTGACACAGGAGGCTTGTTGCACGATGTGGAGCTCCCTCTTTGTGTTGGCCTCTTTGAGAATTTCCTCGATCTTTTTAGCTGTCCAGGGAATTTTACTGACAAATCCCATCTCTGTGGCTTCTAATCGTCTTTTCATTTGTTTGTTTACTGTCCATGATTCGCTTCCATAGGTCAGAATTTGCTCTATATAGCAACGGTGAACTCTTTCTCACTTTTGTTTCATAAGACTTTTTTCATTTTCTGAAATGCTATTTTGCTTTTTTTTATTTCTGTGGTGCATCTTCCATCTGATATTATTATGCTCAAGTACTTGATGCTTTGCACTTGTTTCAGATTTGCCCCGATTATTTTTATGCTGCTTGATGGTGAAGGTTTTTAATAAGGAAAGGAATGGCAAACTACTTTCTGACATTGCGGAGAAAAATCATGTCAAGAAACAATGATCTGTACAGTTAGCGACGTTAATGGGGAGTAAAAAAAAGTAAAAGTAAAGTACCCCAGTCACGCCAAGTGGCGTATAGGGAAATATGGTGTTTGTGACCCTATATTTTACAGACCTTCAGCACATAATTTTTGGGGTAATGTGGACAGTATTACGCCCGTGCTGCTTTACTTTCCCAGAAAAAAATCCGGTACCCATTTAAGGCTGGGTGAACCCGGAAGCCGTCGGTGGGATCGAACCCTACCCCTTGTCCGTGGTAGTCCAGTTCACTAACCACTGAGCTATCGCGGCTCCCCGTTAATGGGGAGTGCCGAAGATAAATGTCACCAAAATTAAATGGGTCAGATGCAAGATTGAATTCAGTTTGAGAGACGAAGTTAGGCGATGAGGGACTGAGAGGGCAGTTAAGGATAGCCTTTACACTGAAACATGCAGGAAAACAAATGGTTTGTTTTCTTGACATAGCAAACAAAAACAGTTCAACGCAGTCCATACGGCTGTCAATGAACTCTTGAAAACAACTAATGGGTTGTCATTAAAATAGTTAGGATACTAGAAACACTTTAAAATCTTACAACAAAGAGAGCAACCCAAGATTAAGTCCACAAATTGTCTTTTGTTGACTTTTGTCTGAGAGACAAAAGAGGAAGTAAAGAAGAGGAGATTAGTTCATGTTAAATTTGATACACTGTTGGACTTCTTTATGTTGTGCATGAGCAGCGCTACCTGGTTCTGTTTTTGAAACTTGTCATAGAAGGGCGGTTAAATCGAAAACAGAAGGTGAAACTAGGATTGTTATTTTTTTAGCCATTTTTA
Source organism: Megaustenia siamemsis (assembly GCA_032433765.1). NCBI lineage: Eukaryota > Metazoa > Mollusca > Gastropoda > Stylommatophora > Ariophantidae > Megaustenia > Megaustenia siamemsis. The sequence goes on from JAVIAB010000104.1 coordinate 10,981,071, forward strand.
AAAAATGACAATTGAAGATGTTTAACTTGAAATCATAAGCTAAGATGTTTTAAACAAATAAATATTTTTTTTTTGGTCCTTATTTGCACAGTATGGAGGTCACCCAACGGTATCAGTCTACCCTCAGAACCCATACATGCCTCCCTACCAGTCTAACATGCAGGGCTTTCAAAATGGGCTTCAGCAGTGGCGTAGTCAAGGGATGGCCCCCACAGGGACCCCCTACACTAGCCGGCCCCAACCACGAGAAAAGAAGATTCTGGATATAACAGATCCTAACACAGGACGCAGGATTAACTCAGAGATCTTCAGTAATAGACCACATTCTGCAGATGCAGACGATTTTTATGAACAGGCACCTCCGGTAAGGTATTCTCGTGGTTTGTGTCTGGTTTGGTAATTTACACTTAAAATAGTAGTTCCTCTTTTGTTTTTAACGTTAGAGAGTGGGTGACCAAATCAACAATGCTGGGTTGAGTCACGGAAAGTCTCAGATTAATTTTTTTATCAGGAATGAATAAAAAAACTGTTACACCTTATGGTGATTGCGCTGAACATGTGGCCTTCTTGCCTAGGCGCTACAACCATTTTGTCTTTTTATCCCTGGCAGATCCCCAGAAATTGGATAAATGTCGTAAAGATAGTTTTTATAGTTGTTTGTGATTACAACACTCCAGGTGAGCCCATAGGTTCACATTTAATGGATGGGAAAGTGTGATCAAATTGATGGTCCCAGGTGATTACTGCTCGGACACACACACACACCTGTCTTGCTTTTGCTTCTTGTCTTTCCCATAAACTCAACTCAAACTATTGCATCTCTGAAGACAATAATACTTAGCAAAGGTGGTTTATATGCAAATCTGTCAGTATTGTCTATGTCACTGACAATCAAGTGAACATAATAGTAGATGCAATCAAAACAATATTATGAAGGTCTGATGGATGTTTGGGCTTTTGTTTTAGCAAGTGTTTGGGTATTTTAGTGCTGGGAGATGTTGATATCAGTCAGTCTATTAAAGTGCTAATAGTTTGACCATATAGTAATGGCCGAGCTAGAAAAACAGTCTTTTACTCAACTGTGCTTTTTGTGTGATTCCATGAATATGCTCAGGAAAATCTAAGGAGACTGGGCACAAAGACAGTGGTTGGAGTCACTACAGAGCTCAGGTCTGATTGGGATCTGTTTCACTTTCGTTCCTGACGCTCCCTGTAAGAGAAAACAAAGAACTGATAGCCTGGCTTGAACAGCTGTCTTGGAAGGTGGACATGCACTGGACCAGGTTGACATTCTGAATGCACTCAGGGAGGCAGGACCCTCTGGTGATTGAATCAATGATCATGAATCTACAACCGTGTCTAGACTGCACGAACAACAGGTCAAACCTCGGAATGCCATTAAAAGGAATACTGTACGGGGAAACACAGACAAATAACAAATCAACACATACTGGAATCGTGTCTCCATACATCGAGGAACGTTACTGGGAGGAGGTTCGAGCACTTATGGACGTGTCAAACATGCAATGAGGATGATCCATCAACTAAACGAAACAAATCTATCAAAGTCATTTAGATTTCTTTTTAGAGCATAAGCCAGGGACATCTCTCCATCCATCCCTTTTCTTGGACATTTTCTCTCCTCTCTAGGCCAGTGTTTTTTAGGGTTTCAATGCCTTCTCTTCTCCATCTATTGCTGGGCCTTCCTGGCTTTCTTCTCTCCTGTGGGTTATATAGTATAGCCTCTCTTGCATCATGTTTTCTTAGTGTATGTCCAATCCATCTCCAATTTCTATTCATATAATTAGTTGAAAAACTGACTCTTGTTTTATTCTTTCCCAGATTGCTTCATTTCTGATCTTGCCATACCATCTGATGTTCAGTATTTTCCTCAAATAGTCATTTATAAATGTTTATATAACTTTTTTGTTTAGTTGTATTATTCCACATCCATATCTCTATTTGTGTTATTTAATATATATGTATATTTATATATATATGTATGTATATATATATATATATATATATATATATATATATATATATATATATAAAAATATAATAGACTAGAGATTTATATAGACTAGATATGAATATCAAAAAGACTAAAACTATGATCATAAACAAAGTTAATACTCAAAACCCACAAGTGGATATCAAAATTGAAGGAATAGACCTGGAGACAGTTCAGAACTACAACTACCTTGGACATACTATAACCAGTGATGGAAAATGTAAAACTGAAATAAACAAAAGAATAGGAATGGTAAAAAGTAATTTTAATATTGTGAAGAATATATTAACATCAAAACAAATAACACTAGGGCTAAAACTAAGAATAGCAAAATGTTATGTCTTCTCAACATTCCTATATGGTGCAGAAACTTGGACAAGAAAACAGAAGAAAGAATTGAAGCCTTTGAAATGTGGATATATAGAAGAATAGGTAGAATTGGATGGAAAGAAAAGAAAGCAAACGATAATGTCTTAAAACAACTAAAAATTAAAAGAGAACTACTAAATACAATTTAAACAAGACAAATACGATTTTTGAGCCATGTTAAAAGACACAACAGCCTGCTAAGAATGGCGCTCCATGATAGCCAACCTTCGATGCGGAGATGGCACTCGATGATGATGATATATATATATATATATATATATATATATATATATATATTAATGTTTACAGGACAATGTTGATATGACTCCTAAAACTAGAAAATTAAACCCTGGGATATAAACAGAAAGCTGCAGAGGCCAAGTGATGAACGCTATTTCATATTTCTGTGCTGAAATCCCATCTTTGGAATTCCTCGTTTCTGATGGCCTCGTTGTATTTGTTTCTGGACATGTGGGAACTAGTATTGTTTTGTAGACAATGTGATAAAATGAGTTATAGGTTTCTTTTTAAATATCTTCTGTGCACAACTTTTTATCAGCCATGAGTGGTCTGAGACATGTTCCAGACAAATGCTTTAGGTACATATTTTATAAGCAAATGGGGCTGGTTACAGCAGCCTTGGCATACATCCACCCAACAAGAAGAAAACTCCTATGTTGAACCAAGGCTTAGCCTGGTGAAGATGGAGTGTGTCAGCAATGGCATAGATTTAGGGGATATATCAGTACATACACAAACATACGAGTACCGACCATGTGACTAGCTCATTTCGTGTCTTGATTCAGTTCCTGCCCCTTCATTATCATCATCATCATCATGTACCATACCGGTTGGCGTAGGCGGTCATGTCCTTCCACAACCTTCTATCTACAGTGCATTGTATCAGTTCTGTTGTTGACTGCTTTCCATGCCATGACACCAAGCTATCCAGTATTTTCTCTCTTTGTTGTCCACGATCTCTCTTTACTTTTATATTGCTAGTTGTAACCAAGTATTTCAACTTTCCTCTTCTCATGATGTGCCCGAAAAATGTTGATTGCTTCTTTCTGATGTCTTTTAGGAGCTGCCTTTTTGTGTTGGCCTCTTTGAGAACTTATTTTGTTATTTATTTTAGAGAAAAAAATAAACATTTTTTATTTATTTTAGAGAGAAAAAAACATTAAAAATTTATTTTAGAGAAAAAAAACCAATATTTTTAAATTTATTTTAGAGGGAAAAAACTTTTTTATTTATTTTAGAGAAAAAAAACTTGTTTATTTATTTTAGAGAAAAAAAAACATTAAAAGTTTATTTTAGAGAAAAAAAACCAATATTTTTAAATTTATTTTAGAGGAAAAAAACTTTTTTATTTATTTTAGAGAAAAAAAACTTGTTTATTTATTTTAGAGAAAAAAAAACATTAAAAATTTATTTTAGAGAAAAAAAACCAATATTTTTAAATTTATTTTAGAGGAAAAAAACTTTTTTATTTATTTTAGATAAAAAAACTTGTTTATTTATTTTAGAGAAAAAAAAAACAGCCGGCTTTGCTCTTAATATAAAACCACCCCACAACTTGTCCAGCTATTTATTGTTAGGTTCATCATCACTTCACACTGGATGAATCCACAGATGCTCTGATGACTTCCTAGTGTGTTATTTTGTCAAATTTGTGATAAATAGAATCACAAGACTTTTGAACAGAAATTCGTTCATGTGTACATTTTTAGAAAAAAATAAACTTGTTGTTCTAAAAAAAGTATATCTAAGACCTTGATCAACATGCATTATTTCCTGGAATAGCGCCCTCAATCTCCATATTAGCATTGGGTTTGGTATTCTCGCGGCGTTTATTGGAGGATTGCTTATTTTGAGTTTTTTATTTTTCTGTCTTATTTTGTGGCCAAACCATTTTATTTGTTGTTTCTTTGTGAATTCAAATCAGGAATTTGAGTTTTTTTTCTTATTTCTGCATTTCTTTGGGGGGGGGAGGGGGGGGGGTTGGTCTTGAGGAAAGACTCCAGCCCCGAGACACAAGAGGTTGTGGGTTCAAATCCCAGCTGCACCAGTTGGGATTTTTATTTATGATTTCTCTCTGTGGCAACCACCCCTGGTCTCAACAGCGTGGCCCAGCTTGAAACGTCAATTACTCATGGACGGAAAAAATATGAGTACCTCCGAAGACAGAGTTATCTGCCTGAGCGGCGAGGGACCCCTGTGCACACGGCTGCCAGGGAAAAATGGATTAACACGCAAAATTCAGTTCCTAGTCTCTAGGGACTTCGTCAGAGTAAAAGCTGGCGTATGCACAAAAAAAATTTCTTATTAATAATTCTTTTTGTTTTTTTATTTGTGGATAAATGACTTATGTTTGAGATTGTGGATAGGTGTTTGAATATGGGTAGCTAAATAGTACTGTGGGAAGGTGAGGAACGATGCCTTGCATCGTGAGTTTCGATGCTTGAAGTGACACTATCCAGAAGTCTCCAAACACTTCTGGATAGGCGGCCGAGCATATATGGGTGAAAACCTGAGTGCTAAGATGGCGAATCAAGTCTCGTACTTTAACCTTTACCCTTGCTAAATAGCAGCTATGGATAAATTGGGTAGAGTATATGAATAAATAAGTGTTTGGTTTTATGGATAATTAAGTGTTTTTGTTGTGGATGACTCACTTATTGCCTGAGTTTGGACTTGGGGAAAGATTTGTAAGGATATTGAAAGTGTAACCTTTGGGTATATGTTGAATGTTAAAGGCCAAGTGATGAATGCCTGTTCATAATTATTTGCTGAAATCATCATTTTGGAATTCCTCGTTTCTGATGGCCCCAATGGTGTGAGTCTGTGGACATTTCGTGTAGGAAACTGATTGTTGCTTGATTTTAGAATCCATTTTTGTTGATTACACACACACCAGCTGAACTTCCGGTCAATATGGTGGATAGGCGGCAGGTACAATTAAAGGCTATGTCTGAAAAGTGTTCCATGTTGCAGTTTCCTCATATTCCAAGTCCGGTTTGTTACAGGAGCTACTGAGTTAAGTGCCTCTGTACACACCGTGAGCTGTGTGTTTCATCCATTTTAATTGTGTTTCAATATTCTGATTGTCTACGATGAATGATGATATCGTATGACAAGGAACAGATGGTTGTGTTCACTTTCTGTGTGGTTTTGCCTTATGTCTTTTGGAGTGTGCTGAGGCTGCTATGATGGGGACTACAGCTACCATTCTTTGTTTGGGAGATGAGATAATAATTTGGATGATTCCACTGGCATGGGTGGTTGAGTAATTATGAATTTTAATTCGTTTGCACTGATACCGGAAACTTCCATAACTATAACACACACCTGCTTTATATCTTTAGTGAAGTCTCCTGAATTTTGAAAATAATATGTATAAAAAACGGTATGATTGAAGCTTACGTAATAAGTGGATGACACTTCTAGCGTTTTGGCTCAGTAGGCCTTCAGCAGGAACAAACATTCAACACACACAGATATGTATTTATTATAAAAAATAATAACTTCAAACTATAATGAGAAATAAAAACAAAAAAAGAATAGAATGTCTTACCTGTACACCGCCTGGGGCCAGAACGTTAAATACATATCTGTATGTGTGTTGTATGTTTGTTCCTGCTGAAGACCTATTGAGCTGAAATGTTGTTCTAATTTGTGTCATCCACTTATTACTTAAAGCTTTAACCTTGCCGTTTTTTATGACTTCCGTTTCTAAGATGGTGGATCTAGTCCACGTTCTCTCGATCGCTGCGGAAAGTGCATTAAATGTCTGATTAATTTCGGTTCTCCATTGCTCTCCTATGCGTTAAAGTCAGGATGATGATCTACTTATTACATCTGCGTCGATAAAACAATGTCGTACGCCGGCAATATACCATTTTTGACAAATCAAGTGTTGTGAATGCGACCTTCCATCGTCTAGGCTGGTTCTGCGCTTTACCTCATATTGGTGCTGTTAATGACCGTTGTTGGATTTGCTTGATGCAAGTTATTTCCATGTTATTCATTAATGTGAAATGCTTCGTCAGCCGCAGTTTTATCTCTTTGGGGAATTTGCACAGTGTTCTGTTCGTCGTGGGCTACATTCACTAGAGTAATCAGGATTCTAAAGGGCGCGTCATTGCAGTGCGTCCAACATTATTATGTGTACTACATCGACTCATCATAAATCCCTAGACCGGCCGTACGCTAATCTTACGGTCTATTGTTTGATGTGTGATGGGGATAATCTGACGACTAACTGTGTGTTTATATGTTCGAAATTGGAGTAAAAAATGGTGGCCTAACATCATCAAGCGCTATACATTTTTAAAGAAATATGACGATCATCACTTTCGGGAGGATGTGAACTTCTGGTATATGGTGGATAGGCGGCAGGAACCATTGCAGGCTATGCATGAAAAGTGTTCTTTGTTGCAGTTTCCTCATATTCCAAGTCCATGGGGGACTGGTTGGTCTTGAGGCAAGACACCGGCCTCGGGACAGAGTGGTTGTGGGTTCAAATCTCGGCTACACTGGTTGGGATTTTTATTTATGATTTCTCTCTGCGGCAACCACCCCTGGTCTCAGCAGCGAGGCCCGGCTTGAAACATCAGTTACTCATCGACGGAAAAAACATGAGTACCTCTGAAGTCGGAGTTATCTGCCTGTGTGGCGAGGGACCCCTGTGCACATGGCTGCCAGGGAAAAATGGATTAACACGCAAAATTCAGTTCATAGTCTCTAGGGACTTCGTCAGAGTTTAAAGCTGGCGAACGCAACAAGAACAACATATCGTTTTTTTTCTATATATTTTTTTTTCATTTCTCCTTATTAGCCTTACTGCAGCTTCACATTTTTATGCCTTTCTTTTCATTTCTTTGCTTTGACCCTACCAGTGCTGAATTTTGCGGGAATAAAACCTTCCTATTTTTCATCCCCCTCCCTGACATGTGCTTAGGGGTCCCTCACTATTCAGGCAGACTTTCTTCTTGTTGTCTTGAAGGTTTTGCTCACCTCGTGGCGAGGCATGATCCATTCAACCTCAGACTAGGGTGTCCGGTTAGCGCTATCGATAGGCGGTTGGCTTACCACGGCAACAGCCGGGGTTCGTACCCTGGCGAGGACACCTGGGTTTTACTAATTCTCTAAAAATTAGTACCTCTGAAGTCGGAGCAAATCTGTCTGCATGGCGAGGGGCATCCTGTAATGGGATAAAACAGACTTTACACGCAAAATTCAGTCCCACAAAATTGAGTCAAAAGGTCAAAAGCTGACGAAAGCGAACTAACGAACCTCAGACTAGATCTTTCAGGTTATATTAGACCAGTGACACTCTAATTTTTTTTATCTTGGAGAGTTTTGATATTTTTGTGTAGATTGTTTCTATCAATTTTGCCTGGGCAACAACTATTTTTGGCCTTCTCTTCTCAACTTCCAACTGGCAAGGGTTTTTTAACATGCACAGAATGGACATATAGTCTCCTGTTTTTTCATTTTTATCCAAGAGGGCTAGATGTCTGCTCTCGTTACCCAGAGAGGTTGGTAAATCATGGATGGATTTTTCATCATTTTGAATAAGCACCACCGCCTATGGTGGGCTTTGACTTAATGGCTGTGCTTTTAGACTGCCCAAGTTATTAAGTGTGTGGATAGGATAATTGAGCTATTAAGTGTGTGGATAGGATAATTGAGCTATTAAGTGTGTGGATAGGATAATTGAAAATTGGGATAATCAAAACTTAGGCTATTCAAATCAAATGTACTATCAACCCTTACGTATGCGTGTGAAAGCTGGAAAACAACAAGAGATATAGAAACAAAGTTGAACGCATTCGAAAATAAATGTCTAAGGAAAATACTTGGTATAGAATGGAACGAATTCAAAACAAACGAGGAAATTAGAGAAATCGCCAATCAACCACTAATATCTTCAGTAATAAAGAAAAGACGATGGTCATACGTTGGACATGTGATGAGAAGAGATAATAATCGAATAGCAAAGCAAGCCCTCATATGGGAAACAACAGGTAAAAGAAAAAGAGGAAGACCCAGGGAGACACTGAGAAGAACATTGATGAGAGAGGCAAGAGCAGCAGGAATCGGCTCCCTCAATGAGATAGAACTGCTTGCACAGAACAGAGACAGATGGCGAGATTTAATAAAATATCTTTAAAAGAAAACTGCTAGAACAAAAATTCATATAGGAGAAGGTGTATCTTGGTCTACGCCCTATGGGCCGGTTACGGCTCGAAAGGTCAATAGATAGATAGATAGATAGATAGATAGATAGATAGATAGGATAATTGAGCTATTAAGGGTGTGGATAGGATAATTGAGCTATTAAGTGTGTGGATAGGATAATTGAGCTATTAAGTGTGTGGATAGGATAATTGAGCTATTAAGTGTGTGGATAGGATAATTGAGCTATTAAGTGTGTGGATAGGATAATTGAGCTATTAAGGGTGTGGATAGGATAATTGAGCTATTAAGTGTGTGGATAGGATAATTGAGCTATTATGTTGATGGATAATTGCTCTATTAAGTGTGTTAATGGATAATTGAGCTATTATTCATGAATAATTGAGATATTAAGTGTGAATGGATGATTGCGCTATTAAAAGTTTGTATGGATAATTGAGCTATTGTGTGTGTATAGATAATTGAGCTATTGTGTGTGTATAGATAATTGAGCTATTATATGTGTATGGATAATTGAGCTATTTAATGTAGGATAACTTAATGATGGAGTGTATGAATATCCAAATAATTTCTTGAGTGTATTATGACGCTGTTATTAATTGTTTTTTACTTAGGCATATGAAAGATTGAGTATATGAGGATAACCAAGTATGTGATTATGACTGAGATATTACTTATGAGAATGTTGATATAGACTCTAAAGCTGTAGAAAATGATGCCTTGAGGTATGTGAAGAATGTACAGAGGCCATGTGATGAATGAACACTAGTTCATAATTATGTGCTGAAATCCCAATTTTGGAATTCCTAGTTTCTGATGGCCTCCTAGTTTGAGTGTTGTTTTATATGTCCATCTTGTTGGAGTTTTGTCAAATTTGTGATAAATAGACCTCCTGGACATCTATTTTTTTAAAAAAGAAAAACCTTTTGTGTACATTATATAAGAACAATCTTTAAATTTCCAAGAAATATATTTTTCCCTTAGAGTGCTGAAAAGGTGTTACTATAACCAGCTAGAGCCTGCAATTTACTCCAGCTTTTATACTGGGCTGCTGATAGTAACCATAATGTTCTTTCATTCTCTGGCAGTTGGTACAAAAGATTTTCCATGAGTTGGGTAGCCTGACAGTGGTGCTGACCACCTTAGATGTATAGTCATGAGTGCTTGTTTGAGTTGTGTGGATGGATAATTGATTTATTGTTTGAGAGTGTGGATGGATAATTGATTTATTGTTTTGAGTTGTGTGGATGGATAATTGATATATTGTTTGAGTGTGTGGATGGATAATTGATTTATTGTTTGAGTTGTGTAAATGGATAATTGATTTATTGTTTGAGTTGTGTAAATAGGTAATTGATTATTGTTTGAGTGTGTGGATGGATAATTGATTTATTGTTTGAGTTGTGTGGATGGATATTTGATTTATTGTTTGAGTTGTGTAAATGGGTAATTGATTATTGTTTGACTGTGTGGATGGATAATTGGTTTATTGTTTGAGTGTACTACTAATATCTTTACGACACATATTACCATTGTTGGTGTATGTCAGAGGGCTCACGATAGAACCAGAGGGATAAAGGCCGCTTGGTCAATGCAGTCACCACGACGTGTGAGACTCAGGATTTTTATTTCGCCCCTGATTGAAAAAGCAGTCACCACGACGTGTGAGACTCAGGATTTTTATTTCGCCCTTGATTGAAAAAAATCCTTTTTGTCAACCGCAGGTTTTGAACATCGTACACTGACTTTTCAGCCAACGAAACAGTGGTTTTAGCCGCATGGCCACGCGCACCTCTATGGTCATGAGTGCTTGTTTGAGAGTATGGATGGATAATTGATTTACTGTTTAGTGTGTGACTGGATCTCTTTTTTGCCTTCAACTGTTAAGTGGGTGTGTGGATGCGTTTTGTTGCTAGTTTACAGCATAGAATCACAATATTGGCACCTTTAGATCCAATACATCCATCTTTAGCTCAGGAGAATTTGCTTAACAGTTTTGGCATGGGCAGCAATTATTTGCTTCTTCCTCTGAACTTTTCACTGCCAAGTGTTCATCTGAGAGGGCTAGAAATAGGATTTCTGTACCCAGAGAGACCAGACAAAAGGGAAACCACAGATACAAAGTGAACAATTTCTACTGCTTGTGGAGGGATTCAAATACAGGAAACCTTCCTGTCTAGTGGCTGACTTCTTACTTCTAGACCACCAGTAGTCCCCCTTGTTGGTGGATAATTGACTTATTGCTTGTTTGTGTGGATGACTGATTTATTGCCTGGGTGTGGGTTATTTATAACTTGGATTGTGGATAAAGATTAGCAAAAATATTGACACTTCAACCCTTTGTGGTATATGCTGGCCATGTGATGAACACCTGTTCATAATTATGTGCTGAAATCATATCTTTGGAATTCCTCGTTTCTGATGGCCTTGTGGTTTGACTCTTTTTGACATTTTGTTCTGGGAACTGATAGTTGCTTGTTTCTAGAATCCATTGTTGTTTGCGCACACCAGCAAACATGGATAAGCTATTAAGAGTGTGTATGGATAATTGAGCTATTATGTGTGTATGGATAATTGAGTTATTATGTGTGTATGGATAATTGAGCTATTATGTGTGTATGGATAATTGAGTTATTATGTGTGTATGGATAATTGAGCTATTATCTGTGTATAGATAACTGAGCTATTATGTGTGTATGGATAATTGAGCTATTATGTGTGTATAGATAATTGAGCTATTATGTGTGTATAGATAATTGAGCTATTATGTGTGTATGGATAATTGAGCTATTATGTGTGTATGGATAATTGAGTTATTATGTGTGTATGGATAATTGAGCTATTATGTGTATATGGATAACTGAGCTATTATCTGTGTATAGATAATTTAGCTATTATGTGTGTATGGATAATTGAGCTATTATGTGTGTATAGATAATTGAGCTATTATGTGTGTATAGATAATTGAGCTATTATGTGTGTATGGATAATTGAGCTATTTAATATAGGATAACTTAATGATGGAGTGTATGAATATCCAAATAATTTCTTGAGTGTATTATGACGCTGTTATTAATTCTTTTTTTTACTTAGGCATATGAAAGATTGAGTATATGAGGATAACCAAGTATGTGATTATGACTGAGATATTGCTTATGAGAATGTTAATATAGACTCTAAAGCTGTAGAAAATGAAGTCTTGAGGTATATGAAGAATGTACAGAGGCCATGTGATGAACACTAGTTCATAATTATGTGCTGAAATCCCAATTTTGGAATTCCTCGTTTCTGATGGCCTCCTAGTTTGAGTGTTGTTTTATATGGCCATCTTGTTGGAGTTTTGTCAAATTTGTGATAAATAGACCTCCTGGACATCTATTTTTTTAAAAAAGAAAAACCTTTTGTGTACATTATATAAGAACAATCTTTAAATTTCCAAGAAATATATTTTTCCCTTAGAGTGCTGAAAAGGTGTTGCTTTAACCAGTTAGAGCCTGCAGTTTACTCGAGCTTTTATACTGGGCTGCTGATAGTAACCATAATGTTCTTTCATTCTCTGGCAGTTGGTACAAAAGGTTTTCCATGCGTTGGGTAGCCTGACAGTGGAGCTGACCACCTTAGATGTATAGTCATGAGTGCTTGTTTGAGTTGTGTGGATGGATAATTGATTTATTGTTTGAGTTGTGTAAATGGATAATTGATTTATTGTTTTGAGTTGTGTGGATGGATAATTGATTTATTGTTTGTGTGTGTGTGGATGGATAATTGATTTATTGTTTGAGTTGTGTACATGGATAATTGATTTATTGTTTGAGTTGTGTACATGGATAATTGATTTATTGTTTGTGTGTGTGGATGGATAATTGGTTTATTGTTTGAGTGTACTACTATCTTTATGACACATATTACCATTGCTGGTATATGTCAGAGGGCTCACGATAGAACCAGAGGGATAAAGGACGCTTGGTCAATGCAGTCACCACGACGTGTAAGACTCAGGATTTTTATTTCGCCCCTGATAGAAAAAAATCCTTTTTGTCAACTGCAGGTTTTGAACATCGTACACTGGCTTTTCAGCCAACGAAACAGTGGTTTTAGCCGCATGGCCACGTGAACCTCTATGGTCATGAGTGCTTGTTTGAGAGTGTGGATGGATAATTGATTTACTGTTTAGTGTGTGACTGGATCTCTTTTTTGCCTTCAACTGTTAAGTGGGTGTGTGGATGCGTTTTGTTGCTAGTTTACAGCATAGAATCACAATATTGGTACCTTTAGACCCAATACATCCGTCTTTAGCTCAGGAGAATTTGCTTAACAGTTTTGGCATGGGCAGCATTTTATTTGCTTTTTTCTCTTTTTATCAGAATTATATTTTTTTATTAGAATTATTTATTTTTTATCTTTTTTTTTTTTGCTTCTTCCTCTGAACTTTTCACTGCCAAGTGTTCATCTGAGAGGGCTAGAAATAGGATTTCTGTACCCAGAGTGACCAGGCAAAAGGGAAACCACAGATACAAAGTGAACAATTTCTATTGCCTGTGGAGGGATTCAAATACAGGAAACCTTCCTGTCTAGTGGCTGACTTCTTACTTCTAGACCACCAGTCCCCCTTGTTGGTGGATAATTGACTTATTGCTTGTGTTTGTGGATGACTGATTTATTGCCTGGGTGTGGGTTATTTATAACTTGGATTGTGGATAAAGATTAGCAAAAATATTGACACTTCAACACTTTCTGGTATATGCTGGCCATGTGATGAACGCCAGTTCATAATTATGTGCTGAAATCATAACTTGGAATTCCTCGTTTCTGATAGCCTTGTGGTTTGAGTCTTTTTGACATTTTATTCTGGGAACTGATAGTTGCTTGTTTCTAGAATCCATTGTTGTTGTTTGCGCACACCAGCAAACATGGATAAGCTATTAAAAGTGTGTATGGATAATTGAGCTATTATGTGTGTATGGATAATTGAGCTATTATGTGTGAATAGATAATTGAGCTATTATGTGTGTATAGATATTTGAGCTATTATGTTATTGAGTTATTTGCGGGTCATCATAATTGCACTCCGAACATGTCCATAGGTGCTCAGATCCCCCCTCCTCAGCAATTCCCTCAGTTTCCAGCAACTGACGACTCCAGTTCTATGTTGGTTGATAAGTCTTCTTACACGGCCACTAAGTGTCTCATTTCTGGCTGTGCCCAACTTAACTCCCATTTCCATCATCCGAAGAAGTGACGTTGATCTGTGTTTGTCGAAGTCCTGTGCTCTTCCCACATCTCGAAGGGCATTGATGATGTCCGCCCGATCCATTGGTTGCTCGTCCTCAACGACAGTGCAGCTAGCCAACTTGTCCGCCCTTTCATTTCCCCGTACTCCCACATGTCCAGGGACATAGACAAAGGTGACCTTACGTATTTTGGATTTATGCAACGACTCTACCCATTGCATACGTACAGAGCCCGCCTCCACTTTTTTTTATCATGCTCATCGAATCACTCAGTATACATGCGTGGGTATAGTCTTGTGACTCTAACCATTTGAATGCCTTGGTCACTGCCATCGCCTCCATTGTCATGCTACTCGTGGTCACGACGTATGCACCACTGTCTTCGTTGACTATTCTGCCTGCCGAGCGTGCTGTAAATGCCCTTGCACTTCTTTGGTGTCGTCTTACAGATCTGTCTGTATAGATGACTGCATCTTTCTCATCGGTGTTATCGCAGATGAGACTGTTGACCTCAACATTAACCACGACCGGGTTCTGTTCCCTACTTTTCCTGTCGAGTGTGACAATACACAAGAAAGTCCCCTTGAATGACGTAGGCACCGGTATCCACTCCTCAGCAACGCTGATATTGGTAAGCCCACAGACCTGTTTGATGACATCTTCTGCTCGGCCCACCCTTGATTTGCCTCTTTTTAGCCTGTCACCTTTCTCTGTGTTGAGCACGTGGTGCAATGGATGCTCTGTATCTGTACTAATCTTCAGGTACGCTCGTGCTCTCCAGATCTTGATTCTGTCATTCATGGTTGGAAAGTCAAGAAGATACCTCATTGCTACACAGGTAGTGTCCCTTGTACATCCCAGGATAATGCGCATGGCTTCATTTTGTGTTTTCCAAATTTTCTGAGCTATTATGTGTGTATAGATAATTGAGCTATTATGTGTGTATGGATAATTGAGCTATTATGTGTGTATAGATAATTGAGCTATTATGTGTGTGGATAGGATAATTGAGCTATTAAGGGTGTGGATAGGATAATTGAGCTATTAAGTGTGTGGATAGGATAATTGAGGTATTAAGTTTGTGGATAGGATAATTGAGCTATTAAGTGTGTGGATAGGATAATTGAGCTATTAAGTGTGTGGATAGGATAATTGAGCTATTAAGTGTGTGGATAGGATAATTGAGCTATTAAGGGTGTGGATAGGATAATTGAGCTATTAAGTGTGTGGATAGGATAATTGAGCTATTAAGTGTGTGGATAGGATAATTGAGCTATTATGTTGATGGATAATTGCTCTATTAAGTGTGTTGATGGATAATTGAGCTATTTTCTTGATGAATAATTGAGATATTAAGTGTGAATGGATGGTTGCGCTATTAAAAGTTTGTATGGATAATTGAGCTATTGTGTGTGTATAGATAATTGAGCTATTATATGTGTATGGATAATTGAGCTATTTAATGTAGGATAACTTAATGATGGAGTGTATGAATATCCAAATAATTTCTTGAGTGTATTATGACGCTGTTATTAATTGTTTTTTACTTAGGCATATGAAAGATTGAGTATATGAGGATAACCATGTATGTGATTATGACTGAGATATTACTTATGAGAATGTTGATATAGACTCTAAAGCTGTAGAAAATGATGCCTTGAGGTATGTGAAGAATGTGCAGAGGCCATGTGATGAACACTAGTTCATAATTATGTGCTGAAATCCCAATTTTGGAATTCCTCGTTTCTGATGGCCTCCTAGTTTGAGTGTTGTTTTATATGTCCATCTTGTTGGAGTTTTGTCAAATTTGTGATAAATAGACCTCCTGGACATCTATTTTAAAAAAAAAAATAAAACTTTTTGTGTACATTTTATAAGAACAATCTTTAAATTTCCAAGAAATATATTTTTCCCTTAGAGTGCTGAAAAGGTGTTACTATAACCAGTTAGAGCCTGCAGTTTACTTCAGCTTTTATACTGGGCTGCTGATAGTAACCATAATGTTCTTTCATTCTCTGGCAGTTGGTACAAAAGATTTTCCATGCGTTGGGTAGCCTGACAGTGGAGCTGACCACCTTAGATGTATAGTCATGAGTGCTTGTTTGAGTTGTATGGATGGATAATTGATTTATTGTTTGAGAGTGTGGATGGATAATTGATTTATTGTTTTGAGTTGTGTGGATGGATAATTGATATATTGTTTGAGTGTGTGGATGGATAATTGATTTATTGTTTGAGTTGTGTAAATGGATAATTGATTTATTGTTTGAGTTGTGTAAATGGGTAATTGATTATTGTTTGAGTGTGTGGATGGATAATTGGTTTATTGTTTGAGTGTACTACTAATATCTTTACGACACATATTACCATTGTTGGTGTATGTCAGAGGGCTCACGATAGAACCAGAGGGATAAAGGCCGCTTGGTCAATGCAGTCACCACGACGTGTGAGATTCAGGATTTTTATTTCGCCCCTGATTGAAAAAGCAGTCACCATGACGTGTTAGACTCAGGATTTTTATTTCGCCCTTGATTGAAAAAAATCCTTTTTGTCAACCGCAGGTTTTGAACATCGTACACTGACTTTTCAGCCAACGAAACAGTGGTTTTAGCCGCATGGCCACGCGCACCTCTATGGTCATGAGTGCTTGTTTGAGAGTATGGATGGATAATTGATTTACTGTTTAGTGTGTGACTGGATCTCTTTTTTGCCTTCAACTGTTAAGTGGGTGTGTGGATGCGTTTTGTTGCTAGTTTACAGCATAGAATCACAATATTGGCACCTTTAGATCCAATACATCCATCTTTAGCTCAGGAGAATTTGCTTAACAGTTTTGGCATGGGCAGCAATTATTTGCTTCTTCCTCTTAACTTTTCACTGCCAAGTGTTCATCTGAGAGGGCTAGAAATAGGATTTCTGTACCCAGAGAGACCAGGCAAAAGGGAAACCACAGATACAAAGTGAACAATTTCTACTGCTTGTGGAGGGATTCAAATACAGGAAACCTTCCTGTCTAGTGGCTGACTTCTTACTTCTAGACCACCAGTAGTCCCCCTTGTTGGTGGATAATTGACTTATTGCTTGTGTGTGTGGATGACTGATTTATTGCCTGGGTGTGGGTTATTTATAACTTGGATTGTGGATAAAGATTAGCAAAAATATTGACACTTCAACCCTTTGTGGTATATGCTGGCCATGTGATGAACACCTGTTCATAATTATGTGCTGAAATCATATCTTTGGAATTCCTCGTTTCTGATGGCCTTGTGGTTTGACTCTTTTTGACATTTTGTTCTGGGAACTGATAGTTGCTTGTTTCTAGAATCCATTGTTGTTTGCGCACACCAGCAAACATGGATAAGCTATTAAGAGTGTGTATGGATAATTGAGCTATTATGTGTGTATGGATAATTGAGTTATTATGTGTGTATGGATAATTGAGTTATTATGTGTGTATGGATAATTGAGCTATTATGTGTATATGGATAACTGAGCTATTATCTGTGTATAGATAATTGAGCTATTAAGTGTGTATGGATAATTGAGCTATTATGTGTGTATAGATAATTGAGCTATTATGTGTGTATAGATAATTGAGCTATTATGTGTGTATGGATAATTGAGCTATTTAATATAGGATAACTTAATGATGGAGTGTATGAATATCCAAATAATTTCTTGAGTGTATTATGACGCTGTTATTAATTCTTTTTTTTACTTAGGCATATGAAAGATTGAGTATATGAGGATAACCAAGTATGTGATTATGACTGAGATATTGCTTATGACAATGTTAATATAGACTAAAGCTGTAGAAAATGATGCCTTGAGGTATATGAAGAATGTACAGAGACCATGTGATGAACACAAGTTCATAATTATGTGCTGAAATCCCAATTTTGGAATTCCTCGTTTCTGATGGCCTCCTAGTTTGAGTGTTGTTTTATATGGCCATCTTGTTGGAGTTTTGTCAAATTTGTGATAAATAGACCTCCTGGACATCTATTTTTTTAAAAAAGAAAAACCTTTTGTGTACATTATATAAGAACAATCTTTAAATTTCCAAGAAATATATTTTTCCCTTAGAGTGCTGAAAAGGTGTTGCTTTAACCAGTTAGAGCCTGCAGTTTACTCGAGCTTTTATACTGGGCTGCTGATAGTAACCATAATGTTCTTTCATTCTCTGGCAGTTGGTACAAAAGGTTTTCCATGCGTTGGGTAGCCTGACAGTGGAGCTGACCACCTTAGATGTATAGTCATGAGTGCATGTTTGAGTTGTGTGGATGGATAATTGATTTATTGTTTGAGTTGTGTAAATGGATAATTGATTTATTGTTTGAGTTGTGTAAATGGATAATTGATTTATTGTTTTGAGTTGTGTGGATGGATAATTGATTTATTGTTTGTGTGTGTGTGGATGGATAATTGATTTATTGTTTTGAGTTGTGTGGATGGATAATTGATTTATTGTTTGTGTGTGTGTGGATGGATAATTGATTTATTGTTTGAGTTGTGTACATGGATAATTGATTTATTGTTTGAGTTGTGTAAATGGATAATTGATTTATTGTTTGAGTTGTGTAAATGGATAATTGATTTATTATTTTGAGTTGTGTGGATGGATAATTGATTTATTGTTTGTGTGTGTGTGGATGGATAATTGATTTATTGTTTGAGTTGTGTACATGGATAATTGATTTATTGTTTGTGTGTGTGGATGGATAATTGGTTTATTGTTTGAGTGTACTACTATCTTTATGACACATATTACCATTGCTGGTGTATGTCAGAGGGCTCACGATAGAACCAGAGGGATAAAGGACGCTTGGTCAATGCAGTCACCACGACGTGTAAGACTCAGGATTTTTATTTCGCCCCTGATAGAAAAAAATCCTTTTTGTCAACTGCAGGTTTTGAACATCGTACACTGGCTTTTCAGCCAACGAAACAGTGGTTTTAGCCGCATGGCCACGTAAACCTCTATGGTCATGAGTGCTTGTTTGAGAGTGTGGATGGATAATTGATTTACTGTTTAGTGTGTGACTGGATCTCTTTTTTGCCTTCAACTGTTAAGTGGGTGTGTGGATGCGTTTTGTTGCTAGTTTACAGCATAGAATCACAATATTGGCACCTTTAGACCCAATACATCCGTCTTTAGCTCAGGAGAATTTGCTTAACAGTTTTGGCATGGGCAGCATTTTATTTGCTTCTTTCTCTTTTTATCAGAATTATTTTTTTATTAGAATTATTTATTTTTTATCTTTTTTTTTTGCTTCTTCCTCTTAACTTTTCACTGCCAAGTGTTCATCTGAGAGGGCTAGAAATAGGATTTCTGTACCCAGAGTGACCAGGCAAAAGGGAAACCACAGATACAAAGTGAACAATTTTGATTGCCTGTGGAGGGATTCAAATACAGGAAACCTTCCTGTCTAGTGGCTGACTTCTTACTTCTAGACCACCAGTCCCCCTTGTTGGTGGATAATTGACTTATTGCTTGTGTGTGTGGATGACTGATTTATTGCCTGGGTGTGGTTATTTATAACTTGGAATGTGGATAAAGATTAGCAAAAATATTGACACTTCAACACTTTCTGGTATATGCTGGCCATGTGATGAACGCCAGTTCATAATTATGTGCTGAAATCATAACTTTGGAATTCCTCGTTTCTGATGGCCTTGTGGTTTGAGTCTTTTTGACATTTTATTCTGGGAACTGATAGTTGCTTGTTTCTAGAATCCATTGTTGTTGTTTGCGCACACCAGCAAACATGGATAAGCTATTAAAAATGTGTATGGATAATTGAGCTATTATGTGTGTATGGATAATTGAGCTATTATGTGTGAATAGATAATTGAGCTATTATGTGTGTATAGATATTTGAGCTATTATGTTATTGAGTTATTTGCGGGTCATCATCATTGCACTCCGAACATGTCCATAGGTGCTCAGATCCCCCCTCCTCAGCAATTCCCTCAGTGTCCAGCGACTGACGACTCCAGTTCTATGTTGGTTGATAAGTCTTCTTACACGGCCACTAAGTGTCTCATTTCTGGCTGTGCCCAACTTAACTCCCATTTCTATCATCCGAAGAAGTGACGTTGATCTGTGTTTGTCGAAGTCCTGTGCTCTTCCCACATCTCGAAGGGCATTGATGATGTCCGCCCGATCCATTGGTTGCCCGTCCTCAACGACAGTGCAGCTAGCCAACCTGTCCGCCCTTTCATTTCCCCGTACTCCCGCATGTCCAGGGACATAGACAAAGGTGACCTTACGTATTTTGGATTTCTGCAACGACTCTACCCATTGCATACGTACAGAGTCCGCCTCCACTTTTTTTATCATGCTCATCGAATCACTCAGTATACATGCGTGGGTGTAGTCTTGTGACTCTAACCATTTGAATGCCTTGGTCACTGCCATCGCCTCCATTGTCATGCTACTCGTGGTCACGACGTATGCACCACTGTCTTCGTTGACTATTCTGCCTGCCGAGCGTGCTGTAAATGCCCATGCACTTCTTTGGTGTCGTCTTACAGATCTGTCTGTATAGATGACTGCATCTTTCTCATCGGTGTTATCGCAGATGAGACTGTTGACCTCAACATTAACCACGACCTGGTTCTGTTCCCTACTTTTCCTGTCGAGTGTGACAATACACAAGAAAGTCCCCTTGAATGACGTAGGCACCGGTATCCACTCCTCACCAACGCTGATATTGGTAAGCCCACAGACCTGTTTGATGACATCTTCTGCTCGGACCACCCTTGATTTGCCTCTTTTTAGCCTGTCACCTTTCTCTGTGTTGAGCACGTGGTGCAGTGGATGTTCTATATCTGTACTAATCTTCAGGTACGCTCGTGCTCTCCAGATCTTGATTCTGTCATTCATGGTTGGAAAGTCAAGAAGATACCTCATTGCTACACAGGTAGTGTCCCTTGTACATCCCAGGATAATGCGCATGGCTTCATTTTGTGTTTTCCAAATTTTCTGAGCTATTATGTGTGTATAGATAATTGAGCTATTATGTGTGTATGGATAATTGAGCTATTATGTGTGTATAGATAATTGAGCTATTATGTGTGTATGGATAATTGAGCTATTTAATGTAGAATAACTTAATGAAGGAGTGTATGAATATCCAAATTATTTCTTGAGTGTATTATGAAGCTGTTATTAATTGTTTTTTACTTAGGCATATGAAAGATTGAGTATATGAGGAGAACCAAGTATGTGATTGTGACTGAGATATTACTTATGAGAATGTTGATATAGACTCTAAAGCTGTAGAAAATGATGCCTTGAGGTATGTGAAGAATGTACAAAGGCCATGTGATGAACACTAGTTCATAATTATGTGCTGAAATCCCAATTTTGGAATTCCTCGTTTCTGATGGCCTACTAGTTTGAGTGTTGTTTTATATGTCCATCTTGTTGTAGTTTTGCCAAATTTGTGATAAATAGACCTCCTGGACATCTATTTATTTTTAAAAAAAAAAACAACCTTTTGTGTACATTTTATAAGAACAATCTTTAAATTTCCAAGAAATATATTTTTCCCTTAGAGTGCTGAAAAGGTTTTACTATAACCAGTTAGAGCCTGCAGTTTACTCGAGCTTTTATACTGAGCTGCTGATAGTAACCATAATGTTCTTTCATTCTCTGGCAGTTGGTACAAAAGGTTTTCCATGCGTTTGGGTAGCCTCACAGTGGTGCTGACCACCTTAGATGTATAGTCATGAGTGCTTGTTTGAGTTGTGTGGATGGATAATTGATTTATTGTTTGAGAGTATGAATGGATAATTGATTTATTGTTTGAGTATGTGGATGGATAATTGATTTATTGTTTGAGTTGTGTGGATGGATAATTGATATATTGTTTGAGTTGTGTGGATGGGTAATTGATTTATTGTTTGAGTTGTGTGGATGGATAATTGATTTATTGTTTGAGTTGTGTAAATGGATAATTGATTTGTTTGAGTGTGTGGATGGATAATTGGTTTATTGTTTGTGTGTACTACTAATATCTTTACGACACATATTACCATTGCTAGTGTATGTCAGAGGGCTCACGATAGAACCAGAGAGATAAAGGCCACTTGGTCAATGCAGTCACCACGACGTGTAAGACTCAGGATTTTTATTTCACCCCTGATAGAAAAAATCCTTTCTGTCAACCGCGGGTTTTGAACATCGTACACTGGCTTTTCAGCCAATGAAACAGTGGTTTTAGCCGCATGGCCACATGCACCTCTATGGTCATGAGTGCTTGTTTGAGAGTGTGGATGGATAATTGATTTACTGTTTAGTGTGTGACTGGATCTCTTTTTTGCCTTCAACTGTTAAGTGGGTGTGTGGATGCGTTTTGTCGCTAGTTTACAGCATAGAATCACAATATTGGCACCTTTAGATCCAATACATCCATCTTTAGCTCAGGAGAATTTGCTTAACAGTTTTGGCATGGGCAGCAATTATTTGCTTCTTCCTCTTAACTTTTCACTGCCATGTGTTCTTTAATTGTTTTTGCTGATATCTGAGAGGGCTAGAAATAGGATTTCTCTACCATGAGACCAGGCAAAAGGGAAACCACAGATACAAAGTGAACAATTTCTACTGCCCGTGGAGGGATTTAAATACAGGAAACCTTCCTGTCTAGATGTTGACTTCTTACTTCTAGACCACCAGTCCCATTTGTTGGTGGATAATTGACTTATTGCTTGTGTGTGTGGATGACTGATTTATTGCCTGGGTGTGGGTTATTTATAACTTGGATTGTGGATAAAGATTAGCAAAAATATTGACACTTCAACCCTTTGTGGTATATGCTGGCCATGTGATGAATGCCTGTTCATAATTATGTGCTGAAATCATAACGTTGGAATTCCTCGTTTCTGATGGCCTTGTGGTTTGAGTCTTTTTGACATTTTGTTCTGGGAACTGATAGTTGCTTGTTTCTAGAATCCATTGTTGTTGTTTGCGCACACCAGCAAACATGGATAAGCTATTAAGAGTGTGTATGGATAATTGAGCTATTATGTGTGTATGGATAATTGAGCTATTAAGAGTGTGTATGGATAATTGAGCTATTATGTGTGTATGGATAATTGAGCTATTTAATGTAGGATAACTTAATGATGGAGTGTATGAATATCCAAATAATTTCTTGAGTGTATTATGACGCTGTTATTAATTTTTTTTTTACTTAGGCATATGAAAGATTGAGTATATGAGGATAACCAAGTATGCGATTATGACTGAGATATTGCTTATGACAATGTTAATATAGGCTCTCAAGCTGTAGAAAATGAAGTCTTGAGTTTTGTGAAGAATGTACAGAGGCCATGTGATGAACACTAGTTCATAGTTATGTGCTGAAATCCCAATTTTGGAATTCCTCGTTTCTGATGGCCTCCTAGTTTGAGTGTTGTTTTATATGTCCTTCTTGTTGGAGTTTTGTCAAATTTGTGATAAATAGACCTCCTGGACATCTATTTTTTTAAAAAAAAAAAAACCTTTTGTGTACATTTTATAAGAACAATCTTTAAATTTCCAAGAAATATATTTTTCCCTTAGAGTGCTGAAAAGGTGTTACTTTAACCAGTTAGAGCCTGCAGTTTACTCCAGCTTTTATACTGGGCTGCTGATAGTAACCATGATGTTCTTTCATTCTCTGGCAGTTGGTACAAAAGATATTCCATGCGTTGGGTAGCCTGACGGTGGTGCTGACCACCTTAGATGTATAGTCATGAGTGCTTGTTTGAGTTGTGTGGATAGATAATTGATTTATTGTTTGAGTTGTGTGGATAGATAATTGATTTATTGTTTGAGAGTGTGGATGGATAATTAATTTATTGTTTGAGTTGTGTAAATGGATCATTGATTTATTGTTTGAGTGTGTGGATGGATAATTGATTTATTGTTTGAGTTGTGTAAATGGATAATTGATTTATTGTTTGAGTTGTGTAAATGGATAATTGATTTATTGTTTGAGTTGTGTAAATGGATAATTGATTTATTGTTTGAGTGTACTACTATCTTTACGGTGGGTCATGATAGAACCAGAGGGGTAAAGGCCGCTTGGTCATTGCAGTCGCCACCACATGTGAGACTCGGGATTCAAAGTGAACAATTTCTACTGCCTGTGGAGGGATTCAAATACAGGAAACCTTCCTGTCTAGTGGTTGGCTTCTTACTTCTAGACCACCAGTCCCCCTTTTGGGTGGATAATTGACTTATTGCTTGTGTGTGTGGATGACTGATTTATTGCCTAGGTGCAGATTAATTATAACTTGGATTGTGAATAAAGATTAGCAAAATATTGACACTTCATCCCTTTGTTGTATATGTTGGCCATGTGATGAACGCCAGTTCATAATTATGTGCTGAAATCATAACTTTGGAATTCCTCGTTTCTGATGGCCCCAATAGTGTGAGTCTGTGGACATTTTGTTCTGGGAACTGATTGTTGCTTGTTTTTAGAATCTGTAATGAACAGTACTTCAGAATTCCACTTTTTCTAATAATGTCTTTGTCTGTAAACGCTTTCAACCTTGATATTTGTAGAGAAAAAATTAAGCTCAAGGCTAGTGACTTCACCATGTAACTTTTCTGACTACTATAATAGATTTCTCTTTCCATTCTCTTTGGATCATTCCATATCTCCCTCATCATCTCTGATTCCACTTGTCTCTTACAAGTATGTCTCGGCCTTCCTCTCTGTCTCCTCCCTGGGGATTTCAAAAAGAGGATTGTCAAGTATGTTCATAGTTGGCTTCCACTGTGTTTTCTGTCCAGCACCATCGTCTTTGCCATATCTCGTTGTCCTTTGTTTTTTTTTTCCTAATTCCCGTCTGTGGAGTATAGGTCTTCAGCATACCATTTCCAAGCCTCTCTCAACAATGATTATTCCACGTCTTCCCCAAGCTCATCAGATGTCACTGCAGGCAGGGCATTCCAGTATCTGCTGTGGTTTCTGTTCCAGCAGCCCTATCCGGCATTGATTGAGCTTGTTGCATTCTTATCCATTGAAGATGCTTTCCATTCCTTTTTCCATGCGGCCCAATTATTTAACATATGGGTTATCCCTCTTTTGTGTATGTAAGAGTGTCAAGAGGCTATGTGATGAACAGATGTTCATACTTATGTGATGAGATAATCACTTTGGAATTCCTCGTTTCTGATGGCCTCATAGTGTAAGTCTGTGGACATTTTGTCTATAGACTGTTGGTCGTATTATCTGTAAAGGGAGATAAGCACAAATATCAAATATACAAAACATTTAATACTATGTGGAGCTGCGAGTAGAGCCGCAGGGAATACGTTAAAACATGTCTTTCTATTAGTTCAGTTGCTCCATACCATTTTATGTTTATTTTATCTGTTAACTGTTGGATATATTGTCTCTAGACTGTTGGTTTTTGAAAATATGCCAGTAAACTTAGGATTGCAGCTACGACCAGATGTAAGAGAAGTTACAGTAACTTGCATGAATGTAATTTATAGATTGTGAAGGAGATTACATCAAACTGTAGGATTTTGGATCAAAATGTGGATATATGGAAGAATAGGTAGAATTGGATGGAAGAAAAGAAAACAAACGATCTTCTTCTTTCTTTCCTCATCTGCCTTTCAGCGTCAAGGGGAGATATAATTTGCGGTCTTTTGCTCTTCTGTTCGCCTCTGCTGCTATGTTTTCTAGTGCTTCTAATATTCCATCGACCCGTCTTTTTCGTGGTCTACCCTGGGTCTGGTGTTCTCACAACGTTTGTTGAAGGCTCGTTGTGTTGTGTTTTGTTTTTTTCTGCCTTGTCATGTGGGCCAAACCATTTTATCTGTTGTTTCCTTATATATTCTATGGCGGGGGCTATTCCTAGCTTTTTTCTTAGTTCTTCATTTCTGATATTATCTCTCAGACTGTTTCTTGTCATTCGTCTAACACATTTCACGTTCAAACAAACAATGAAGTTTTAAAACAACGGAAAATAAAAAGAGAACTACTAAATACAATTAAGACAAGACAAATGAAATTTGTGGGGCATTTTAAAGACACAACAACTTACTAAAAGTAATATTGGAAGGGAAAGTACAAGGTAAAAGAGGTAGGGGCAGACCAAGACTAACATGGACGAGTAACATCAAAAGATGGACAAGTCAATCTATGACAGCCTGCACCATCAAAGCAAGAAACAGAGTGGAATGGCGATCCATGGTAGCCAACCTTCGTTGCTGAGAAGGCACTCGATGATGATGTAGGATTGTAATTTATCAATTGTTGTAAATACAGCAAACTGTCGGGTTGTAATTTATGGATTGTGGAGGATATTACATCAAACTACAGGATTGTAATTTATGAATTGTATGAGACATTACAGTAAACTGCAGGATTGTAGCGGATTTGTAAGAGATAATATGGTAAACGATAGGATGGTGTCTGTCTGTGGAGTATGTGTTTCATTGCAGTCAAAGTGTTTCAATTATCGTATTCATGTGGTGTTGATTGATCTTTTCCCACTAAAGCAAAATGAACATCAGTTACCATTTTCATCCATCAGTCTGTTAATTATCCCATGTGTTACCGGGGCCTCATTATGAATAAAGAATAGTGACACTGTGACCTTCCAGGCATGTCGTAAGAGGCGACTAAGGAGATTGATCGATGGCTTGACAAGTTGTCATTGCATTGCAAAAAGTATTGTTATGGAAGTAGAGTCATAGTTTTTAGAAGCAGTGATCTCTGCAATATGTGCCATTTTGGCACGCACGGTTTCTGTTTTTGAGATTTTGTTTGTCCTATGTGCCGTCGTCGGCTCGAAAGGATAATAGATAGTCTGTTAATTGTGTACCTCTTTCTCTCCCCCCCCCCCCCAATCTTGTCATCTTCTATCTTCCTTAAAAATTTTTTTAAAAATTGACCGTGTCCTCATTGTTCAGAGGTAGGCTGTTATCCACAATTTAATTGCCATGAACCCAAGTGTGCCCTGGATATTGTAAGTGTGGATAGTATCTATTTTCCACTTTATCTTCTGTGTATAATAAGTGCCCTATATAAGTGTGGTTAACGTATGTTCTCCATCTGATCTTCTGCCTTAAGAAATTCATAACAAATTTGATATGTCCTAATTGCTCATGGACATTTAAAGAGGAAGACCCAGAGAGACACTGAGAAGAACATTGATGAGAGAGGCAAGAGCAGCAGGAATCGACTCCCTCAATGAGATAGAGTTGCTTGCACAGAACAGAGACAAATGGCGAGATTTGATAAAATATCTTTAAAAGAATTGAAAACTGCTAGAACAAAAAATTCAGACAAGAGAGGGAGTATCTGGGTCTATGCCTTATGGACCGGCTATGGCTCGAAAGGTCAATAGATAGATAGAATTGCTCATGAGGAAGGCTGTAGACAGTGCTTTATTCACAATTCTATTGCTTTGGATATAATAAGTGTGGATGAGTTCTGTATGTGACTGGTTTTAAATTAGTATTGTTTGAGTGACTAACATATGAGATGTTTGTGAAAGAAAGAGGGTTGTTTAACCCTACATTATGATACCATCGTAACAATTACCACCTCAAAATAAGAATTCTTGAAATTTGATGCGCACACACGCACACCCACCTCTCTCATATCAGACTCCAGTATTGTTTGAGTGACTAACATATGAGATGTTTGTGAAAGAAAGAGGGTTGTTTAACCCTACATTATGATACCATCGTAACAATTACCACCTCAAAATAAGAATTCTTGAAATTTGATGCACACACACGCACACCCACCTCTCTCATATCAGACACAAATGTGCACATTCTAAAGTACTGCTCTATCGTACAAAAGGGGCTGTTTTTTTTTTTTTTAAATTCAGCTAATTTTTATAGTAATTCTTTTTTTTTTTTTTATGGGGAAGGGGGGGGGCAATTGAAGTGGAAATCTCCTTGCCCATTGGTGAGACATCAAACAAACCTTTGTAACATGGATAGACATAGATACACGCTTAGAGAGAGCCAAACATTTGGTTGGATTGACAGTCGCCATGTGAATAGACAACGTAACAATGTGGGGTCATAAGTTCAACTTAATGCTGGAAATGATAACAGCATTCAATGACAGTGTCTATCACTATCTATCATCTATATATCTATTGACCTTTCGAGCCGTAGCCGGCCATAGGGCGTAGACCAAGATACTCCTTCTCTTATCTGAATTTTTGTTCTAGCAGTTTTCAATTCTATCTATAATGACTATCTATCATCTATCTATAACTACAATCTATCATCTATCTATAAGTACTATCTATCATCTATCTGTAAGTACCTTCTATCATCTATCTGTAAGTACTATCTATCATCAATCTATAAGTACTATCTATCATCTATCTATAAGAGTACTATCTATCATGCTTGGGTAATAATCACACAGCTGTGTAGCAAAAGTTCAAAATCTTATTTTCTGAACTCTAAATGTAACAATTCAGTGGTAGTAATTTCTACAACGCTAGTGTGAAAACATGACTCACATGTTAAGATAATATGTGCAATAGCTAAGTGCTATGTTCGTTATTTTTAAAAATAGCTTAATGATAATATAAGATACAGAGCACATGAGAATTAGATACGTGAACAATCTTTAGAGGCCAAGTGATGAATCTGTGCTCATAATGTTCATTTATGTGCTGATATCATTCGTTTTGGAATTCCTCGTTTCTGATGGCCTAGGGCACGCACAGATGGGCAACCTTTGGTATATTCTAAGGACCATATCTGAAAAATATGAAGATGCTGAAGACCATATGCTGTCACCAATTGACCCCATATATATATAAAAAGTAAAAGTAAAGTACCCCTGTCATGCCAAGTGGCGTATCGGGAATATGGTGTTAGTGACCATAAATTTTACAGACCTTCGGCACATAATTTTTTTGGGTAATATGGTCGGTATTATGCCCGTACCGCTTCACTTTCCCAGAAAAAAATCCATACCCCATTTAATGCTGGGTGAACTCGGAAGCCGTCGGTTGGGATCGAACCCTACCCCTTGTCCTTTGTAGTCCAGTTCACTAACCACTGAGCTAATGCGGCTCCCCATATATATATATATATATATATATAAATAAAACACACTTTTACAAGCACAAGTTATTGTAGTGTTGACTCGTTATCAATTGAAAGAGGAATTTAATGAGTGGGTTGTGGTTTCACTAAAAATTAAACATTAAATTATAAATATTAAATGGAGAGCTTATCGGTTTAATGAATGGGAGTGGTTGTTTTATGTTGTATACTATTTTGTTCTTCCTTATCAAGTAATTCTTTTACTTGTGTCTGTATCTGTATTGACAATTCAGATTCCCCTATCCAGGGAGTCTGTTCTCGTATGGGCAGTTGGGGGCTGACAACTCTTGGTATGTCTGGTGTTTGTCTACAAATTTTTGTTTGGCTTGGTGGATAAAACTGCTTCTCTTAAACCATCCCAATGCAAGATTATGGAATCAGTCCATTGGATGTCTCGACATGCATGAGAATTTTTCTGCCTCTATCAGCACCTTTGTATCCCTGCACTCTCCAAGTGCTGGTGTCCTCCACAATTTCTCCATCTCCAATATTGGTGTTGATTTCATAGCTCCTGTGATGACCCCAAGTGCCTGGGTTTTGTATTTTATCCAGCTTCCGCAGTGTGATTTTTGATGCTGAGCACCGTATAGACGATCCATATTCTAAATGTGAGCATATACCCTGTTGGTAAACTTTACTGAGTATTTTCTCACTCACACCCTTTGTGGTTCCACACAGCTTCCTTAGCTATCACCAGCAATCAGGATCAATGGTAACAACAGTGGATCAAGATCTTATTTGATCTCCATGCAGTGCCAATGAAAATAGACTCACCACCTCTAACCGAGTAAGGTTTTAAAAGCGACGGCTATCTGATAGAGATCTAATGTTGATGAGAATTCTAAAATACAAATTTGGAAATGTTACAATCTACCATTATCCACGCAGGAAATGACAGCAAATTTAGTGTACTTAACACTGAAGATTTTTTATCTACCGGTCTATACAATTTTACCTAAAATTAATTGTAACAAGACGAATAAAAAAATGTACACCTAAGTACATTGGTAATCAAGTGGTTAACATCCTTTATGGGCTTTACTTTCTTTATGATTGTGAGTAGTCATTGAGTGAACCACTACAAGAAATATACTTTTGTATTCAGTGCCCAATCTCAACTATTTTGTTATTTCGTTACAGGTTAATAAGAAGAAAGAGATTTGCCAAACCTTTACCCGCCTTGTGGCAGATCGCTTGAAGTCACCTGATGAATCTGGCAGTTTAGAAGCTCCCCCTGACTCACAGGGTGCTATAGGTGGCTCACCTGCAGGTTTGAGTGTTACTAGTCAACAATATCAACAACCTCCACCTCAACAACAGGTTCATCAACTTCCTCACCCCCAACAACAGTTGCAACAACAACAACAGCAGCAACAACAGCCGCAACCATCCAAAGGCCCATCTCAAATGATGAGAACACCAATGAATGGACCTCCGCCTCCTTCAGCAATGCAACACCAGGTTATGCCTCCTCGGCCCGGAATGATCCAGCAGCCACCGGCCTCCGTGACGCCTCCTCATGACATTCAACATCAGTTACTGAACTTGAGTGTGCCTCCCCACATCTCCCGTTGCGTCAACCCAACCAGCCAGCATACAACTCTGCTGTACAACAGCAGCCGCAGCAGCACAACGTCCCCCATCACCCACAGACACCCCCACAGCAGCAACAAGCTATCAGGCCACAGATGCTCCCATCTATGCCCGCAACACTTCAACAAATCCAGACACAATCACCACACTACACACCACCACCACCAAATCAATCTCCCCCGTACAACCAGATCACCCCCGCCAACATCCCACACCACCCTATCTCCCAGCCTTTTAAACCTGACATGACTACTCCTGAAAAGCAGATACTGCAAGCTGAATCATCATCATCATCATCTCAAAACAACATTCCTATTATGATGCAGGGATCAGTTCCCACACCAACACTGCCTCCAAGGACCACATCTTCAGTGAAAGATGTACCATCAGTTCCTGCCAGGTCAGACCAGATTGTGGATGTGAAATCTAACTTTACACCATCTACGTTAAAATCATCGCCATCATTTGGCGATGATGAACATATAAATGTTAAACCTGAGGATAGCAATATGGATGAAGGCTTTCAGGGTAAGTGTTATAGTCACATTGTGGTGATTATATGCAGAGAACAACTATTTGTCATTGATAATTTAGTTCTTTTACTCATTTATGTCTTTACAGATATAGAAAAAACATGCATATTCTGTTAACATACACATTTAAGTTGATAATAAGAAAGTAATCTCAAAATTTAAAAATGTTCATGATTAAAAATGTAATGTTATGCACGAGAAATTGTTAGATTTGCTTATCTTTTGTTTCTTCTTTTCTCACAAACACTTAAGCACTACCTTTTTTTTTGGGGGGGGGAGGAGAGAACAAAGACAGACCTCTGATAAAGTCCCTCGAGACTAGAAATTGGTGTGAATTTTGCATGCTAATCTGTTTTTCCGTCTGTGCGCTTCCGGGGTCCGAATGGGAAGTAAAGAATAGCGGTGTTGTACCCTACCAGGCATGTTCGTAAGAGGCGAGAAAGGAGGGTTGGTCATGGGACTGGCTACCCCATACTGTAAAAAAATAAGCTGAAAAAACTTCACAAACATGGACAAGTCAAAGAAAAAGAAAAAAGTAAATCCGCCATCCAGGAACGATAAGGGATCTCTGTCTAAGAGAAGTATGACGCAAGCCGGAGAAAGCTGCGAGGAGTCCGGGTTGCCGACTCACCCTTTGTCTTCCACGAAATCCTCCAGAACTGGCACCTGGAATGTACATGCCCTAAACGAACAGGTAGCAGTAGAAATGACAAACTACAAGATAGATATTCTGAAATTGTGTGAAACAAGATGGCTAGGAACGGAAAGAATAAAACTAAATACAGGAGAGATGATTTTATCATCAGGACACCAGGAACCTGGAGCACAACATAGTGAAGGGGTAGCTATAATACTATCAAGAAATGCACAGAAGACACTAATAGAATGGGAAGCAGTAGGACCAAGACAAATGAGAGCAACATTTAGAACAACCAAAAACCAAATAAAATTACACATTATCCAATGCTATGCACCAACCAACGATAAGGATGATTTAGTTAAAGATGATTTCTATAAACAGCTACAATGTCAGATGGATGCAAGATTAGCCAAGGAGATTATAATCTTGATGGGAGACCTAAATGCTAAAGTAGGATCAGACTACAGAGGCTTATGAAGAGATATGGATTCCCAAGAGATTATAGGAAAACATGGACTTGGAGATATAAACGAGAATGGAGAGATATTTGTGAATTTCTGCACCCTTAATCAAGTGAGCCTTGGAGGAACAATATTCCAACATAAAAGAATACATAAAGCTACATGGGTGTCACCAGATCATAGAACGGAAAATCAAATTGTTACATATGTATTAATAATAAGTTTAAGTTATCCTTACAGGAAGTAAAAGTATATAGAGGGGCAGATGTACTTTCAGATCATCATCTTCTAATAGCCAAACTTAAACTAAAAAGATATACTACAACGAATAAAGGTAGAAAGTATTTCAATGTAGGGTTTCTTAAAGAATAAGGAATTAAAGATAAATTCGCAAACACAATATCAAACAAATACCAAGTCCTCCAACAACTAGAAAATACAATAAATATAGAAGATCGTTGGAAACAGGTAAAAGATATATGGAAAGAGACATGCGAAGAAACACTAGGGAAAATAGAACGCCAGAATAAGGCATGGATGACAACAGAGACCCTGGATAAAATTAAAGAAAGAAAGAACAAGAAGTAATAAAGCCAAGACACAAGAAGCTTACACAGAGGTGAACAAAGCAGTGAGAAGATGCATTGAAAGGGATAAGAGGAAATATATAGGTGAACTAGCTAAAGAGGCAGAAGAAGAAGCAAATAAAGGTGAATATGAAAGAACTGTACAACAGCACAAAGAAATTAAGTGGAAAATATAAACAGATCAACGCCTTTATTAAAGATAAGAAAGGAAATCTGCTTAGTAATAGAAGGGAACAAATGGAGAGATGGAAGGAGCACTTTGAAGAACTTTTGAACAGACCCGGCTCAAATAATCCTCCAGATATACATAATCTTATCATATATAATCCTCCAGTTTCATGTTAACTGTAGAAAACCAAAGAAGAAATAATGAAAGCCATCAAGCTATTAAAAAATTGTAAAGCCACAGGACAAAATGAAATTCCTTCGGAAGCCATCAAAGCAGATATTAACACCTCTACCAAGATGTTACATAATCTATTAGATACAATTTGGGAGAGGGAAGAAATACCTAAAGACTGGAAGGAAGGTTATATGATCAAACTACCAAAGAAAGGAAGTTTACAGCAGTGCACAGATTATAGGGGAATTATGCTACTATCAGTACCAGGAAAAATATTAGGCAGAATCATTCTGGAGAGACTAAAAGAGGCCATAGAGAAACATTTGAGAGATGAACAAGCAGGTTTTTAGGAAGAACAGATAATGTGCTGATCAAATAACTACTCTACATATATTAGTTGAACAAAGTTTAGAACTAAAATCCCCACTTTATATTGGATTCATAGATTATGAAAAGGCATTTAATAATTTGGACTAAAGATTAATAGAGATAAGACCAATGAGAATTAATGCAGTTGGCAATCTATCTATCTATTGACCTTCCGAGCCGTAGCCGGCCATAGGGCGTAGACCAAGATACTCCTTCTCATATCTGAATTTTTGTTCTAGCAGTTTTCATTCTTTTAAAGAAATTTTATCAAATCTCGCCATTTGTCTCTGTTCTGTGCAAGCAGCTCTATCTCATTGAGGGTGCCGAATCCTGCTGCTCTTGCCTCTCTCATCAAGGTTCTTCTCAGTGTATCTCTGGGTCTTCCTTTTTTCCTCTTACCTGTTGTTTCCCATATGAGGGCTTGCTTTGCTATTCGGTTATTATCTCTTCTCATTACATGTCCAACATATGACCATCGTCTTTTCTTTATTACTGAAGATATTAGTGGTTGATTGGCGATTTCTCTAATTTCCTCATTTGTTTTGAATTCATTCCACGCTATACCAAGTATTTTCCTTAGACATTTATTTTCGAATGCGTTCAACTTTGTTTCTATATCTCTTGTTGTTTTCCTGCTTTCACACGCATACGTAAGGGTTGATAGTACATTTGATTTGAATAGTCTAAGTTTTGTGTTTGTGCTGATGAGTTTTGATTTCCACAACTTTTCAAGGCTTCTGAAAGACATTGCTGCTTTAGCTATTCTAATTCTAATTTCTTTGCTTGTATCCCCTTCTCGATCAATGTGACTTCCAAGATAGGTAAAGTAATCGATCTCTTCTACTGGTTTGTTTTCGATGTATATTTTGTCGTCTGTTGGAATTAAACTTTTCATGACTTTAGTCTTTTCGTGATTGATCTCAAGTCCAATTTTGCTGGCTATTGATGATAGTTCATTTGTGTTTTCCTGCATCATTTTTATCTGGCTGCTGATGAGAACTATGTCATCAGCAAAGTCGAGGTCCTCCAAATGGTCTCATAGTTGGCAATAACCAAATAAAATTAGGAGAAATACCTCTACTAGACATACAATCTTACATATATCTGGGCAGTAAGATAGATAAAGAGGGAGGAACAGAAAATGATACGAAAATAAGGATATCAAAAGCAAGAGGAGCTTTCGTTGCACTGGGAAACATATGGAAATCCAAAGAAATTTGGTTAAATACAAAAATTTTAATTTTCAACTCAAATGTTAATTTGGTCCTATTATATGGCTGTGAAACATGGAGAACAACAATTGACAATCATGATGATACAGACTTTCATTAATGGATGCTTACGCTGAATAAAAGGATGGAAATGGCAGGACAAAATCACTAACATAGAATTATGGAAATGTACCAGGGAAATACCACTGGATAAAGAGATACAATGAAGACGATTGCGCTGGATAGGACACACACTGTGGAAGCCAACTGAGAGTATTACACAACAGGCCCTTTTTTGGAATCCCCAGGGGAAAAGACAAAGAGGAAGACCAAGGAATTCTTGGAGAAGACAGATAGAAGCAGAGATGAAGATGATGGGGAAAACATGGAATGATCTTAAAAGAATGGCAAGAAACAGATTGACTTGAAAGTGTTTGTTGAAGACTTATGCTCCACAGGGGTCTAATAAGGCAGAACAAGAAGAATCTGTTTTTCACAGGCAGCCGTGTGCACAGGGGTCCCTTGCCGCACAGGCAGATAACTCCTATCTTCGGAGGTACTCATACTTTTTCCGTCGATGGGTAATTGACGTTTCAAATCGGGCCTTGCTGCTGAGACCAGGGGTGGTTGCCGCAGAGAGAAATCATAAATAAAAATCCCAACCGGTGCAGCCGGGATTTGCACCCACAATCTCATTGTCTTGAGGCCGGCGTCTTTCCTTGAGACTAACCAGTCCCCCACCTCCATATTAATCACCCAGGCATAGCAAGCAAACAATAATGTCAGTTCACCAAACTACTGACTAATCATGATTGCTTGCTATCAACACTCTGTCAGGCAGCCAAAGACCATACAATACAATATGAACAATATTTTATTAAAATATATTTTATATTTAAACATTTTCTTCAGTGTAACAATCATCACCATCATGCTGCATAAAAACAAACAGGACAAAGCTGAAACAAGTGAAACACGTCAAATACTTGGGTACAGTAATAACATCAGATGGAAGATGCACCACAGAAATGAAAAGCATAATAGCTCAGGCCAAAATAGCATTTTAGAGAGTTTTTATTTATTGGTGCTATATAGAGACAGTTCAGACCTATGGAAGTGAATCATGGACAGTAGAAAAACAAATGAAAAGACAATTAGAGGCCACAGAAATGGGATTTCTCAGAAGAATGTTGAAAGTTTCCTGGACAGCTAAAAAGACCAAGGAGGTAATTCTTGAAAGAGGCCAACTCAAAAAGGGAACTCCTAAAAACATCAGAAAGAAACAATCAACATTTTTTGGGCCCATCATGAGAAGAGGAAAGTTGGAGTACTTGGTTACAACTGGTAAAATACAGGGAAAGAGAGATTGCGGACGACAAAGAGAGAAGATACTAGATAGTTTGGTGTCATGGCTTGGAAAACAGTCAACAACAAAATTGATATGATCCATGGTGGATAGAAGATTGTGGAAGGACACGATTGCATATGCCAACCGGTATGGCTCATGATGATGTTGAGAAACTGCTGACCAGAAGGTTTCAAGTTCAGTCCCAGGTGTGACAGATTTCTTTCTGATCTGACAGGGATTTGGAGTTCACCCAGCCTCTGAAAATGGCTACCAGATTTTGTTGTAGTGAAAGTAGAGTAGTCATAATAATAAAAATGTTCAACTCCATTGTTAAATCAGTAATGCTATCTGGCATGTAAATCATGGAAAAACATAAAAATGACAGTCGTAAAGTTGCAGACTTTCATTTATGGATGTTTGTGCAGATTAAAAGGCAGGACAAAATTACTAATCTTAGAAGAATGGGAAAGTAACCAGAGAATCACCAGTGGAGTAAGAGATATGACAGAAACAATGATGTTGGACACACACGCAAGCCAACTGAGTATTAAACAATAGGCCCCCTTTTTTTTTTAAATCTCCGGGGAAGGAGAAAAAGTGGTGGGCCAAAATATATTTGAAAAAGGTGAAGATATGTAGCAATCCTTAATGACATCATCACTGAGTGCCCTCTCCGCATTGAAGGTTGGCTACCGTGGAGCGCCATTCCGCTCTGTCTCTTGCTTTGATGGTGCAGGTTGTCATAGGCTGACTTGTCCATCTTTTGATGCTACTCATCCATGTGAGTCTTGGTCTGCCTCTTTTACTTTGTATTTTCCCTTCCAAAATGACTTTTACTAGGTTGCTGTGTCTTTTAACATGACCCAAAATTTGTCTTGTTTACAATGAGTTATAGTTATTTGCGGGTTATCATCATTGCATTCCGAACATGTCCATAGGTGCTCAGATCCTGTTCTCAGCAAGTCTCGCAGTGTCCAGCTACTGACAACTCCAGTTCTGTGTTGGTTGATAAGTCTTCTTATTCGCCCACTAATTCGGTTATGGAAGGCCCCAGTATCACTGCAAACAAATGTGTAAAATCCATAATTGCTCAACCGCCCGTGCCTGCGTAATCATCCGAATTAATATCTCATCTCCCAAACAAAGAAGATAACTATTTCCCATCGTAGCAGTCTCAGCACACGCTAAAAGACATAAGGCGAAACCACGCAGAAAGTGAACACAGCCAACTGTACCCTGTCATATGATATCATTCATCGTAAACAATTGGAATATCGAAACATGATCAAAGCGGATGAGACACACAGCTCACGGTGTGCACAGAGCACTTAACTCAGTAGCTCCTGCAACAAGCTGGACTTGGAATATGAAGAAAGTGCAACAAGGAACACTTTTCATGCATAGCCTTCACTTGTTCCCGCCGCCTATCCACAATATACCGGAAGTTCACGTCCTCTTGAAAATGATGATTGTTGTATTTTTTAAAAATTGTATAGCGCTTGATGATGTTAGGCCATCATTGTTGACTTCAATTCCGAACATAAAGACACACAGTTAGTCGTCAGATTATCCCCGTCGCACATCAAACAACGGACCGTAAGAACGCCCACTAAGTTTCTAATTTCTGACTGTGCCCAATTTAACTCCAATCTTTTTCATCTGAAGAAGTGACACGGACTCATGGTTGTTGAAGTCCTGTACCCTTCACACATCTCGGAGGGCATTGATGACATCTGCCCGATCCAATGGTTCACCATCTTCAACGACAGCGCAGCTAGCTAACCTGTCCACTCTTTCATTTCCCCATACTCTCCTGCATGTCCAGGGACATAGGCAAAGGTGACCCTACATATTTTTGACTTCTGCAATGATTACACTCATTGCCTGCGTACAGAGCCCGTGTATGTTGTCGTGTTTAAGGTCTCTTTGATGTCTTGAAACTACCATCTTAGTCTACCCCTGTTTCAACCTCCTGGAACCATGCCTTCCATTATTATTCTTTCCAGCCCGCTGTATCTTTTGGCATGGCCATAGGATTTTAACTTTCTCTTTAGAATAGCGAATATGAGCCACTTCTTTTCAATGTTTAGGTCTTTTAATATGTCTTCATTGCTCTTTTTCATTATTCAGGGTATCCTAGGGATTTTTCTTCCTTTTGTTTTTTTATTTTATTTTCGAGATTGTCCATAATTCACAACCATATGTTGCTATCGGGAAGATACATGCTGTCAATCATTTTAAGTTCACTGCCTCACTGGTATTGTGACCCATGACAAGCTAGCGCACGCAGAAAAAAAAGTGAGCTAACGAATAGAAAAAAGGTGGCCCAGTAACTGGGTGGGAGAGCGAGAGTAAATAAAGTGAAGAATAGTGTCGATCTGTTTGATTTTGTAGCAGAGGTATTCAGTTGTCATTAGCATTATAGCAAAGGTAATCAGTTGTCATTAGCATTGTAGCAAAGGTAATCAGTTGTCATTAGCATTGTAGCAAAGGTAATCAGTTATCACTGACATTGTAGCAAAGGTAATCAGTTGTCATTAGCATTGTAGCAGAGGTAATCAGTTATCACTGACATTGTAGCAAAGGTAATCAGTTGTCATTGACAGTATAGCAAAGGTAATCAGTTGTCATTAGCATTGTAGCAGAGGTAATCAGTTGTCATTAGCATTGTAGCAGAGGTAATCAGTTGTCATTGACATTATAGCAAAGGTAATCAGTTGTCATTAGCATTGCAGCAGAGGTAATCAGTTGTCATTAGCATTGTAGCAGAGGTAATCAGTTATCACTGACATTGTAGCAAAGGTAATCAGTTATCACTGACATTGTAGCAGAGGTAATCAGTTGTCATTGACATTATAGCAAAGGTAATCAGTTGTCATTAGCATTGTAGCAGAGGTAATCAGTTATCACTGACATTGTAGCAAAGGTAATCAGTTGTCATTAACATTGTAGCAAAGGTAATCAGTTGTCATTGACATTATAGCAAAGGTAATCAGTTGTCATTAGCATTGTAGCAGAGGTAATCAGTTGTCATTGACATTATAGCAAAGGTAATCAGTTGTCATTAGCATTGTAGCAGAGGTAATCAGTTATCATTGACATTGTAGCAAAGGTAATTATTTATCATTGACATTGTAGCAAGGTTATTAGTTATAATTTATCAATGATCTTGTAGCAAGGTTATTAGTTATCATTGAATTTAATGATCTGTCTTTAGGAGCAAACTCCCAGGGAGCTAAGGATATTCGAAAGGGCAAGAAGAACTTGAAGGACCTCAACCGTAAAGACATTGCTGGGTCAGATATGGATGCTTTCATCGATGTGAGTTGAATACATTTTGTATAGAGTCATCTATTTTATTTGACTTTCTTTTTCAAGTTTTTCTTATTTTTTTACATTTTCATTAAGTTTATTAAAATGTTTGTTGTTGCTTTCACCATCTTTCACCTCTGGCGAAGTCAGGAACTGAATTTTGCATGTTAATCTGCTTTTCCCTTGCAGCCATGTGCACAGGGGCCCTCATTGCTTTTCTATTCGGTTATTGTCTCTTCTCATCACATGTCCAACATATGACCATCATCTTTTCTTTATTACTGAAGATATTAGTGGTCGATTGGCAATTTCTCTAATTTCCTCATTTGTTTTGAATTTGTTCCATGCTATACCAAGTATTTTCCTTAGACATTTATTTTCGAATGCGTTCAACTTTTTTTCCTACTACCCCTCCATATATGAGTACTGAGCCCAATCGACAGCATATTATGATGTTGTTCCTACTACCCTTCTATATATGAGTACTGAGACTAATTGACAGCATATTATGATGTTGTTCCTACTACCCTTCTATATATGAGTACTGAGACTAATTGACAGCATATTATGATGTTGTTCCTACTACCCTTCTATATATGAATACTGAGACTAATTGACAGCATATTATGATGTTGTTCCTACTACCCTTCTATATATGAATACTGAGACTAATCAACAGCATATTATGATGTTGTTCCTACTACCCTTCTATATATGAGTACTGAGACTAATCGACAGCATATTATGATGTTGTTCCTACTACCCCTCTATATATGAATACTGAGACTAATCGACAGCATATTATGATGTTGTTCCTACTACCCCTCTATATATGAGTACTGAGACTAATCGACAGCATATTATGATGATGTTCCTACTACCCTTCTATATATGAGTACTGAGACTTATCAACAGCATATTATGATGTTGTTCCTACTACCTTCTATATATGAGTACTGAGACTAATTGACCGCATATTATGATGTTGTTCCTACTACCCTTCTATATATGAGTACTGAGACTAATCGACAGCATATTATGTTTTTCCTACTACCCCTTCATATATGAGTACTGAGACTAATTGACAGCATATTATGATGTTTTTCCTACTACACTTTCATATATGAGTACTGAGACTAATCGACAGCATATTATGATGTTTTTCCTACCTTCCCTTCATATATGAGTACTGAGACTAATTGACAGCATATTATGATGTTTTTCCTACTACCCCTTCATATATGAGTACTGAGACTAATTGACCGCATATTATGATGTTTTTCCTACCCCTTCATATATGAGTACAGAGACTAATTGACAGCATATTATGATGTTTTTCCTACCCCTTCATATATGAGTACCAAGATCATTCAATCAGTTCATTTTGAGTCATAATGCTGTTTGTACCCCTCCATCATGAAACAGGGCATAATGTTAAGTTTGCATGATCATAATACTTGAATGCTGAAGTAAAAGAAGTATTTACTCCAGCTTTGGTGCGACCCACATGGTTTTCATATACATTTATGATAACATTGAACAAATGATTCTTTTTCCATTTAAACACAGAAAGTGGATGTTACTGCTGGTGCTGGTGTCAGTGAAAGTGACATATCAGGGACTAATAATGCTCTTGAGTCGTTAAATGAACCTGCTGCTGTTAATGGAGCATGTCCTTTGGAAGGTGTCACCAGGCATGCATCATTTGAAGGAGAACTTGAGGCAATACAAGGAGCTTATGCCACAGGCAAAGATCCTGAAAGCACACAATCTAAAACTGCTGTACAGAGAAACTCTCCCGATACAAATCAGAGTGGGTCTTCGCTGGAAAATGGACACTCAAAGGACAGCCAGAAAACTCAAGAGCATCAAAAACAGTCAACATCTGCTCAGGTATCATTTCATTGTGTTTTGTAAGTTTTAACTTGTTACCAAGGCACTTATCTGCACCATAGCTGATTGTTACCTGATCAAGAACTATCTCCTGTTTATTCTTGTTTCTTATATATCAACTTATCTGACTTTTGTCTGAATCCAGATGTTCACATTGTTGTGTTTCTAATCATTCAACTGAGGTTCATTACCTGATACTTCCTTTTTATTTATTATTATTATGCTTGCTTATGTTCACCTGATGGCTAAAGGAGCACACCTCTTTGTCATCCTCCCTTAAAAGGACTTAAGTGGACATGTCTGTCTTGTGTTGTGGTTTGCAGTAACATTGTGATATTTGCACCTTTCGGCCCCCCCCAACACATCCGACTTCATGTCATCAGGCATGTTATTTTTGAATACTGGGTTGTCTTCCCCGTGCGATCCCTACTTGTTTGTCCAGACTAGACCGGTTAGTCTGTTACTGGGGGCACCATGGAGAGATGGAGCAGGTCTGGATGGTTCTGGTTCACCGAACCTGTCACAAGCAAACAGCTGTGGGTCGCTGACAACTTCCAGCTCTGCTCTGGCAGGCAACTTTTCCTCCATTATTATTATTTTTATCTTCTATTTTATCGGTAATTTACAGGCCAGAGGGAATCGACTCACCAGGTTCTTGGACCCATAAGAATAATAACCTGTAATTTATTATGTTATTTTTACACCACACGTTATCACTGTCTTCCTTTTATTCATTTTCATACATTTCAACTGACCTTCATCACAGTTTGATGTGACGTAAGCCTTAGTTAATTATTTTTTTATTGAGAACATATTTAGAAATTTATTGAAAATTGTCGACATGACAAAAATAAATCAGAGCCTCTTTGGTTCTTTTTAGGTGGATTCAAGGAACAAGCAGAAGAAAAAGAAGAAAAAAGGACACCAAAGCCCACCAATTCAGAAATCAAAACAGAGCACACCTCCCAGTGATAGTTCTGAGGTTTGGTTTTGTTACTTTGACAGAAATGTTGTGCTCTATCATATATTAAGACTATTACAAAATATATTGATTGTTACAATATATATTGATTGTTGCAAAATATATTGATTCTTGCAAAATATATTGATTGTTTACAAAATATATTGATTGTTTACAAAATATATTGATTGTTTACAATATATTGATTGTTCAAAATATATTGATTGTTACAAAATGTATTGAATACATTATGTTGTTTGTTTGGTATAAGGAGATAGGCATAATAAATGTATGTGGTTTTGGTAAAGTGCATGAAAAGGAGAACAGAAACAAATCAAATCAAAATTCTATGGCAACAGTCATGTTTGATATTGTGGCCTTCTGCTGGAACATAGATAGATAGCACACACAAATTTAAACTAGAAAAACTCAAAAGGTCTTAACTAAAACACAGGCAAGATATTTAAATATAAAATTGGGATGTTGAAAGCTAAATTCCTCTGCTGGCAGTCAGACTGGCTAAATCAGAAAGTTTTCAATTTCCATTATTTGCTGTACATTTCATTTTCCTTCTTGTTAAACATGAACTGGGCTAGTAACATTGATCTGTTTTAATTAATTCATTAATTAGTTTTGTTTTTGTTGCTTTTTCTTTGCTCTTTCATGCAACAATATTTTGAGCATTGTGATTCTTAAACATTGATAGAAGATTTCTTATATAGAGCCACATTTGGAGTGATATAATTTGACTTGACCAATCAGATTTGATTTGCCAAGCCTCATAGATTGCACAAAGTTGTGTACAATAAGTTTCAATATTTAATTAAACTGTATTTTCTTTACAGAGACAAAATGAGACAGTTGAGACTGATAGCAAGGTGTCTTCAGTCATTGGTAATATAGACTTTCGTGATAACAAGTCTGTGGTCCAGCAGGAAAAGAATTCTATTCGACAGGATAGATATGCTGCCCAAGATAAATCATCTATTCGGCAAGATAAATCTTCTGTTCTTCAGGAAAAACCTGCAGTTGTACCAGATAGGCCTGCTGGATTACAGGATAAATCTGCTGCTGTACCAGATAGGCCTGCTGGATTACAGGATAAACCTGCAGCTGTACCGGATAAGCCTACTAGTGTACAGGATAAGCCTACTGGTGTACAGGATAAACCCGCAGTCTTACAGGATGTGTCTTCTGTCCTGCAGGACAAGTCTGCAGACCGACAGGATAAGACAGTCTCTTCTCAGGATACATCTGTTCAACAAGAAAAACCAACTACCCAGCAAGATAAGTTGTCATCCCAGGACCGAACCGCCCAGCTTTCGACCCCTCCTCCAACACAAACCCCAAAGTCAGCACACAAAGACTTATTACCTCAGTCTTCAACACCTGTCACCTCCTCCCTTCCCCAGCAATGGCAGGTCAAAGACAAACCAGACAAAACCTTCCTCAAGGAAGACAAACCTATGTCTCCTACAGCAAATTCTGTGATACTGGACAGCAATGTTAACCCTTCGGAGAATCAGAATCTGCAGACAAGAAGCAGTATTCAAGCAAATCACATCTTGACAGAGCAGAGAAAACAATCTGATGATAGTGAAGAAAGTGTGAAGTCTGGTGATTCTTCAGAAGTAGATCACCAGGTTACCAGCAACAAAAGTGAACTACCTTCTAGTTCAAATATAAACCAGGGAAATGTTGACAC
Organism: Megaustenia siamemsis; assembly: GCA_032433765.1. Taxonomy (NCBI): domain Eukaryota; kingdom Metazoa; phylum Mollusca; class Gastropoda; order Stylommatophora; family Ariophantidae; genus Megaustenia; species Megaustenia siamemsis. Next base: position 11,024,945 of record JAVIAB010000104.1, read on the forward strand.
CCAGAAGGAACTGACAGATGAAACAGACGATGCTGCTACATCTAAGAAAACCTCACCAGACAAGACAGTGACCAAAGTTAGGAAAGGTAAGCTACATCTTGCTGATTGTATTTTTATTGTTTTGTATTGATTTTCTTGTTTCTATAGGGGATTGCATTGTGATTTTGTTTTGTGTTGATCTCCATTTTTATGGGGGATTGCATTGTGAGATTTATTGATTGGTGTTGCGCTCCGATTTCATGGCGATTGCATTGTGTTTTTATTGTTTGGTTTTGATCTCCATTTTTATGGGGAATTGCTGGTTTTGATCTCCATTTGTATGGGGAATTGCTGGTTTTGATCTCCATTTTTATGGGAATTGCTGGTTTTGATCTCCATTTGTATGGGGAATTGCTGTTTTGATCTCCATTTTTATGGGGAATTGCATTATAATTTTATTGTTTTGTGTTGATCTCCATTTTTATGGGGGATTACATGGTGACATTTATTGAGGGATGTTCCACTCCATCCTATTGGCTCTCCATTTCATGGGAAGTCGGGACCAAATAACCATCTTTAAAACTTCAGCCCCCCCCCCCCCCCCCCCCCAATCATCAAAAGTGTTTCAGTGGCTGCTATTGTTTGTAGAATTAGTGATGCCGATAATGATACAGGGCAAACATAAAAACACTTTTTGATCTTAACTGTAAATGCTAACCAGCTGATTCCAGTACTAGCTGATGAGGGTGGTGATGATCTGTATTGATACATCACTGTCTACCAATTTCTCAACAAGCGCCTACCAACAGATGGATTGTCCACGGTGGACAAAATAATCAGAGATCAGTGGTCCCTGAGGTCACTGAATCTAACTTTGACCGTTTCATTTTGGAGTACGTGAAGAACAGTGTGTATGTACCCCTTCCACCAGCAATCCTGGATGATCTACAGGAATGCATCACTGAAGCTGTAAACGTGATCATGCCATATATGCCATAGAGCTTGGTCCGAGTTAGATTATCACATCCATGTTTGCTGAGTAATGGCTGGGGTGCTCATTGAGTGTGTGCGATACCAACCGATACCACATTAAACTTTATGAGTTGATGCAAGTGTAACCATCAATGTGTAAGAATATTCCATTAAAGTTACATTCTATATTTGATGGAAATCATGGACTGTTTTTGTGCTCACCCTGTACTTCAAAATGACAGTTTGAACATGGTTGACACACCACCCACAGTGTGAAAGAGGTAGTACTGCCCTTGATCATCTCATTTAAATTGAAACTCTTCAGACTAACAAAATGCTACGCTATAGTCAGGTGTGTTTGGCAAAACTCACAGCTAGCTTCCTTATACTTCATTATATATATTTTGTATACTTCATTAGGGTAACAACTGTAACATCTAATGAGTATTATTACAGGTGATCATGTCCTGCCATAATTCTGTTTTCAGGGCATCAATTCTGTTGTTGATTATTTACCGTGCCACATCACGAAGCTATCTAGTATCTTCTCTCTTTGTCATCCGTGATCTCTTTCCCTGTATTTTGCCAGCTGTAACCAAGTATTATAACTTTTCTCTTATTATTGTCACACTTCTTTCCTCCTATGGTGTGCCCAATAAATGCCTTGGTCTGTTTTTAGGAGCTCTCTTTTTGTGCTGGTCTTTTTTGAGAATAACATCTTTGGTCTTTTTAGTTTTCCAGGGAACTGTCAGCATTCTTCTGAGAAAACCCGTCTCTGTGGTCTCTTCTTGCTTCCATAGATCTGAAGTTGATCTATATATCACCGTGCAACTGTCTTTCTCACTTCTATTGACATAAGTCTTGTTTTGAGGTCTGACAGTTTAAATTTATGTGTGTGAGCTTCCATATATGCTCTGGTTTTATGCCCATTCTTCAAGTTCCGTGTCACTACTGTCACTTGGCTGGCAGAGACCAGTTTTAGTTGATAGTCATCAGTTCAACCTTCTTACATGTTGGACAAAACCATAACACAGTCTGTCTGTTTTCATCCCAAGGTGAATTTTAGTTATAATCTAAATAGTTTTTGGAGCATTTATGAATGATGATGTCCTGTGTCGAATACATCGCTCTTATTATTAAATTGAATTTTTGTGAAAGTGGTTTCAATTTGTGGCACCATATACAAATTGCAAATGTTTATCTAAAGTATTGATATACAAATGATATTTTAGTAGTTAATGTTGTAATAAAAAGATCAAAGATTGACAAATCTAAGAGTTTTAGCCACAAATGTTTCCAAATTTTAAGATGCACTTTCTTTAAATTACTTTGTATAATAGGAGAAGCAAAATGTATTTTATCTTCCTGGAAAGTTACAAATGAGCAAATTAACATATCAGTGACAAAACAATTGTGATAAGTGCTGAGATTCCTTCTTGTGTATATCCCTCAGCATGTTGTGACTGACATCAGCTTCAAGTTGGACAAATGGTTTACTTTAGCTCCTTGCTTTGGTGCTCTTGCTTATCTTCTCCCTCCTTATTTTCTGTACCTTCAATATGATTGCAGAGTCTTTTGACTTAGCCGACCTCCATGAGGGAATAATCAGCATGGTCCACTGCTCATCCATTCATCACAACTTCTGCAAACTTATCAGTACTTTCATTATCTCTTATTCCCATGTGCCTTTAGATGGTGTTAACCTATTTTTTACATTACCTCTGGCTTTTCTGATGCACCTTTTAATCTCTTCTAGGAAACTATGACAGCCTGTGTGATACTGACCTTATTACTCTTAAAATGTACTGTCATCATCATCAAGTACCGTGTCTGCTGGCGTAGGTGATCATTTCTCTTCACAACTTTCGATCTCGACAGTTATTTATCATTTCTGTTGTTGATCTTCTGCCAAGCCATTCTCTTAAGCTGTGTGGTATCTTTTTCTTCGCTTCCCTCTATCCTTTTGTCCCTCATTTTCCCAGTTGTTACAATATATTCCAGCTGTCCCTTTCTCATTATGTGGCCAGAAAATGATGATTTTTCTTCCTAATATTGGATATCAGCTCTCTTCTAGCTTTGGCCTCTTTCAGAACGTTTTCATTACTATCATTAGCTGTCCATGGTATTCTCATCATTCTTCTGCAAAAAAAAATGTACTGTAGGTCATTGATTAATTTTGAATACAACACCTCTTTCCTCATATGCTTTAACCCTAGATTACTATACAGTCATAAAAATGACAGTATCAAAACACACATTCTTCCAATTTGATAGTTTGGGGCATTCAAACATTATCCCTCTCCATGTAACTTCCTAATTACCACTTCTGATGACCACTGAGTGTTAATTTGTTTCTATTGATGTAGGATTTAAAAAAAATTTATTTTTTTCCCCCATATTGTGAGATACGATCCTATGATACGAAAAAAATTTGCCAAATTTCACCAAATTGGTAGGGAAATTTTTTTCTGTCATCGGCGACATCAACACTCTTTGTGACTCTGGAAAGCTCAGTGAATAACACTTTGAGGTAGCTGAACATACTGATGAATCTACTGCTGCAGTCTGAATAGACAACGTATTACATCCTGTCCAAGTGGTCAATTTCAGGTTATATATATGAACCTGAGACAGAAAATCCGAGTTCCCTCCGTGTGTATTTGGCAAACACACATTCGTGTGTAAAAAAGTTCAAAGAAATCACTCTAATGTTACACTTAAGTGGTAGTATTATGGAATGTAATGAAATTCGCCAGAGGGAGGTATCTCTGTCTCTAGCCAGATGTTCGACTTCTTTTGTCTTATTCAAGGTATCTTTGATGTATTGGAATCAACTTCTTCTTGGTCTGCCCCCTGCCCCTCTCTCATCGTCCTGGAACCAGGTCTTCCATTATTGTTTTTTTTTTCCAGCCTGCAGTGTCTTTTGACATGGCCATAGTATTTTAGTTTCCTCTGTAAGAAGTTTATTAGCCAATTCTTGTCAATTTAAAGCTCTTTTAATATGTAGTCATTGCTCTTTTTTCAGCCTATCTATTGTCCTTTAAAGCAGCTTAAAAAAAAAATGAGGAAAATACTATGCAATCCATTTTTGACAATAGAAACAAGAAAAAGAGTTCTTAAATGTTACATAGAGACAGTCTTAACATGGATGCGAGTCGGACAATAGTACAACAGACAAGAAAATCACTGGAGTCTGTAGAAATGTGGTTTTACAGAAGAATGTTGAGATACCATGGACAGCTAAGAAGAGTAATGAAGAGGTTCTGAGAGAAGTCAAAGCAAAAAGAGAGCTAATTTCCAATGTTAGGAAGAGACAATCATCATTTTTTGGCCATGTAATGAGAAGAGAACAACTTGAATATATTGTAACAACTGGAAAAATTGAGGGACGAAGAGATAGAGGGAAGCAAAGAGAAAAAATAACAGACGGCTTAAGAGAATGGCTTGGCATAAGGTCAACAACAGAAATGATAAATAGCTGCCGATATAGAAAGTTGTGGAGAGACATGATCACCTACGCCACTAGGCCCCGGTACTTGATGATGATGATTGTCCTTTTGAGCCGAAGACAGCACATAGGGCAGAAATTCTGAACTTTCTTCTAGAAATTCTTTTTCATCATCCAAGGCATTTTGTATATTGCAATTTTGTTTCAAATGAACCAATAGTCCATAATTCATAACATGTTATTGTGAAGATACATGCCCTCAGTAGTTTTAACTCTTCCTGTCCATGTTTTTCGACCTTGCCAAAAGTGTTTTGCTATAATTTGTTCTTCCTGAAAATATTTCTTGCACTAAATCTTTCATATTTTCACTATAAAAAGTCATAGACATATGTGTTAAGCATAAATTTAAAGGAAAGGGCACAGATTCATATTCAGCAACAATTTGTTGAAACAATGAAGGACATGAATTAAAAAAAATTAAGAATAAAAATTTTTGTTCAGGAACTCACGTATTCACCTAACCAAGTGGGTGCCCATTTTAATCCAAGAGTACATTCTAAAGTCACTAAGATCACTATCACATTCAAACTTCTCAGATCATAATTCTCTAACTTTTTCTGCTGTTAATAATAATTCATGTTTAGCAGCGATAGATACTTCGCTGCTGCTAGCCATTTTTCACTTCTAATATGAATCAGCTGATTAAAGACTTTTCAAAACAACACAAATGTCAACGATTTTGTGAACAAAATAGCACATGTTGAATCAATCTAAGCATGTCTAAAGACAGGAAATTCTATTAGAGTTAAATCCATTGGTGGTAGCTTAACATTTGTTGTATTTACTATAACAAAACAAAATGAAAGTAACCACGTCAGCGTTCGCTTGGCAAAATGTATGTAAGTAACCATAACAACGTTCCCACAGACATCAGGAGTTAATGTTACTGCCATGTATTGTGCCATTTATTCTTCATGGCATTTAATTTGTGTGTTGCTATTGCTAGTCTTTTTTTAAATCTTTTTTTATGAATATTTCTAATAATGTGGATTAATTACTTGTGAAGAAGCTGAGTTAATGACCACATTGTAATTAACAGGTGGCAAAGAGAAACTTCAGTATGACAGGGCCTACCTGATGGAGTTGAGGGATTGTCCATCTTCACAGACGAAACCTGTGGGCCTCCCTGACTTGGATATTATCCTACCTCTTGTAAGTTACTTATGTTGATGGTTAATAGGTAAATGAGATTTTTGGGCTATGTTAAAAGACACAACAGCCTACTAAAAGTAATCCTGGAGGGGAAAATGCAAGGTAAAAAAGGCAGAGGCAGACCAAGACTAACATGGACGAGTAACATCAAAAGATGGGATAAATCAGCTTATGACAACCTGCACCATCAAAGCAAAGACAGAGCAGAATGGCGCTCCATGGTAGCTAACCTTTGTTGCGGAGGTGGCACTCAATGATGATGATGGTTAACAGGTGTTGATGAATTTTGATTTTGGGTACAAGATTTGCAACATTGCTGTCTCTGGATCAGTGAAGCTGATCAAGACTCAACTACTGTAGCCTCTTGTCAGCCTGGAACAAGACTAATTGTTCTGACCACCTATACAGGAAGGAAGGAAGGTCCTAGGTTTGAGTCCCACCACATGGGTGGGAATTTTTCTTTTCAAAACTGCAATGACTTCATGGTTTTTACCTTCTCTGGTTTCTAGGTAGTTGCTTGCGCTCGCCCGATGACCAAGGAGTGTACCTCTTCATCATCCGCCCTTAAAGGACGTTAAGTGGTCGTGTCTGCGTTGTGATGTGGTTTACAGTGTAACTGTGATATTTACGCCTTTCGGCCCAACACATCCGACTTCAGCATGACATTTTTGAGTACTGGGTTGTCTTCCCTCTTCGATTCCTACTCGCTTGGCCAGAATAGACATGTTAGTCTGTTACTAGAGGCACCACGGAGAGGTGGAGCAGGGTCTGGATGGTTCTGGTTCACCGATCTGGCACAAGCCATCAGCTGTGGGTCGCTGACAAATTCCAGCTCTGGTGATGTGAGGCGCGCCGTCGCCTCCTTTTCTAGGTCATGAGATCCAATATCTAGTCCTCTCAGATAAGCCTCTCCTTAGCGGTAAGAAACAAAGAGATCTGGTGTGCACTCTTGCATATTAAAGAACCCTTGACAGTTAAAAGCTGAAATGAATAGGCAAAAAAAATAGCCACTCCCCAGGTAAAAATTATTAAGAAAGTCCTGCCCATGTTGAAGATGGATGTAAAGGTATAGTACGAAACTTGAACCGGCATCTTAGCTTGCGAGTTTCCACCCATATGTGCTCGGCCGCCTATCCAGAAATGTTTAGAGATTTCTGTTTAGTGTCGCCTCAAGCATCGAAACTAAGCATCCTCACCTTCCCAGGGTAATACCCTGGTACCCATTTCTGCCAACGGCTGGGTCGACCATGGGGGTATTTTTTTTTTCCAACCACGAGTACAATTCACACTGCTTCCAGCTAGAATTGAACACGGGTTGTCCGAACGTTGGTAGTCCAGTCAAGTGGTTTTCTCAACTAGGCTACCGAGATGGATGTGTTGGGGCTGAAAGGTACAGATATAGCTGCCTTGCTGTACTAGCAACACAAAGCATCAATACCCACCTAACAGATGAACGCTAAGAAGAAGTGAGTGGAGAATCAAAGGGAGGGCACTAATGTCCAAAAGTACCTTTCTATAGTCCTAGATGTTGAGCCAAAAAGGCCAGTATATCATAGCTAGTTGTAAACAGAAGTAATGGTTATATGAAACAATCACCACCATCATGCAGCATAAAAATAAACGAAACAAATCTGAAACAAGTGCAACGTTTCAAAAATACTTGGGCACAATAATATCATCAGATGGGAGGGAGATGCACCACAGAAATAAAAGCAGAATAGCTCAGGCCAAAATAGCATTTAAGAAAATGAAAAATATCTTATGCAACAAATCTATGTTAATAGAAATGAGAAAGAGAGTTCATTGGTGCTATATAGAACCAATTCTGACCTATGGAAGCGAATCATGGACAGTAGACAAACAAATGAAAAGACGATTAGAGGCCACAGAGATGGGATTTCTCAGAAGAATGTTGAAAGTTCCCTGGACAGCTAAAAAGACCAATGAGGAAGTTCTCAAAGAGGCCAACACAAAAGAGAGCTCTTAAAAAACATCAGAAAGAAGCAATCAACATTTTTTTGCACATCATGAGAAGAGGAAAGTTGGAATACTTGGTTACAACTGGCAAAATAAAAGTAAAGAGAGACCGTGGGCGACAAAGAGAGAAAATACTGGATAGCTTGTTTTCATGGCATGGAAAACAGTCAACAACAGAACTGATACGATGCACTGTAGATAGAAGATTGTGGAGGGACATGATCATCTTCGCCAACCGGCATGGCACATGATGATGATGATGATGAGTTGTAAATGAGATAACACAATGCAAACAACAGCATTTAAAAGTCCTTTTAACCAGAGAGTGTGATACCATCATAGAACTTACCATCATGAAAATACAAATTCTTGAAATCGACAGTTTGCTGCAGGGTAAACATCCCCTGCTCCTTACACCTTCATAATTACTACTACTGGTGACCCCTGAGTGTTGCATTTGTTTCCTTTGATGTTGGATTTTTTTTTTTTTTCAGTGTGATAAAACATGACAGTATCACAGGAAGGGAACTGTTTTTAATAAATGTTGTCAATCTTCAAGAAATTCTTTTTTTTTTCTTCCCAAGACGGGTGTGGTATCTCTGCTTGGGTAAACAAACAGGTGCGTAGCAAAAATTCAAAGAAAGTACTATTTTTGGAAACTCCAAATGTAATATTTAAGTAATAGTAATTTTTACAATGGTATCATGAAAACGTGATCCACAGACAGGCATCGTAATCTAGGTTTAAGAATGGATAATAAAAATGAGTAGTTGATTTTGTTTTTATTTTGTGTATATTTCTTGATCAACTATGTTTCAGAACCCACTTTTGGAATTTTGATTTCTGTATTTGATAATTCTTCCAGTAAAACACAAATACAAAAACTGATTTGTGAGAATTTTGTACTGACAGTTATGGCTCTATATGGATCTAAATGGTGTAGAAGAAACCCAGAAGACTGTCACAATTGCTGATAAGCTGTCTGAGAAGACTGTCACAGTTACTGATAACCTGTTGGAGAAGACTATTAATTTCTGATAACCTGTCTGTGAAGACTATCATTTTCTGATCCCCCCCCCCCCCCCCCCCCCCCCCCCCCCCCGACTTGAGTAAAACATTTTTTAAGAAGAGATTCAAAGATTCAAATGTTATCAATATGTCTGCACACAAAAAATTCGTGCAGCTATTGTGAAAGATAGGCCGACAACCTAGCAGAGAGAGGTAGAGACAGTGGGCCACTTTGGGGGGTGGTTAGACTTTTGAGTACAAAAGGACAATAAATAATCCCCAAATGGAAATATTTTATGAACACTGGTCCCTGTGAGCACAAAAACATAGATCTTCCCTGGATACACGGTTAACAAAATTAGAACGGTCAAAAAATTATTACTTTCATTTTTGCTCACAGGAATTATTAAACTTTACTGTTGTATATATAAACAATCTGGATTCAAGACATTAATATGAGAGACTAAATGTTGTGAATTAAGCTGACTGTAATATAAAATATAGACCCAGAGAGACACTGAGAAGAACATTGATCAGAGAGGCAAGAGCAGCAGTAATCAGCTCCCTCAATGAGATAGAGCTGCTTGCACAGAACAGAGACAAATGACGAGATTTGATAAAATATCTTTAAAAGAATTTAAAACTGCTAGAACAAAAATTCAGATAAGAGGAGTATCTTGGTCTACGCCCAATGGGCCGGCTACGGCTCGGATGGTCAATAGATAGAATATAAAATATATAGTCCTGGTGTCATTTTTATGACAACTGCGGGGCCGATAAACATTCCAGTAAGACTTCACAGGAATTCAGTATTTGATGTCATGACTGCATTAAACTAAGGTAGATGTTTTAAAGAGCAAGCGTTCAGATGTGGGGAATACAAGGAGAAGAGTCATCATGAAAAGGTTCAAGAACGTTGATCTAAACTGGAAGGAAATTCAAGATTAATGGTGTATGAAAAGCCCTGTCTGTGGCTGAGTCGTACCAAAGGTGCTCAAAGAGCTTTTGGTTGATTGGTCACTCCAGCTGCATTTTTGCAAACTAGTGAGAAATAGGCAAAACTGGCACTCTACTTACAATCTTCATTCCAATGTTGTGTTACCACTGGACATTAGATGCAAGAACAATAAGAAAAATAACCACTATCAAGATGAAATGTGTTAGACGAATGACAGGGAAAAGCCTGAGAGATAAGATCAGAAATGAAGAACTGAGAAAAAAGCTAGGAATTATTCTTGCCATGGAGTACATAAAGGAACAACAGATAGAATGTTTTGGCCACGTAATAAGGCAGAAAGATCAAAACACTACACAACGAGCCTTTAATAAACATTGCAAAAACACCAGACTCACAGGCTAACCATGAAAAAGATGGATTGATAGAATATTAGAAACACTAGGAAACATAACAGCAGGAGAGGCAAACAGAAGACCAAAAGACCATAATTTATATCTCCCCTTGATGCTGAAAGGCAGATAAGGAAGGAAAGAAAAGAGTGAGGAAAAGAAGCAATCAACATGTTTCTGCTTATTTTCTGACAAGATCTGAGTATATTTCCCTAGAAATCTATGAATAACACTTTTACTCATTTAAGAATATTTTATAAATATTTAACTCATTGAATCTCTTTCAGCCATTGGTCAGTGCCAACCGTGTAGCTACTCTAGACTTCACACCATCATTCTTTCAGCCCACTGCAAACACAAGGGTGAGTATGTGCTGTCATCTTAATTATTTGAGCTGTCTTTTATATCTGTTATCTAAAGTTCTTGTGCTGTCTTTTATATTTGTTATCTAATGTTCTTGTGCTGTCTTTTATATCTGTTATCTAATGTTCTTGTGCTGTCTTTTATATTTGTTATCTAAAGTTCTTGTGCTGTCTTGATGTTGCTGTCATCTTAATTATTTGAGCTGTCTTTTATATCTGTTATCTAATGTTCTTGTGCTGTCTTTATGTTGCTGTCATCTTAATTATTTGAGCTGTCTTTTATATCTGTTATCTAATGTTCGTGTGCTGTCTTTTGTATTTGTTATCTAAAGTTCTTGTGCTGTCTTTATGTTGCTGTCATCTTAATTATTTGAGCTGTCTTTTATATCTGTTATCTAATGTTCTTGTGCTGTCTTTTATATTTGTTATCTAAAGTTCTTGAGCTGTCTTTATGTTGCTGTCATCTTAATTATTTGAGCTGTCTTTTATATCTGTTATCTAATGTTCTTGTGCTGTCTTTTATATTTGTTATCTAAAGTTCTTGAGCTGTCTTTATGTTGCTGTCATCTTAATTATTTGAGCTGTCTTTTATATCTGTTATCTAATGTTCTTGTGCTGTCTTTTATATTTGTTATCTAAAGTTCTTGTGCTGTCTTTATGTTGCTGTCATCTTAATTATTTGAGCTGTCTTTTATATCTGTTATCTAATGTGCTTGTGCTGTCTTTTATATTTGTTATCTAAAGTTCTTGTGCTGTCTTTATGTTGCTGTCATCTTAATTATTTGAGCTGTCTTTTATATCTGTTATCTAATGTTCTTGTGCTGTCTTTTATATTTGTTATCTAAAGTTCTTGTGCTGTCTTTATGTTGCTGTCATCTTTATTTGAGCTGTCTTTTATATCTGTTATCTAATGTTCTTATGCTGTCTTTATGTTGCTGTCATCTTAATTATTTGAGCTGTCTTTTATATCTGTTATCTAATGTTCTTGTGCTGTCTTTTATATTTGTTATCTAAAGTTCTTGTGCTGTCTTTATGTTGCTGTCATCTTAATTATTTGAGCTGTCTTTTATATCTGTTATCTAATGTTCTGGTGCTGTCTTTTATATTTGTTATCTAAAGTTCTTGTGCTGTCTTTTATATTTGTTATCTAAAGTTCTTGTGCTGTCTTTTATATTTGTTATTTAATGTTCTTGTACTGTATTTTATATTTGTTATCTAAAGTTCTTGTGCTGTCTTTATGTTGCTGTCATCTTAATTATTTGAGCTGTCTTATATATTAGTTATCTAATGTTCTTGTGCTGTCTTTATGTTGCTGTCATCTTAATTATTTGAGCTATCTTTTATATTTGTTATCTAAAGTTCTTGTGCTGTCTTTATGTTGCTGTCATCTTAATTATTTGAGCTGTTTTTTATATTTGTTATCTAATGTTCTTGTGCTGTCTTTTATATTTGTTATTTAAAGTTCTTGTACTGTCTTTTATATTTGTTATCTAAAGTTCTTGTGCTGTCTTTATGTTGATGTCATCTTAATTATTTGAGCTGTCTTTTATATCTGTTATCTAATGTTCTTGTGCTATCTTTTATATTTGTTATCTAAAGTTCTTGTGCTGTCTTTATCTAAAGTTCTTGTGCTGTCTTTATGTTGCTGTCATCTTAATTATTTGAGCTGTCTTTTATATCTGTTATCTAATGTTCTTGTGCTGTCTTTTATATTTGTTATCTAAAGTTCTTTGTGCTGTCTTTATGTTGCTGTCATCTTTATTTCAGCTGTCTTTTATATCTGTTATCTAATGTTCTTATGCTGTCTTTATGTTGCTGTCATCTTAATTATTTGAGCTGTCTTTTATATCTGTTATCTAATGTTCTTGTGCTGTCTTTTATATTTGTTATCTAAAGTTCTTGTGCTGTCTTTATGTTGCTGTCATCTTAATTATTTGAGCTGTCTTTTATATCTGTTATCTAATGTTCTGGTGCTGTCTTTTATATTTGTTATCTAAAGTTCTTGTGCTGTCTTTTATATTTGTTATCTAAAGTTCTTGTGCTGTCTTTTATATTTGTTATTTAATGTTCTTGTACTGTATTTTATATTTGTTATCTAAAGTTCTTGTGCTGTCTTTATGTTGCTGTCATCTTAATTATTTGAGCTGTCTTATATATTAGTTATCTAATGTTCTTGTGCTGTCTTTATGTTGCTGTCATCTTAATTATTTGAGCTATCTTTTATATTTGTTATCTAAAGTTCTTGTGCTGTCTTTATGTTGCTGTCATCTTAATTATTTGAGCTGTCTTTTATATCTGTTATCTAATGTTCTTGTGCTGTCTTTTATATTTGTTATCTAAAGTTCTTGTGCTGTCTTTATGTTGCTGTCATCTTTATTTGAGCTGTCTTTTATATCTGTTATCTAATGTTCTTATGCTGTCTTTATGTTGCTGTCATCTTAATTATTTGAGCTGTCTTTTATATCTGTTATCTAATGTTCTTGTGCTGTCTTTTATATTTGTTATCTAAAGTTCTTGTGCTGTCTTTATGTTGCTGTCATCTTAATTATTTGAGCTGTCTTTTATATCTGTTATCTAATGTTCTGGTGCTGTCTTTTATATTTGTTATCTAAAGTTCTTGTGCTGTCTTTTATATTTGTTATCTAAAGTTCTTGTGCTGTCTTTTATATTTGTTATTTAATGTTCTTGTACTGTATTTTATATTTGTTATCTAAAGTTCTTGTGCTGTCTTTATGTTGCTGTCATCTTAATTATTTGAGCTGTCTTATATATTAGTTATCTAATGTTCTTGTGCTGTCTTTATGTTGCTGTCATCTTAATTATTTGAGCTATCTTTTATATTTGTTATCTAAAGTTCTTGTGCTGTCTTTATGTTGCTGTCATCTTAATTATTTGAGCTGTTTTTTATATTTGTTATCTAATGTTCTTGTGCTGTCTTTTATATTTGTTATTTAAAGTTCTTGTACTGTCTTTTATATTTGTTATCTAAAGTTCTTGTGCTGTCTTTATGTTGATGTCATCTTAATTATTTGAGCTGTCTTTTATATCTGTTATCTAATGTTCTTGTGCTATCTTTTATATTTGTTATCTAAAGTTCTTGTGCTGTCTTTATCTAAAGTTCTTGTGCTGTCTTTATGCTGCTGTCATCTTAATTATTTGAGCTGTCTTTTATATTTGTTATCTAATGTTCTTGTGCTGTCTTTTATATTTGTTACCTAAAGTTCTTGTGCTGTCTGTTATATTTGTTATCTAAAGTTCTTGTGCTGTCTTTTATATTTGTTATCTAAAGTTCTTGTGCTGTCTTTTATATTTGTTATCTAAAGTTCTTGTGCTGTCTTTATGTTGCTGTCATCTTAATTTAATTATTTGTGCTGTCTTTTATATCTGTTATCTAATGTTCTTGTGCTGTCTTTTATATTTGTTATCTAAAGTTCTTGTGCTGTCTTTTATATTTGTTACCTGAAGTTCTTATGCTGTCTTTATGTTGCTGTCATCTTAATTATTTGAGCTGTCTTTTATATTTGTTATCTAAAGTTCTCGTGCTGTCTTTTATATTTGTTATCTAAAGCTCTTGTGCTGTCTTTATGTTGCTGTCATCTTAATTTAATTATTTGTGCTGTCTTTTATATCTGTTATCTAATGTTCTTGTGCTGTCTTTTATATTTGTTACCTGAAGTTCTTATGCTGTCTTTATGTTGCTGTCATCTTAATTATTTGAGCTGTCTTTTATATTTGTTATCTAAAGTTCTTGTGCTGTCATCTTAATTATTTGAGCTGTCTTTTATATTTGTTATCTAAAGTTCTTGTGCTGTCTTTATGTTGATGTCATCTTAATTATTTGAGCTGTTTTTTTATATTTGTTATCTAATGTTCTTGTGCTGTCTTTTATATTTGTTATTTAAAGTTCTTGTAGTGTCTTTTATATTTGTTATCTAAAGTTCTTGTGCTGTCTTTATGTTGATGTCATCTTAATTATTTGAGCTGTCTTTTATATCTGTTATCTAATGTTCTTGTGCTGTCTTTTATATTTGTTATCTAAAGTTCTTGTGCTGTCTTTATCTAAAGTTCTTGTGCTGTCTTTATGCTGCTGTCATCTTAATTATTTGAGCTGTCTTTTATATTTGTTATCTAATGTTCTTGTGCTGTCTTTTATATTTGTTACCTAAAGTTCTTGTGCTGTCTGTTATATTTGTTATCTAAAGTTCTTGTGCTGTCTTTATATTTGTTATTTAAAGTTCTTGTAGTGTCTTTTATATTTGTTATCTAAAGTTCTTGTGCTGTCTTTATGTTGATGTCATCTTAATTATTTGAGCTGTCTTTTATATCTGTTATCTAATGTTCTTGTGCTGTCTTTTATATTTGTTATCTAAAGTTCTTGTGCTGTCTTTATCTAAAGTTCTTGTGCTGTCTTTATGCTGCTGTCATCTTAATTATTTGAGCTGTCTTTTATATTTGTTATCTAATGTTCTTGTGCTGTCTTTTATATTTGTTACCTAAAGTTCTTGTGCTGTCTGTTATATTTGTTATCTAAAGTTCTTGTGCTGTCTTTTATATTTGTTATCTAAAGTTCTTGTGCTGTCTTTTATATTTGTTATCTAAAGTTCTTGTGCTGTCTTTATGTTGCTGTCATCTTAATTTAATTATTTGTGCTGTCTTTTATATCTGTTATCTAATGTTCTTGTGCTGTCTTTTATATTTGTTATCTAAAGTTCTTGTGCTGTCTTTTATATTTGTTACCTGAAGTTCTTATGCTGTCTTTATGTTGCTGTCATCTTAATTATTTGAGCTGTCTTTTATATTTGTTATCTAAAGTTCTTGTGCTGTCTTTTATATTTGTTATCTAAAGCTCTTGTGCTGTCTTTATGTTGCTGTCATCTTAATTTAATTATTTGTGCTGTCTTTTATATCTGTTATCTAATGTTCTTGTGCTGTCTTTTATATTTGTTACCTGAAGTTCTTATGCTGTCTTTATGTTGCTGTCATCTTAATTATTTGAGCTGTCTTTTATATTTGTTATCTAAAGTTCTTGTGCTGTCATCTTAATTATTTGAGCTGTCTTTTATATCTGTTATCTAATGTTCTTGTGCTGTCTTTATGTTGATGTCATCTTAATTATTTTGAGCTGTCTGAGGACTCCGTGGCCTAGCGGTAAAAACTTGGCCTCTGCGTATGGTCACATGAGTTTGGAGAGGTACTCTTTCTTCCCCCCCCCCCCCTTTCCACCTTTCCCCTCTCTTTTTCTTTCTCTCATTTACAGATTCCCAAGATTTGTCAAAACCAAGACTTATTCATTATTTTGTGGTGCTTTCTCTTTTTCTTTCTTTCGTCTCGTAACTGGGTTTGAAATCTATCACAGGATAATATTTTTACATTAAATATTGTTTCACCTCTTGCAGATTTCCTCTCAGATTGGCAAGACGAACAGCCGTAGCCGACAAAGAACTGACGTCCAGATGCCACAGCGAGTCATAAAGAGCGTATCCTTGCAGGACAGTGTCAAGCCATTACATCAGAGTGAGAAACCATGGAAACCAACAACAAAGCAGCTGTCTGCAGGAGAGATTGCTGAAAAGGTTTGGGTTTTAACTTTCATGTCATCTTGTTTCTCTATTTCTCTCTATTGTGAGACAATCAATGGTGTAGTTGTTAGTGCACTTGTTTGGTAATAGAATGAACATGGGTTCATCTTCAACTTTCCAATCAACTTAGCTAGGAAAAATAGGTACCTGGCTCATTAAGTTAATGATAGCAAGAAAGAACACTGGCTCCCTCATTTTGAAACACTGACCTTGTGTTTAAAAGTTTAATACTTCACTCCCATGTGATATATGTTGCCGGATCTTCACCTTTGTCCTTGACCACCTTCAAAAGGACCATAGTTGCGTTGTGGTTTAGACCAAATCATGAAAATTGCACCTTTTGGCCAATGCATCTGACTTGATCGTGGCATTCTTTGGTCTAGGATGTGACTGCAGTCAATCACCATCTGCCTTTAGGAGTTTAAAATTAAATGGATAAAAAGTGAAAACAAAATCTGACTGGAAGGCTGAGGTATATTTACAACCAGTGCACTACATAAAACACTTTTAATACATTCTGGACCATTGACACGATTGATCTATTCCCTAACGATGATCTATCAGCCTTTTAACCAACATATCGGTTCTGATGGGTATGGATGAATATTTTATTCGTAAACAGCTGATTTTGGTTTTATATCCACTAATACTTGTATTTCGATAGCTAGAAGAGGTTTTATAAGTACTTCCTGTCAATACCTGGCATGGTATATATTGTGGACATTAAAAAAATTAAAATTTGTGTTTCTTTTTGACAAATAATGGCCACATCCCCTACTTCTCTACTTCTTGTGCATATTTTATTGTATGTGGACATGATGCATCAAATAAACTGTATTTTGAAGAAATTTTGATTAGTTTGAGTAAAATTTCAAGAAAAATGGTTAGTGGCACTTCTAGTCTTCGGAAAAAAAAAAAGTATGTGAAATAATATATTTTGAATTGAAAATTGTCTCTGTGTTTTAACAGTTTATGTATTATTTATAATATATTTTAACTTTGAGATAATCTCATACCATAAATATAATGCTATTTTTATTTTCTGCAACTATTTTTCTTTCCAGTGATGTACCATATTCCATTACATTATTGTGTGAAATTGTAAAATGAAAAAAATCATGTGATGGAATTTCTTTTTAACTGAAAATTAAGCTGGTCCAAACCTAAAAAACATGGTCTCCCGTGTGTTACTCATTATGTGGGAAGTAAAGAATAGTGACACTGCACCTTCCAAGCATGTCATAAGAGGCGACTAAGGAGGTTGATCGATGGCTTGACAAGCTGTCATTGTAAAAAGCATTGTTATGGAAACAGAACCATAGATTTTAGAATATATGCCAATTTGGCACGCAAGGTTTCTGTTTTTGAGATTGTAGTTCTGCCCTATGTGTGCCGACTTCGACTCGAAAGGACAATAGATAGAAACCTAAAAAAAAATCCAGTCCATAAAGAGTTGAGCATATCCTTTGTTTATAAACAGAGGAAGATTAGATGTGATTTTGATTGTCCTACATTTTGTCTTGGTACTTGCTAGATTGACTTGCAGCTTGTAGTCACAATGGTGTACTGTTGTCATCTCCAGAGAAAGACTCTGGAGTCAGAGGTTCTGTTCATCATGAACAGGCTGACACCAACCAACTTTGAGCGCCTGGCTGAAGAGATGAAGAATCTGGACATCAAAACTATTGATGATCTGCAGGACATTGTCAAGATCTTCTTTGACAAGGTTAGTCTTCTTGAGAAACATGAATTTGTTTTGTTGCTTTTTTTTTCATCATCATCATTGAGTGCCTTCTCCGCAACTAAGGTTGGCTACCATGGATCGCCATTCTACTCTGTTTCTTGCTTTGATGGTGCAGGCTGTCATAGATTGACTTGTCCATCTTTTGATGTTACTCGTCCATGTTAGTATTGGTCTGCCTCTGCCTCTTTTACCTTGTATTTTCCCTTCCATTATTACTTTTAGTAGGCTGTTGTCTTTTAACATGCCCCAAAATTTCATTTGTCTTGTTTTAATTGTATTTAGTAGTTCTCTTTTATTTTCAGTTGTTTTAAAACTTCATCGTTTGTTATCTTTTCTTTCCATCCAATTCTACCTATTCTTCTATAAATCCACATTTCAAAGGCTTCAATTTTCTGTTCTGTTTTCTTGTCTAATGTCTATGTTTCTGCACCATACATGAATATTGAGAAGATGTAACATTTTGCCATTCTTAGTTTCATCCCTGTTGATATTTGTTTTGATGTTAGTATATTTTTCATGGCATTAAAATTACTTTTTGCCATACCTATTCTTTTGTTTATTTCAATTTTACATTTTCCATCATTGGTTATAGTATGTCCCAGGTAGTTGTAGCTCTGGACTGTCTCCAGATGTATTCCCTCAACTGTGATATTTAATTGTAGGTTTTGAGAAAACTTTTTTTTTTTTTTTAAATAAATAATTTTGTAAGTTATAAATGTGTATTTAGGTTCTATATTTGTCTTTGATGCATTTTGTTAGTTCATTTTGAGCCAAAGATAAAGTAAGGAAGAAATTTAAAAACTCTTTATGGTTAAATATTTTTTGCTGTTATCTTTGTATAAATCATCTTGAGACGTGTAAGAAACAAAATAAAACCAGAAATAAGTGAAGAACAATGTGGATTTGTGGAAGGAAAGGGCACCAATAATGCTATATACATCTTAAGAACATTGATAGAAAGATCTATAGAGGTAAAGAAAGACCTATATATGTGCTTTATAGACTGCACGAAAGTATTTGACAAAGTAAGGCATGTGAAAATAATCAGTATGCTGGAGAAATTAAACATTGATGGAAAGGATCTGCGAATCATAAAAAACATGTACTGGCAACAAACAACAGCCATATGAATTAACAACCAAACAGGACAATTTCAACTTATAAAACAAGGAGTCAAACAAGGCTGTGTTCTGTCGCCGGATTTATTTTCACTTTACAGCGAACATATTATGAGATCAGTAGTAGACTAAAAAGGAATTGAAGTCAATGGTCACAACATAAATAATTTGCGATATGCGGATGACACATTCTTATTAGCAGAGACAGAGAATGAACTACAAGAAATGATAGACATAATAGTAAAAGAAAGAAAAAAGGAAGGTCTCTGTCTGAATAGTAAGAAAACAGAAGTAATAGTCATATCGAAGAAACAATCATCACCAGCATGCAGCATAAAAATAAACAGGACAAATTTGAAACAAGTGCAACGCGTCAAATACTTGGGCATAATAATAACAGCGGATGGAAGATGCACCACAGAAATAAAAAGCAGAATAGCTCAGGCTAAAATAGCAATTCAGAAAATGAAAAATATCTTATGCAACAAATCTATGTTAATAGAAATGAGAAAGAGAGTTCATTGGTGCTATATAGAACCAATTCTGACCTATGGAAGCGAATCATGGACAGTAGACAAACAAATGAAAAGACGATTAGAGGCCACAGGGATGGGATTTCTCAGAAGAATGTTGAAAGTTCCCTGGACAGCTAAAAAGACCAATGAGGAAGTTCTCAAAGAGGCCAACACAAAAAGAGAGCTCTTAAAAAACATCAGAAAGAAGCAATCAACATTTTTTGGCACATCATGAGAAGAGGAAAGTTGGAGTACTTGGTTACAACTGGCAAAATAAAAGTAAAGAGAGATCGCGGACGACAAAGAGAGAAAATACTGGATAGCTTGGTTTCATGGCATGGAAAACAGTCAACAATAGAACTGATACGATGCACTGTAGATAGAAGATTGTGGAAGGACATGATCGCCTACGCCAACCAGTATGGCACATGATGATGATGATGATCTTTGTATAACCAGACTTTGCACAGAACTCATAGTATATCTCATAACAAATCCCTATTCTTGGAGAGTTTCTGTTGTTATTATGGTGCCAGCACCCTGTGAGTTGATGTCCTTATGCTCAGTGCCGAGTAAATGATATCTGCAGGTATTTCTGAGTTCACTTGCAGTTCCATACACGATTTTACATTTAGCAGACCTTTAAGGAAGTAGAAGTGCTCTGATATCTTTGAGCTTTGGCCGGCCAAACAAGTGATGTTCTATTCTATCATGTGTGTGTTCACTGGATAAGCTTCTCTCTTTCAGCAATGGAACTGGTGTCTGCTGTCATTGCCTCTCTTATAAGTGTTTCTCTCTCTCTCTCTCTCTCTCTCTCTCTCTCTCTCTCTCTCTCTCTGCGATCAAGACTCAATCAGAGTAGGATTCCAGACTCTCTTATGAAGTCAGCTGTCGAGATCGAAAGTTGTGGAGAGACATGATCACCTACGCCAGTAGGCCCGGTACTTGATGATGATGATATCTTTACTCATGAGACTAAAAGTTTCCGTTTGACTTGAACAACCCTTTCATATATAAAATTCTTTTGAATATGAATGAAGACAAAATTAGATGAACTATATCAATGTTTTTTCTGCTCTCTCTCTCTCCATTAGGTGACGATAGAAACCAAGTTTGTGGAGGCCTACGCCAAGCTGTGTAAGGTTATGTCTGAGGTGAGGCTCTTGTTATCATTGTTTGTTGTATCTGAGGTAGGTCTCTCAATGTCATTATTTTTTTTATAACTGACGTAAGTTTGTCATTGTTTCTTATGTTTGAGGTAGGTCTCTCATTGTCATTATTTGTGGCTTGTTAGCAGACACAACATACGCCTTAACAGAAAAATGAAGCTAAGCGGACCAAGACTGGTCTGAAAGTGGTTAATGACTCAAAGCTGACTGCTAGCATCATGGTCTAGTGACAGCTGTTGATCAAGATCCATTCTAGCAGTACCTCTGGAAACAGTTAACAAGTCTGGGCTAAGTGAGTAGGGATCAAAAAGGGAAAACAGCTGAGTACCCACAAAGTTCTTTACTAAAGTAGGATGCATTTGGCCAAATGGTGCAGATTATTTAACCCAAGGATGCAGATTTTGCAGCTTGCTGTTAACAACACAACAAATCTACACCTATTTAACCCTACCTTTGTCAGGAGAAGGTAAAATAAACATTATTATTGGAATTCAACAGTTTGCAGCATGCAAAAATATGGGTTAATTATTCCCGCTGATGACACCTTAATTAATGCTACCGTCTTTGAACAGTCGTGAACATGTTTCATCTTGCTGTAGTTCAACCATAGAGAATGCGGCCCCACCTCGTAATACATATCAAATCCATGCCGTCTTAATTACAACATGCCTGGTGCACCACTGAGCCACTATTCTTGACTCTCCTCTCAGGCATGCTTATACACATCACATAATGTTATTTTTACTGTAGAAATCTGTTGTTTGGTGTATGGAGGCCAGATGATGAAAACTACATCATATTCAAGTGCTGAAATCATCACTTTGGAATTCCTCGTTTCTGATGGCTTGTTTAAAACAATATTGGAGCTGTCACTCATAATTACGAGTATTGAGTATATGGTTTTAGTGCCTTCATATATATATATATATATATATATATATATATATATATATGAGCTTGAAAATTATTATTAATCATCAGATCATCATCACTGTATGTCAACAATTTTTCCATAAATGCTCAGATCACATCTTCTACAAATCTTGCAGTATGAAACGACTGAGACCGCCGGTTCTGTGTTGATTGTCCAATCTTTTTAAACCACCCATTTAGCTCTCGTTTCTGGAAAGGCCTCTCTTGACATGCTGTTCTTCTTGTAATCTGGTTAAGATTACTGAATCACCATATGCTTACACACCCTGTTTTCCTTAGGATGTTGAGAATGGTCCATTGCTGAGCCACACACCACAGCAACTACACCAGAGGTTCTATCCACATGCATGCTCATTACCACGTACACCCGCATGCCCTGTCACCAAAAAAAAATCTTTTCGCCCTAGTCCTCTTCAAGGTCTCTAGCCACTGTCTATGGGCCCAGTCCATTCTCATCTTCCTGAGCATACTAATTGAGTCACTGAGAAAGCACACATGGGAGAACGTGTCTCCAACCAAACAATTGCCTTAGTCATAGCCATGACCTTCATAGTTGATCTGCTTGTCGCAGTAAACACACCGCTATCCTTCACAGTTCTCTCCCATCCCAGCCAGGGCTGTGAAAGCATGTGAACCTTAAATGATTATGAATTGTTCTGTCCTGGATAGTAGATTTTCATTTAGATATACCTATTTGTTCTGTCCTAGTTTGATTTTCATGTGGGTATACCTATTTATTCTGTCCTAGTTTAATTTTCATGTGGGTATACCTATTTATTCTGTCCTAGTTTAATTTTCATGTGGGTATACCTATTTATTCTGTCCTAGTTTAATTTTCATGTGGGTATACCTATTTATTCTGTCCTAGTTTGATTTTCATGTGGGTATACCTATTTATTCTGTCCTAGTTTAATTTTCATGTGGGTATACCTATTTATTCTGTCCTAGTTTAATTTTCATGTGGGTATACCTATTTATTCTGTCCTAGTTTAATTTTCATGTGGGTATACCTATTTATTCTGTCCTAGTTTAATTTTCATGTGGGTATACCTATTTATTCTGTCCTAGTTAGATTTTCATGTGAGTATACCTATTTATTCTGTCCTAGTTAGATTCTCATGTGAGTATACCTATTTATTCTGTCCTAGTTTAATTTTTATGTGAGTATACCTATTTATTCTGTCCTAGTTTGATTTTCATGTGAGTATACCTATTTATTCTGTCCTAGTTAGATTCTCATGTGAGTATACCTATTTATTCTGTCCTAGTTAGATTCTCATGTGAGTATACCTATTTATTCTGTCCTAGTTTAATTTTCATATGAGTATACCCATTTATTCTGTCCTAGTTTGATTTTCATGTGGGTATACCTATTTATTCTGTCCTAGTTTGATTTTCATGTGAGTATACCTATTTATTCTGTCCTAGTTTAATTTTCATGTGAGTATACCTATTTATTCTGTCCTGGTTTGATTTTCATGTGGGTATACCTATTTATTCTGTCCTGGTTTGATTTTCATGTGGGTATACCTATTTATTCTGTCCTGGTTTGATTTTCATGTGGGTATACCTATTTATTCTGTCCTGGTTTGATTTTCATGTGGGTATACCTATTTATTCTGTCCTAGTTTGATTTTCATGTGGGCCTACTAATTTATTCTGTCCTAGATCTGTTAAATCTGTTTCTGATTGTAAAAAATCTGTTAAAAAGATGTGTGCTCACTTGAGAGTTAGTCATAATTTGTCTTTTCCCTATTCAGATAAAAGTCCAGCCTTCCTCTAACCCTCCCACTAAGGAGAATACTTCAGTGACATTTCGGGTGGCCATGTTGACTAAGTGCCAGCAGGAGTTTGAGGCGGACAAGACCACCATCTTTGAGGATCCTGAGGAGAGAAAGAAGAAAATGGAGGCTGAGTTACCCGATAGTGTAAGTGTGTTCAGTGTGGTCCCATTTTATAGATGGTGATAATATGCAGTTAAATAAATGTGGTTTGTTGTTAGGACCAGTCAAACTAAAGCTTGTTATTAGAAAATGGAGGCTGTGTTACCAGATGGTGTAAGTGTGGTCCTAGTAAAAAGTAAAGTACCCTCGTCACGCCAAGTGGCGTATAGGGAATATGGTGTTAGTGACCATAAATTTTACAGACCTTCAGCGCATGATTTTTGGGGTAATGTGGTCGGTATTACGCCCGTGCCGCTTTACTTTCCCAGAAAAAAAATCTGGTGCCCATTAAAGGCTGGGTGAACCCGGAAGCCGTTGGTTGAGATCGAACCTTACCTCTTGTCCTTTGTAAAGTGTGGTCCTATTTCATAGATAATAACAGGTAGTTACCTAGATTGTTGTCAAGGCCAATCAACCAAAAGATTATAGTTGGATTCATAAGACTAATCCCACCCTGCATACTGATACAGAGCATGGTAAGAAAAGTGGAGCTGGACTCAGTAGGCAGGCAATGGGTTGAGTCATTGCAGAAGTCAATGATACACAGTCACCTTTGTCTATGTCCCTGGACATGTGGGAATCCAGGACAGGGTAGCTAGCGGTGCTATCATAAAAAATGGTCAATCAATGGATCAGGTGGACATCATTAACTCTTTCCGTGTGGAAGCTTTTTTTTTTATCAATGCAATAGAAGAGATTTCAGTGGCAAAATTTGTCATGATTTTAAGAATCAATCTACATTTTATATTTATATAACATGATATATATGAATTTTTAGATAATTGAGCAAAGCATTAGGTTTCACCAATACCAAGACGATACAAGACGTGTCAAAAGAATATTGTTTGATGACGGTTCACACTAATCAAATTGAGAGTGGCGCACAGTTACGTACAGAAAGTGTTAATGCCCTCCACGATCAGAGCAGGTCACATGAGTTTGACAACCTTGAGTCCACATCACTCCTTCGAATGAAAGAGATGTGAGTAAAGAAGGGTACAGCCAGAAATGAGAGGCGTTTTAGGGGAACAACCAACACAGAGCTGGTGTTGTCAGTTACTCGACACTGAGAGACATGCTGTGAAGGAGATCTGAACACCTATGGACATGTTTGGAATGCAGTGATGGTAACTCACGAATAACTCAGTAGCAATACAGGCACTGTCATTGAACCCACAGGGAAAGTGACAACAGAAAAGACCCAAGAATACATGGAGAAGATAAATTATGAAAATTCTCACGAATATTGACCTAGACTGGATGGAAATAGGAAAGTGGTCCTGGATTAGGGACAGATAGAGAGACCTTGTCTACAGTTTAGCCTCCTAAAGGTGGCTAAAGGGCGTTGATCAATTGATTGCTGATGTTACACTCATGACCTGGCACAGATGCAAAAAATATTGTTAGAATGATAATGATGATGCCAAGCTGATCACTCTCCTTCTACAGCCGGAGCGAGCTGGACAGATAGAACAAACCCTCTACCAGATGAAGATGAGACGATTGAAGTTCTATGGTAACATCAGGTGAGTTATCTCAGTCATGCATGTAGCATAAGGCTTCTGATGTTTGGGTTTATGCAGTTGTGTGTTGTTATCTTGGTATTGTTTGATATGTTGATTTTGAGATGTCATTGTACGGTTTGAGGTAACTGTATGTTGTAAAACTAATACATTTGAAATCGTAATGGAGTGTCTGTTTTAATTGTAATACTATCTATCTATCTATTGACCTTTCAAGCCGTACCCGGACCATAGGCATAGACCAAGATACTCCTTGTCTTATCTGAATTTCTGTTCTAGCAGTTTTCAATTCTTTTAAAGATATTTTATCAAATCTCGCCATTTGTCTCTTCTGTGCAAGCAGTTCTATTTCATTGAGGGAGCTGAATCCTGCTGCTCTTGCCTCTCTCATCAATGTTCTTCTCAGTGTCTCGCTGGGTCTTCCTCTTTTTCTCCTACCTGTTGTTTCCCACATGAGGGCTTGCTTTGCTATTCCGTTATTATCTCTTCTCATCACATGTAATGATACTGATGAGTATTAAATAACAATACTAGAATATATGTGTTATTTTCGTAAGGTTTGAGGTGGCTGCACATCATAAGACTAATGCATCTGAAATAGTAATGCTAGAATGTCCACCACCATTGTAATGCTGATGGGTTAATAATACTAGAATATGTATTGGTCTGTTGTTATTGTAAGACTGAAGTGTCTGATTTATCATAGGAATGCTAAAGTGTCTCAGTTGTCATTGTAGAAGTTAGGTGTCTACATATTGTCTCTGTATGTCTAGAGTGTCTTTTTTGTTCATTTTATTTGTATTTGTTAATTTTTTAGCTCTGTCTTGCCTAATAGTTGTTCATCATCATCATCATCCATCCACTGCTGTCACATGTGTTGCTGGTTTCTTTCGTCTTGTTTTATCCACAAAACTGGAATATTTTATCATTAATAATTTGTTCTTACAGAACTCACAAGACTTGATTTAAAAAGTAAAGTAAAGTACCCCCATCATGCCAAGTGGCATGTAGGGAAATATGGTGTTAGTGACCCTATATTTTACAGACCATCAGCACATGATTTTTGGGGTAATGTGGTTGGTATTACGCCCGTGCTGCTTTACTTTCCAAGAAAAAAAATCCGGTACCCATTTAAGGCTGGGTGAACCCGGAAGCCGTCGGTTGGGATCGAACCCTACCCCTTGTCCTTTGTAGTCCAGTTCACTAACCACTGAACTATCGCGGCTCCGACAAGACTTGATTTAGGAGTTCAATATTCTTCAAGTTCTGACCCAACATGTCAGATATTAGTTCATGTTTTATCTGTTGTTGTTGATATATTTTTATCTTCCTCTCCCCCCCACCCCCACCCCCCCCACCCTACCCCACCCCAAGTGATAACTCAAATAATGGGAAATTGTGATATGATCAAAAATGAAGATACTCTAGAAAAGAAAGAGCCCGTCATGTCACTGGTGGCAAATAGTGTTAGTGCCCATATTTTCTTTAGACCTTTGGCACATTATTTTTTTGGTATTGGTGTCTTTCTAGGAAAAATGTGGTGCCCACATAAAGCTGGAAGCCATCAGTCAGGATCAAACCCAACCTCTTGTTTGTAGTAGTCTGGTTCTATAACAACTGAGCTACTGCTGCTATAATATTCTGCAAAAAACACAGAAGAAAATCAGCTGAACAGCAGATTATGAATAGAAATTAGAGATGGATTAAGGGGGGATGCGGGTAATGAATAATCAATTTTTTCCAAAAATATCGATATTTTTTTTTAAACGTAAAATTGTGTTTTAATATCCCTAGATTCATAAACTATCATTGTTTTGCCATGAAATTTATGATTTCACTGCACAAAATACTTTTAAAGTACATGACCCCCCACAAAGATTGAGCTAAAAAAGTAGAAATGTGCATGGTTTGCACCTTGGTTACGTACTGTTCTTTTCGTAAAACATAAACATATTATATATTGTTAGAAAGATAATTTTTGGCAGAAATCGATTCCAGTAATTGCAAGCACTTCTGAAAATTAGGCAATCTAAATATAGCCGCAATCGGAGAGAAGGTTTTCCCAATTCCCGAAATCCGATTGGCTAGCGAAAAATTATGTGATTTTCAGTCATAGAAGAGCTCTAAAGCTTGGTGACGACAGGGGGACTCTGCTGTCTGCGCATGTCCGTATCAAAACTTCCGACAGTAAACAAACGAAAACGAACGCTGAGCCGGCAGAATTAGACCATGTGTTTATACCTTATTTAGCTAAGCGATTCTTTGTGTTCATTAGTTATTATTGTTAATTATTTGTGTTTCCGTGTGTCAGTTACAAAGTTGTTATTTAATTTCATATTAGCTTAGCTATTTTGTGTAAACACGTTGTTTTAAAGTCATGCCCAGAAAAGGCTTTATGTTTGGAAAAAAGAAGAGATATGCAAAGTCGCGCCGTAAGTCCACTACAGAACTTAGGGTAGGAGATGTTGCAAGTCCTTCTCATAATGTTTCAAAAAGTCAGGAAATTGGAACATGTACTACTACAGCAGAAAGAAAGTCTACTGTTTACTCAACATATTCGCAGACTCAGGACTCACTCTCAGCAGATTTCTATGACATTATTCATTGCACATTTTTGCCATCAATTTTGTCCGCTGTTGTTTGTGCTTCATGCAAAACATCTAACTTTCACATTACTGTTACTGCAAAGAAAGGGCTGGCCAGCTTATACAAACTGTGTTGTGATGTTTGTGATACGACAGTGTGGACAGGCTGGACATCACCAATAACCGAGACTAAGCGACATGATGTCAACTACAGAGCTGTCTTAGCTTGTAAGGAGACTAGTGTTTCTCTGACAAAGCTGTTATCAATGTTTGCCATTCTGAGCATCAAATCTCCCTTCCATCATAAAACATATGAAGAGATTTCAACTGAAGTTCATTCCGCTGTGGTGCAGGCCGCTGAGGAATCTATGCAAGCTGCTGCTGCTGTGGTGCATGAAAGAGCTTTATCTAAATCTGATACTGTTAGAAGTAATGGATGTCCTGCTGTCGCAGTATCATTTGATGGGACATGGCATAAAAGAGGCCACTCCTCTCACAGTGGTGTTGGAGTAGCTATTGAGTTTGACACAGGTCTTGTACTGGATGCACAAGTCATTAGCAACTACTGCAAGGCATGTGAGATGGGACCAAAGCCAGGAAATAGTACATATTTAAAGTGGCACAGAAATCACAATTGGAAATGCCAAAAAAACTTTGAAGGCTCCTCTAATGCCATGGAGGCTGAAGCAGCACAGATTATATTTCAGCGGTCTGTCAGGAAGCGCAGTTTAGTTTATGGCACTATGCTGTGTGATGGTGATTCCAAAGCTTTCCATGCAGCACAAGCATCATGTGGCTATGACATTAGCATTACCAAAGAGGATTGCATAAACCATATAGCCAAAAGAATGTTCAATGCTTTAGAAAATTTGAAAAAATCAAACAAAGATTCTCTTAACTATAGACTTACTAAGCCAAATATAGAAAAAATCACAAGCACATATGCGGTTAATTTAAAATGTAATGCACCAGACCCTGCAAAAATGAAGTTCGGTGTTTTAGGTGGATTTTTTCATATGCTAAGCACAGATTCTCAGCCAAACCACCGGTTATGCCCTGATGGAGAAAATTCATGGTGCCACTACAAGAGGTCAATTGCAACCAACGCCCCATTTCGCAAGCATACACCAACAATAACGGCTGATGTAGGAAAGCTTGTTTTTCAATAATTAAAAGACTGACAGAACCTGAACTTCTGCAGCGCTGTGCCAAAATGGGAACTCAAAATGCTAATGAGAGTTTTAACTCTCTCATCTGTCCAAAAGTAGAGTTTGCTAGCAAGCGTTCTGTGGAAACCGCCACATATCTTGCCATCTTAGCTTTCAATTGTGGTAGAACAGGCATCAAGTTGGTAATGGATAAATTAAATTTAAAGTGGACAACCATAAGTAATAGCTACTTTACAAACAAACAAAAGTTAAAACTGACAAATGCTAAGAAAAGGACACTTGGAATTTCCAAATGGAAAAGAAAAACCCAGAAAAAAACGATGCATAGAAACAGAACATGGCAGGGAGAAGAAGGAAGGTATTTCCTATGCTGCAGGGGAATTCAACATCTAGAGCACTAAAATGTAAGTACTTAAATGTGTGTTAATGTTTAAATATGTTATTTCAGTAATGTCATGTGTAAATTAAAGTTTTTACTCCATGTAAAAACTTTAAATGCGTTTTTCTCAAAACTTTTTTTTTCAGCTACCCACAGCACCAAAATGCTTGTTTCTCAGCCATGCTGTTAGATAGAGACTTAAAAATTTGCATGGTTATTACCCTGAAGTATACGGAGGTACCTAGCTATTTATTTTGCTAATATCTTGTATACTTTACTCCCCAAGAGAATTTTAAAATGAAATTGGTGGGGAAAAAAGCGCTTCGTAAAATAGGCACATATTATTTATGGCCTCAGTTCAACAAAAATAATGGAAATTTAAAAATAAATAGCCAGTTACCTATGGTTTGCATATATCTATGCAACAGAATTTAAAATTTGGCAAAATCTTCAATAGATCAAGAAAAACAAGCATTCTTGTAAAACATGTTTTTTTTCAAGATGGCCTCCGTTACCATGGCAACCGATAAATTTTTTAAATATCTGATAACCAAAATCAAAGTTTTTGTTCATGTATATCGATATCCCAAAGTCTCAAGACATAAGACTTTCAAATAACAAAGTTGAGAAACGTCGCCCTCGTCCCCCCTTAAACATCATCATCAAGTACCAGACCTGCTGACATAGGTGATCGTGTCTCTCCACAACTTTCGAGCTCAACAGTTATTTATCATTTCTGTTGTTGACATTCTGCCAAGCTATTCTCTTAAGCTGTCTGGTATTTTTCTCTTTGCTTCCCTCTATCTCTTCGTCCCTCAATTTTTCCAGTTGTTGCAATATATTCCAGTTCTCTTCTCATTACATGGCCAATAAAAATGATGATTGTTTCTTCCTAATATTGGAAATTAGCTCTCTTTTTGCTTTGACCTCTTTCAGAACATTTTCATTACTCTTCTTAGCTGTCAATGGCATTCTCAACATTCTTCTGTAAAACCACATTTCTACAGACTCCAGTGATTTTCTTGTCTGTTATCCTATTGTCCATGATTCACATCAATATATTAAGACTGGCTCTACATAACATTTAAGAACTCTTTTTCTTGTTTCTTTTGTCAAAAATGGATTGCATAGTATCTTCCTAATTTTTTGGAAAGCTGCGTTTGCCTGAGCCATTCTGCAATTAAACATACACTAAGAAAACCTGTGTGTTACCGGGGCCTCATTATGAGGACAGTAAAGAATAGTGACACTGTGACCTTCCAGGCATGTCGTAAGAGGCAACTAAGGAGGTTGATCGATGGCTTGACAAGCTGTCATTGTAAAAAGTATTGTTATGGAAACAGCCATAGATTTTAGAAGCAGTGATCTCTGCAATATGTGCCATTTTGGCGCGCAAGGTTTCTGTTTTTGAGATTGTGGTTCTGCCCTATGTGCCGTCTTCGGCTCGAAAGAACAATTGATAGATAGATAGAAGAAAACCTGATGCCAGTAAAATCAGACATATGCTATGTCCTGTGAGGTTCTGGGTTATTAATTTCACCCACGGTTAAAAAAAAAAAATCCTGTCTGTCTACCGCAGGCTTTGAACACTGTACCCACTTTTCAGTGAGCAAATAGTGATTTTCACTGCAAGGCCACAGGCTCCTCTTGATGGTTGAGGCTGGCAAACCTTACATCATCATTGATATTTGTTCAGATGTTCAAACCTTACAACAGCATCATTGGTATTGGTTGAGGTGAGGCTGTCAAACCTTACATCATCACTGATATTGGTTGAGGCTGACAAACCTTACAACAGCATCACTGATATTGGTTGAGGCTGACAAACCTTACAACAGCATCACTGATATTGATTGAGGCTGACAAAACCTTACATCAACACTGATATTGGTTGAGGCTGACAAACCTTACATCATCACTGATATTGGTTGAGGCTGACAAACCTTACATCATCACTGATATTGATTGAGGCTGACAAAACCTTACATCATCACTGATATGGTTGAGGCTGACAAACCTTAGATCATCACTGATATTGATTGAGGCTGACAAACCTTAGATCATCACTGATATTGATTGAGGCTGTCAAACTTTACATTATCACTGATATTGATTGAGGCTGTCAAACTTTACATCATCACCGATATTGATTGTGGCTGACAAAACCTTACATCATCACCGATATTGATTGAGGCTGTCAAACTTTACAT
Source organism: Megaustenia siamemsis (assembly GCA_032433765.1). Lineage (NCBI taxonomy): Eukaryota > Metazoa > Mollusca > Gastropoda > Stylommatophora > Ariophantidae > Megaustenia > Megaustenia siamemsis. The sequence continues at coordinate 11,056,117 of JAVIAB010000104.1, forward strand.
TATCACTGATATTGATTGAGGCTGATAAAGCTTACATCATCACCGATATTGATTGTGGCTGACAAAACCTTACATCATCACCGATATTGATTGTGGCTGACAAAACCTTACATCATCACCGATATTGATTGAGGCTGACAAACCTTACATCATCACTGATATTGATTGAGGCTGTCAAACCTTACATTATCACTGATATGGTTGAGGCTGACAAAACCTTACATCATCACTGATATGGTTGAGGCTGACAAACCTTAGATCATCACTGATATTGATTGAGGCTGTCAAACCTTACATTATCACTGATATTGATTGAGGCTTTCAAGCCTTACATTATCACTTATATTGATTGAGGCTGATAAACCTTACATCATCACTGATATTGGTTGAGGCTGCCAGAGTAGTGTTAGCTAGAACTTTGTTTCCTCACTCAACTCCCCAGAAGATAAATGAGGAAATGAAAATGAGGTAACTGTTAGCGAAAGCGGTAGAGATAAAAGAGGAAATGAAGAGACTCAGCTTAACTTTGTAACAATCGATTATTTCGGTCTCTGTGATTCAATTTTTATAACAGCAATTACAAGTATCATAATATTGATATCCTTTTGTTTAATGACTGCATCCTCAGGTTTATAGGAGAGTTGTTTAAACTGAAGATGCTGACAGAGAATATCATGCACGACTGCATCTACAGACTGCTGAAGGCCAGAGATGATGACTCTCTGCTCTCTTTATGCAACTTAGTCACCACAGTTGGCCAACTGCTGGACTCAGAAAAAGCCAAAGTAAGTTTATGTTAAGTTCTTCATAACAGCAGTAGGCTGGAGGAAACTAAAATTGATTGCAGAATCATGTTTTTAACAACAGTAGTAGGTTTGAGAAATAACAGTAGAGATTGAATGTTGTGGAGAGACATGATCACCTACGCCAGCAGGCCTGGTACTTGATGATGATGACGAGTAGGTTTGAGTTCAGTAGTAATAAAAGCCAAAATAAATTAGTTCTTTCCAGATAAGTATTTTAATATGACAGTAGTCCAGACTTCTGAAACAGTGAAAGCCAGAATGAATTATCTGTAATATCTCTGTAATATCTCTGTAATATCTCTGTAATATCTCTGTAATATCTCTGTAATATCTATCTCTGTAATATCTATCTCTGTAATATCTCTGTAATATCTATCTCTGTAATATCTCTGTAATATCTCTGTAATATCTCTGTAATATCTCTGTAATATCTCTGTAAAAGAAAAGAGGTCGATTTGGAGAAACTTTAAAAAGAACACTGAGGGCTAGAGGCAATAACAGCAGCAGCTCCCTTGTTGAGATTGAACAACTTGCCCAGAACAGGGACATGTGGTGAGATAAAATGTGGGTCTTGTGCAAGGTCTGACGCTTGAGAACGAAGATTGTCTGACACATAGAGTCTAGAATTTCTGCTCTACGTGACATCTTCTGCTCAAAAGGACGATAGATAGAATACTATATCACAGCAGTTGGTCATAGAGGCCAAAGTTAATTTATTTTGAATAGTTTTTTTTTTTAATTTGTCAAGTTCACCTGCATCTTTATTTTTGGTTTACCCGACTGGGCTACCAACGTTTGGACAACCCGTGTTCGATGCCCACTGGAAGTAGTGTGAATTGTATTCGTGGTTAGAAAAAAATACCCTTGCTGTCGACCCAGCCACTGGCAGAAATGGATACCAGGGTATTAATCTGAGAACGTGAGGAATGCTGCCTCTCATCGTTAGTTTTGATGCTTGAACCGACACTGTCCACAAGTCTCCGAACACTTCTGGATAGGCAGCAGTGCACATATAGGTGAAAAGTCGTGTGCTTAGGCGCAGATTCAAGTCTTGTACTCAAGTCTTGTACTTTACCTTTACCGTACCTTTATCTGCATCTTAACGAGTGATGCTGCTATCTTGTATGTCTCATATTAGTGTAGTGATGGACATAATGACCAGTGATTGAGATGATGGCCTACAGGCTAAAATGATACACTAGGCTGGTGGAGATCATGAGAGCCAGCACCCATGCATATATGACACTGCTAGAGAGGGGCCCCAACTCAGGGATCTCACAGTTTTATTTAAGGCCTGCTGTTTCAGAGCGCTGTGACCAGCGGAGGTTGTGCTAGTGGACCTCTTTAAAGGACTGAGTGTGAGTAGGAATTTGATTTTAAAAAAACATAATAGTCCCAGGAGTGTGAACTCTGATTACAAACACTAGTGCCGTTGATCAAGCTACGGGAGACTTTAATTCATGCTGTAGAATAGTAATGAATTGGATCACAACATATAAAATACATATATTTAACAAACAAACAAAAATACATGGGGGCCTCGGTAGCCGAGTTGGGAAAACCACCTGACTGGACTACCGACATTCGGACAACCCGTGTTCGATTCCCGCTGGGAGCAGTGTGAATTGTACTCGTGGTTGGAAAAATAAAATACCCCCACGGTCGACCCAGCCGTAGGCAGAAATGGGTACCAGGGTATTACCCTGGGAAAGTGGGGAATGTTGTCTCACATCTGAGTTTCGATCCTTGAGGCGACACTATCCAGAAATCTCCAAACATTTCTGGATAGGCGGCCGAGCACATATAGGTGTAAACTCGTGTGCTAAGACGCCGGTTCAAGTCTCGTACTTTACCTTATATAAAATACATTATGGCGGTTCAACACCATATCTATGTGAATGAAGGAGAAATTGCTGCACTCCTAAATATAGGTTCCCTCATTATCCTTCAGAGACCAATACAAATTGTATAGCTGACATATTTGGTTTCATGCCAGGTTGTCCTATTTTTCAGGGAAAGCCCTATGGTACCCTTTTTTTAAGTGACTGGACAAACTCTGATGAAGCTTTATTCCTTTAATATTTTATTGGAAATATTTTATCAGCTTCATTTAAATGTTATGGGGAGGGGACTGGTTGATCTTGATGCCAGCCTCAAGACAGAGAGGTTGTGAGTTCAAATCCTGCCTTCACCAGTTGGGATTTTTATCTGTGATTTCTCTGTGCTGCAACCACCCCTGGTTTCAGTGAGACCCGGCTTGAAACGTCAATTACTCATCGACGGAAAAAAATATGAGTACCTCCGAAGACAGCCTGTGCATACGGCTACCAGGGAAAACGGATTGATACGCAAAATTCAATTCCTAGTCTGTAAGGACTTCATCAGAGGTGAAAGCAAAACGTTCACGCTGATAAGAATCAAAAACTGAACTGTGTTGTTACGGTCTTTGACAGACCCCATAGTTTATAGTGCAGGATTTCTATGTCTGCCATACTTTCATTCTTTGACTGATTGGAGTGGCGGGATATTTTCAGGAAAACCTTTACAAAAGTGTAATCTGATGCCAGACTTTTCCTATTCTAGGTCTAAACATCTTGGTCTGCTGGCCTCTACAGTTCTTGTTGTCTCGTCTGGCTGCTATTTAAATTAGTCAGTTAACTTTTGCTGTTATTTAATAACAAATGAATGTTTTTTTTGTTTTGTGACAGGTAAAGATGGACCAGTACTTTGCACAAATGGCCAAGATTGCAGATGAGCAGAAATCCAGAATTAAGTTTACTCTCAAGGATGTCATTGACCTGAGAAAAGTGAGGGAATAATTTAAGTGTTTCTTTCTGCTTCACTACGGCTGAGACGTCTTACCATTAGTTGCATTATTCAATAACATTTTTTTAACATGTGTATATTCTGTTCATGACACCAAAGAAGAGAACTCTTAAAACACTATGAAACTGGCAGATGTCAGTAAAATAAACAAATTGAATCTTTTATAGCCTCACAAAAACTACAGATATGGGGTAATGCTGTGATGATTTTTATTGATTAAAATCTTAATTTGAGTTGTACCATTAGATAGGACATTTGGACTTCCTGTCAATATGGCGGATAGGTGACAGGAACCATTGAGGCACTGTTTGAAAAGTGTTCCTTGTTACAGTTTCCTCATATTCCAAGTCTTGCTGTTGGAGCTGCTGAGTTTAGTACACTGTGCACACCATGAGCTGTGCTTTTCATCCGGATGGTTTTTCTATATTCAGATTGCTTACAATGAATGATGATATCGTATGACGGACAATAGAGCTGCATTTGCTCTTGGTGCCGCTTAGCCTTATGTCTTTTGCTGTGTGCTGTAGCTGCCATTTAGTTTTATTTTCATTTTAATCATTACAGGATTGTGATCTGAATTAATATCTGCTCCTGGGTAGGTTTTGGCTTTCTTTACGCTGTTACGGAACCTTTCTTTTATCATTATGTAATCTATTTGATTCCTCTTCTTATCTACAGGGCTTTTCCATGTGTATAGTTTCCTTTTCTCTTGCTCAAAGTAGGTGTTACATATTATTAGCCTGTTTTCTTCACAAAATTGTATTAATCTTTCTCCTCTGTCATTTCTTTTTCGTATACCATGATTTGCTATAATGGTCTTATATCTACCTTTTCCTACTTTAGCATTCATATCACCCATTACAATCAAGATGTCTGAAGATTCCATTTTCTTCATAACTTTATTTAGGTCTTCATAGTATGCCTCTATTTGTTCATCTGTGTAGTCTTGAGTAGGTGCATATGTCTGTATTATTGCTATGTCGAATCGTTTTGCTTTCAACTTGAGTAGTATAATCCTATTACTGTATGTCCAGTGGTTACTTATATATTTGTGTAGCTCTCTTTTTATCAGTATTCCTACCCCCCTTTGATGTTCTGTTGTATTTCCTGAGTATATAAATGTATATTTTTCGTCCTCTATGTATCCACATTCTTTCCATCTTGTCTCTGATGTGCCTAAAATATCTATATTTATTCGTTCTGCTTCTTGAATCAGATTTTCCAATTTCCCTTCTTTATATAGAGTCCAGAACAGGACACAATCAACTACATAGTCACATATATACAAAAGTCAAGATCGGCTCCTCAACTACTTGTACATGTGGACAGGTGCCCCAGACTGCTGAACACATACTTCAAGACAGCACTGAATATAGTAGACTGAGGAAAATCCATTGGCCCATAGATAACAACATTGCAGATATAGACAATACTTCAGGCGAACGAAAGATAGATAGTTTAGAATTTTTAAAAAATACTGTAAAACAACATGAAGTAATAGTAAAAGTAAAGTACCCCCGTCACGCCAAGTGGCGTATAGGGAAATATGGTGTTAGTGACCTTATATTTTACAGAGCTTCAGCACATGATTTTTGGGGTAATGTGGTGGGTATTGCGCCCGTGCTGCTTTACTTTCCCAGAAAAAGAATCCGGTACCCATTTAAGGCTGGGTGAACCTGGAAGCCGTCGGTTGGGATCGAACTCTACCCCTTGTCCTTTGTAGTCCAGTTCACTAACCACTGAGCTATCGCGGCTCCCATAATGAAGTAATAGTGGTCACCTTTTTTTCCAATGTGATGCTTATGATGTTAATAAGAGCATTTTATCTGTATTTTTTTTCCCCAAAAAATAATCTTTAGAACAACTGGGTTCCACGCAAAGAACAGACAGCACCCAAGAAAATTGATGAGGTCCACAAAGACTTCCAACAGGAGCAGGCCACGAAACAGTTCCTTCAGTCACAACCCTTGCCACCTCGTTTGGAGGCTCAAGCTAATGCCAAACGCATCAACAGACGTAAGTTCTTGGATGAATTTGTGGTACTCACATATAATTGTACACTAATGTTCACATTATTCTAGAGAGTTAGCAGTCATTCTGTACGTGAATTCTAAAATCTTATTTCAGATGATGATCTCAACAGCTCATTTTTTTAAAAATTTTCACAAAACGTATAAATTAATGCACAGTGAATGATAAAAAAATCAGGTTTACTTTATCCGAACTATTTTATTGACATTATTCGTTTCATGACACATTTGTAAAACCGTTCATTGTACCGTTGGTCTCCTCTGTCCTTTTGAATATTGAGGTTGGATCATTAAAATGTTGCAGAAAATGATTCAAATGACAGATTTATTTCAAATTTTACCCACTTTTGAAGAAATGCACAATGAACTCACATATATATATATTAATGTGCAATTACACAAAAACCTACCTATAATGTTAAAAAATGGTAATAACATTGGTACTGGTTCACATTTCTGAATTATTTTACCTCCATTTTGTTTTGGGATAATTCCCGTTTTATTAAACCTTTGGGGAACCTCATTGAGAGTAAGTACTATATGAATGTGTTAGACTGCTACTGGAGGCTAAGGGCCTGACAGTAGCAGAGCTGACTGAAGCGGTCTGCAAATCATAGTCGATGGCTTGTGCCAGGATTGGTGAACCAGAACAATCTAGACCCTACTCTACCTCATTGTGGTGCCTCTAGCAATAGAATAATCTGCCTAGTCTGGCCAAGTGTGTAGGGATCGAGAGGGTAGATAACCAGGTACTCAAAATACCATGTATGCTGAAGTCCGATGTGTGGGGCCAAAAGATGCAAATATCACAGTTCTATTGCAAACCACAACACAACACAGACACACTCACTTAACATCCTTGTGAGGATGCATGATGAGGTGTATTTCTTTAATTATTGGATGAATGCAAGTCTGGACTACTGATCACTACTTTACTTTGCCTGAGATTTCTCTCCTCTATAAATAACCTGTATTTTTTCAAAAGTTTAACCTAAACCAAAGTTTTTAGCCTAAATTTAAGCTAATGCTACGAATTTGTTTGCAGAACGTCAGGATGACAGACAGATGACTGATGATGGGTGGAATATGGTGAGCACCAAGTCACAGAGAATCGATGCATCCAAGATGAGACTGTCTAAGGTGAGATATAAAGTTACTTATTTTATTAAATTATTGTTAAGAAAAGAAATGGTGATAGATTTTATCACTGATAGCATATTTTGTTATAGGGGATGCATTATCTTTCATGTACCTAGTCTTTATTCTTGTCTATACTACCTTGTTAGGGATTCTGTAGAGACAAGTAAGGGAGCAAACTCCAAATGGAAAGTCAGAGTGGAGACCATAAGGCTGTGATCTATTACAGATCATTTTCACCATCTTCTACAGTTGGGAGCCGCGATAGCTCTGTGGTTGGTGAACTGGGCTACAAAGGACAAGAGGTCAGGTTTGATCCTGATCAACAGCTTCCAGGTTCACCCAGCCTTAAATGGGTACAAGATTTTTTTCTGGGAAAGAAAAGCGGCACAGGTGCAATACTGACCACATTACCACAAAAATTATGGTCACTAACACCATATTCCCTACCTATACCACTTGGTGTGACAAGGCTCTTTACTACTTTTAATTTTACTCTACTGTAAGATTGGTACTAAATGTAGCACATTTGTGTTCCTTTGGAATGGACCAACTAGACACAAAGAAATAAAAAAGAAAAAAATTAATATAAAATCACATAGAGCAGTTTGGACAGTGTGACAGAAAATGACAAGAAGATGTAAGAAAAAAAGTAGTGAAGAAGGGAGCAAGAGAGAGAAGAGAATAACAACTAAATGGTGAAAGCAAGAGGACCTATGTGGTGGGGGAGGGGTATAGAAGGAAGATAATAGAGGAAATGATAATGAAAATAGACATAAATATGAATATATAAGAGTGAGGGATTAATCATATAAATATGAATATATAAGAATGAGGGATTCATCATATAAATATGAATATATAAGAGTGAGGGATTCATCATATAAATATGAATATATAAGAATGAGGGATTCATCATATTGTATGAATATATAAGAAAGAGGGATTCATCATATAAATATGAATATATAAGAATGATGGATTCATCATATAAATATGAATGTATAAGAATGAGGGCTTCATCATATAAATATGAATATATAAGAATGAGGGATTCATCATACCGGTTATGACAGCAAAGAGAAATCAATCCCTCTAGGATGGAGAGTGCCAAGACGGGCTATGAGCCGGTTTTCCAGGGCATATTGAAGAGCAGGAAATGCTTGCTTACTTGCGTTCGCCTAATAATTAAAGGAATACACCTCCTCATTATCCGCCCTTCAGAGGACGTTAAGTCTGGAAGCACTACAGAGTGGTGGAGTAGGGTCTGGATAGTTCTGGTTCACCGATCCTGTTGCAAGCCATCAGCTGTGGGTCTGCTGACAACTCCCAGCTCTGCTGCTGAGAGGCAAGCTTGAAATGATACCAGTAACTGAGATAACATCAGTGTTGCTGAGTGAGAAGAATTGTGATGTTTGGGCAGCTCTTAATTTCAATACACCGTGTCTCAGTTTGTGTTATGGACAGATCATTTCAGCATCAAGTTACGAATGCTCCAATCATTTTTGAGTACACTACCTTGACTGATTTATCTCTTGTAATAGAGGGCCGGTTATTATCATCATCATAGTCTTTATAATCAATCATCATGCGCCATACCGGTTGGCGTAGGCGATCATGTCCCTCCACAATCTTCTATCTATAGTGCATCGTATCAGTTCTGTTGTTGACTGTTTTCCATGCCATGACACCAAGCTATCCAGTATTTTCTCTCTTTGTCGTCCGCGATCTCTCTTTCCTTTTATTTTGCCAGTTGTAACCAAGTATTCCAACTTTCCTCTTTTCATGATGTACCCGAAAAATGTTGATTGCTTTTTTCTGATGTTTTTTAAGAGCTCCCTTTTTGTGTTGGCCTCTTTGAGAACTTCCTCATTGGTCTTTTTAGCTGTCCAGGAAACTTTCAACATTCTTCTGAGAAATACCATCTCTGTGGCCTCTAATCGTCTTTTAGTTGTTTGCCTGCTGTCCATGATTCGCTTCCATAGGTCAGAATTGGTTCTGTATAGCAGTACAGTCTTTATTCTACTACAACATAATAGGGCAGTGAGTGCCTAACAAGGGCTATAAGTACATTATAATCATCATCATGAGCTATACTGGTTGACATAGGCAATCATGTCCTTCCACAACCTTCTATTTTGCCAGTTGTAATTAAGTACACCAACCTTTTCTCTTCTCATGGTGTGCTCGGAAAGTGTAGATTGTTTCTTTCTGATGTTTTTTTTAGGAGCTCCCTTTTTGTGTTGGCATCTTTGAGAATGAACTCGTTGGTCAGTTTAGCTGCCTAAGGAATGTTCACTTCAAAGGTCATGAATGGCTCTATGTAGCACTGATGGACTCTTTCTCACTTCTTTTGACACAGATTTGTTGCATGAGATGTTTTTCATTTTCCTGGAATGTTATTTTGACCTAAGCTATTCTGCTTTTTATTTCTGTTGTGCACCTTCCATCTGATGTTTTTTTTATTGTGTCCAAGTATTTGATGCATTGCATTTGTAATATATTATAACTATTATAATAGTCTGTGAATATGTGTATTGAATACACATCAATAAAGACAGCTTTGAAAATGTGTGCCTGCTTTTATAGTTTTAAGAAAAAAAAAGGTAGGACAGAAAGGAAGATTACTGACTCCCATTAACTGTTAATGCTGTGACACAGTACTGTCATATATATCTACCTTGAGTCTTTACTGATTTCCATCACTTTTCAATGCTGTGACACAGTATTGTCATATATACCTTTAACCTTTATAGGCTTGATCAAAATTGCCTCCATCAAAATTAGAACTACTCATCATACTTAAAACTAAGTCCCAGTGATCCCCACACCTCTTATTATGTTTACAACTAAACAACTCCCTTCCATCCCCACCAATCTCCCCATATTTATAACTAAACAACTCCCTGTGTAACCCCCACCCCTCCCGCTTTTCCAAAGCAATCTCCCCACATTTATAACTGAACTACTCCTTATTAGGGTGTCCGGTTAGCGCAATCGATAGGCGGTTGGCTTACCACGGCAACAGCCGGGGTTCGTACCCTGGCGAGGACACCTGGGTTTTACTAATTCCCTAAAAATTAGTGGGAGCCGTGATAGCTCAGTGGTTAGTGAACTGGACTACTACGGACAAGGGGTAGGGTTCGATCCCAACCGACGGCTCCGGGTTCACCCAGCCTTAAATGGGTACCGGATTTTTCTGGGAAAGTAAAGCAGCACGGGCGTAATACCGACCACATTACCCCAAAAATCATGTGCTGAAGGTCTGTAAAATATAGGGTCACTAACACCATATTTCCCTATACGCCACTGGGCGTGACGGGGGGTACTTTACTTTTACTTACTCCTTATTAACCCCCTCTCCCCCACCCACCCACCCCATCCCACCACATTTGTAACTAAACAACTCCCTATTCTCTCTCCCCACATTTATAGCTAAACAACTCCCTATTTCACACACACACACACACACACACACACACACACACACCCCCCCCCCCCCCCCCCCCCCCAATATAAAAAAAAAATCTCCCCACATTTATAGAACTAAACAATTGTCCTCGTACTCCAACAGAACATTGTGGATGAAAACAGTATCCAGCTGGGGCCTGGTGGGGGCATGAAGCAGTTCTCTATGTGGGGCAAGGGCAGCTTCGGAGGCACCCAGCCTTCCCAGGAGCATGAGAGATCACCTGCTGGCAACAGGTGACGATAAATGACATTATTTGCTGGCTTATTGTTTTCTTTTTTTTTTATTTCTCTCATATAAACATTTAGTTTTCTTTTCTGGTATCTTTCATTCACATTAATTTATGTCATAAATGTGACTTGTTTTATTTCAAATAACCACTTTATTTAATTGCCTACTTCTATCATATAATCCTCATCAGGTGCTACAGCCATGTTCCGCGTCACCTGTGTTTACTTCTAACTGCAGTTTTTGTCCTCCCTAATTCGAAATCTGTCAACGCGAATATATCATCTCCCGTGTGTTACCCGGGCCTCATTATGTAGGAAGTAAAGAATAGTGACACTGTGACCTTCCAGGCATGTCGTAAGAGGTGACTAAGGAGGTTGATCGATGGGTTGACAAGCTGTCATTGTAAAAAGTATTGTTATGGAAACAGCCATAGATTTTAGAAGCAGTGATCTCTGCAATATGTGCCATTTTGGCATGCAAGGTTTATGTTTTTTAGATTGTATTTCTGCCCTATGTGCTGTCTTCGGCTCGGAAGGACAATAGATAGATAGAATTATATCATGATTGTCTATTATCAATTCTTGTATGGTTCTCTTATCTTCTGGACTTGTCTGTATCTGTTGCAACAACTCCTCTTTCCGTTTTGCGCATAACTTGACTGGTCTTTTCCCTTCGTACTGGCCGTACTCTTTATATGCCCCTTCCTTCTGATCATCCCTTCATTGGTTTCTTTCCTTGTCTGTTCTGCCATCTGTGCGGAACTTGTTTCTACAACTTATGGTCACTATCTCTCTATTCCTTTGCCTTTTTCCTCGATCTGGGGGTCGTATTCCTTATTTCTTCCTTTGGATATCCCATTCTTTTCTTTATTCGACGTGGTAGCTTTACTTGTGCTGTTACTGTCCCCTTCTTTATTTTTATCGTCCTACCTGAATAATTTAATAACATCACTGGAAAAACCTGACTCCTCCCTATTTCCACAATGCCATCTATTACCTCTATATTTGGTTCTTCTAATATTTCTGGCCTGACTCTTGTCGTCTCTACTGTTGTTCCCATTTGTACATAATCATTCTTCCTTATTCTTGCTGATGTTATATGTACCCTATGTGGTTTTAGCACCACATCTTCCTTTGCTCTTGCTAATGTGGCTATGTGTATATTATCTTCTAACTGTACCACCCTATTCTTTATTTGTAATTTTTGTGTTCTATAATTTACTATTACCCTATTCCTATTTATCCAGTCTCTCCCCAATACCGTTGCTCTATTCATACCTCTTACTACAACGAACATTTGTGTCGTTCTGCACTTTCCTATTGTAAAATCTATCCTTGTTTTCCCTACTACCTCTAGTAACTGTCCACTTATGGATTCCAAATTATTATTCGTCCTCAATAATCTCCCTTTTCCTTTCATAGATCTGTATGTGCTCTCCTTAATTACACTAACACTTGCTCCTGTGTCAATAATTGCTCTGAATCTTTACTTCTCCACTTGTATTATACATGGGTCTTCCTTTCTCCCATACGTCCCGAACTGCTCAGGCCTTGTCCATCCTGTGCTCAAAATTGCCTGTCTTTTTTGAACACCCCTGGAGTTTCCCCACGCTTGATAGCCTCTCCTATCTCTTTGTGCATCGTTCCCAATACGACATTGCCTCGCAATGTGTCCAAGCTGATTGCATCTATAGCATCTCCTTGTTTCTTGTATACCATTTACTACCCCTCTATAGTTCTGTTCTCTATATCTCTTTCTCATGTGGTCTACTTCCATAGGATTTTTTTGCCTCTCCTGTTTATATGTTTCTTCTCTGCCCGTTTTTTGATCTTCTTCAAACCTGCTAATACTCTCCTCCTCTATAGCTGTACTTATAAGTAAGTAAAAAAGTAAAGTACCCCCGTCACGCCAAGTGGCGTATAGGGAATATGGTGTTTGTGACCATCAATTTTACAGACCTTCAGCACATGATTTTTGGGGTAATGTGGTCGGTATTATGCCCGTGCCGCTTCACTTTCCCATAAAAAAATCCGGTACCCATTAAAGGCTGGGTGAACCCGGAAGCCGTCGGTTGGGATCGAACCCTACCCCTTGTCCTTTGTAGTCCAGTTCACTAACCACTGAGCTATCGCAGCTCCTAGCTGTACTTATAACTTGTGATATTGTTGTCAGTGCCCTTCTTGCTAACTGTAACTGCAACCCTATATTCCTCAATCCATCTATAAATGTTGCTACCAATAGCTTGTTCATCTGCTCGTTATCTGTTCCCTGTCCAAAACCTTGCTCCGCTAATCGCAACAATTTCTCTCCACATTCTTGCACTGATTTGCCTTTTTGTTGTTGAATGGATTTTAGTTTCATAATTGCATGTTGTGCGTCTTTATACATGGCATATCTTATTGCCAAAAATGCCCTAAACTCTTGTCATGTCTCTTCTTTTACCTCTTCCATCCTCTTCCTAATACAACTCGCCACTCCCACTTGACTTGTCATTAATGCTATGTCTTTCCACTCTGTCTGTGTCATATGTCGGCTTTTTCCGAAATATTCTATGGCATTTACCCAATCATCGAACTTGTCTAACTCGCCCATAAACACCTGAACTCTCCTTGTCATCTCTTGTATTTGTAGACTACTACCCAGTTTGTCTAACGCCTCCCCCATCTTATGCATTGCCTGCCACATATATACCTCCTGGTTCACTCCTTCCATTTCCTCTATGTTAGCCAATTTAGGAAATTATTCTTAACTTATGCTCATGAAATCTTCGTATATTTGACCTCTTATTGCACTAATTTCTGACCACCAATCCACACAAACTTGTCATTTACCTCTTTGTTATCCTACCATCATACTGTATTTTTACCTATCTCTTATTCTAACTGCCCTATCTCCTTCCTTCTAATATAATGCTCCTCGGGCAATATGGTGGATAGGCGGCAGGAACCATTGAAGGCTATGTCTGAAAGGTGTTCCTTGTTGCAGTTTCCTCATATTCCAAGTCCGGCTTGTTGCAGGAGCTACTGAGTTAAGTGCTCTGTGCACACTGTGAGCTGTGTGTTTCATCCGTTTTGATCATGTTTTGATATCCCAATTGTTTACGATGAAGGATGATATCGTATGACAGGGAACAGTTGACTGTGTTCACTTTCTGCGCGGTTTCGCCTTGTCTTTTGGCGTGTGCTGAGACTACTACGATGGGAACTACAGCTACCTTTCTTTGTTTGGGAGATGAGTTAGTAATTCGGATGATTCCACTGGCACGGGCGGTTGAGCAATTATGGATTTTAATTTGTTTGCAGTGACACCGGGGCCTTCCATAACCAATAATGCTACTACCTGCTTTCAACAGTTTCCCTTACTTGACCCTATGTCACTAAATTCCCAGTGTTTTTACACACTACTACTTTTTATTACCTAAGTTATAATACCCTTTGCCGATTTGTTTCTCTCATAACAATATTTGACAATCCATCTACAACAATATGCCACAATTCTTGTCACAATAATCACCCTGTCTTATTTCATTAACAATTTCTGGTCATCACCTATAATCCAACAAAAAAACATGTATGTTTACCCATCCCTGATAACCATTTCTCAATTAAATTTATACAAAACTCATTTGCTTACATCATATTGTCACCAAAAAAATCATCATTCTATTTATATCACCACCATGTTTGTCCACTTTGTTATCAAATCTATTTCCTTCTTAACTTATTCTAATCTACCTCCTTCCCTTTTTTTAAATTTAATATCTCCTTACTCCACTCATCATCATCATCATTGAGTGCCGTCTCCGCATCGAAGGTTGGCTACCATGGAGCGACATTCTGCTCTGTCTCTTGCTTTGATGGTGCAGAATGCCATAGGCTGACTTGTCCATCTTTTGATGTTACTCGTCCATGTTAGTCTTGGTCTGCCTCTTTTACCTTGTATTTTCCCTTCTAATATTACTTTTATTAGACTGTTGTGTCTTTTAACGTGACCAAAAAATTTCATTTGTCTTGCTCTAATTGTGTTTAGTAGTTCTTTCTTCATTTTTAGTTGTTTTAAAACTTCCTCGTTTGTTTTCTTTTCTTTCCATCCAATTCTACCTATTCTTCTATAAATCCACATTTCAAAGGCCTCAATTTTCTGTTCTGTTTTCTGGTCTAATGTCCATGTTTCTGCACCATACAGGAATATTGAGAAGATGTAACATTTTGCTATCCTTAGTTTTAGCCCTGGTGTTATTTGTTTTGATGTTAGTATATTTTTCATGGCATTGAAATTACTTTTTGCCATTCCTATTCTTTTATTTATTTCAGTTGTACATTTTCCATCATTGGTTATAGTATGTCCCAGGTAGTTGTAGCTCTGGACTGTCTCTAGATGTATTCCCTCAACTTTGATATTTAATTGTAGGTCTTGTAAATGTTTTAGTCTTTTTGATATTCATATCTAGTCCATATTTTTTGCTTGTCATGTTTATTACATTAAGTAATTGTTGTAGATCTTTAGGATTTTCTGCTAGTAGTACAGTATCATCATTGGAGGAGCGTGTGGCCGTGCGGCTAAAACCACTGTTCCGCTGGCTGAAAAGCCGACGTTTGGTGTTCGAAGCCAGCGGTAGACAGAAAGGATTTTTTCTATCGGGGGTGAAATAATAATCCTGAGTCTCACACGTCGTGGCGACTGCTTTGACCAAGCGGCCTTTATTTCTCTGGTCCTATCGCTGCCCCCCGTCATACACCAGCAATGGTACTATGTGACGTAAAGAATAAAGATAGTACAGTATCATCAGCATATCTTAGGTTATTGATTATCTTCCCATTAATGTTAAGGCCTGGCATCTCATTGATGTTTTTAAAGATTTGCTCAGTGAATAAATTGAACAAGCTTGGTGATAGGATGCATCCTTGTCTTACTCCTATTTTTATATCAATGGGTGTAGAGTTCTCCTTGTTATATTTTATTATTGCTGTTTGCTCCCAGTACAAATTACATATCAGTCGTATGTCTGTGTCATCCAGATTTATATCTTCTAGGCAGTCTATAAGTTGCTCATAGTATATTCTATCAAATGCTTTGGTGTAGTCTATGAAGCAGGCATATATTGGTTTGTTTACTTCTATGTACTTTTCAATCAATGTCCTCATGCTGAATATGGCTTCTTTTGTTCCACTGTTTTTCCTGAAACCGAATTACTCCACTATCTCTAAAAAAAAATTATAATGGACGCACACGATTGTGATATCTGTTACACTCTTGTACATATAATCTCTCCTTTTTATCCGTAACTACTATTAATAAACCTGTGGAGGAAAAATGCAACAATCAACACACCACCTTAATATTTGACACAATATTTCACATGAATTTCACTCGAATTATTACTCTACTTAACTTAACACTATATATTGACGATCCTTAGAGTTTTTAATCTGTATTGTTCACCAACGTTTCTTGAATTACAGTTTCCCTGTTTGTATCTTCCTTTTTTTCTGCTCGTGAATAAATATCTTATTCTTGTTGTCTCCTTTTTCTGCTCGTTTGCTTGAATAGTTATCTCCTCGGTCGACCTTTACCTTGACTTTGAACTCGCTTGGTTACCCCACTGGAACACACTTTTAAAAAAAAATACACAATGACTGCTCTTCAATCAACTTTACTCATTTGGTTATGCTTCAGAGGATGTAGTGTCTATTTGTTGTGGCCCGCTCGTAGTGTAGGTCTCGGCGCCAAATGTAGCCGTTTGACATGTACCACCTATTTAACGAAAGCGGAACACGCCAGACAGGATTCAATAAACCCTTGCATGATGTATCAGACGACTTGACGTTGTTTGATTCCCTGTCTGGGTCCTAATGTTTATCATCTCCTTGAATGCGCGTACTGATAGCAGCAACGATGGCCTATCAAGGCCCCGTCAATTTTTATCTATGAATGTCACGTGCGAGCTTTTTACGTGGTCACTCGTACTTACGTGTACCGCTCTCCATGGCGGCAACTGTAACACTCGGGCCAGGGCAACTGCCACCTGCTCCAATACTGTGTCACTGCCTGTTGAACTCAAGCCGCCTGACCTACTCTCTGTCAGCCTCGACAGCTAACGCTGGTCTGGGCACTGGACTGGTTTCTTGAATACTGCCTTCAACAGGACTCTGCCGTCCACCCGTTAATTTTCCGGACATGCGCCACTTTCATCTGTGATCAGTACAATGAATTACTTCGCGTTGATTTGCTGCTGTGACATTCCCACAAAGACCTGAGAACTTCGTCTTTTCCACGTCTGTAAGATTCGTTCGTCACTACTATGGTTGGCGACCACAACACTGATACCAAACACTAATTCAAAGTCCACTCATAACAAATGACAAGAGTTTATTAACTGACACCTTGTCAAAAAGCTATTCAGGAGAAATTACAACATACAGAAAAAAAAAATAGAAAAAAATGGTTTGGTTAGAGCTTCATATAACAAGTGGACAACACAAACCAGAACGACGTTTCGGCGCAATAGTCCTTCACCTGGAACAAACATACAACACTCATACAAATATGTATTTAAAATTTACAAAATAATTTAAAAAGTACAATAATTTCGAACTAGAAGGAGAAATGAAAAGAAAAATAATAAAGATAGGAATAAAATCCTCCCTGTATGCTCAGATGTGGCAAGAACAAAATTTACCTCACAAGCTTCACTACAGCTTCACATTCTGATGCCTTTATGTGCCTTTCTTTGCCTTGGCCTAAATAACCAACAGCTATGATAGTCAGTGGCAGTTTGTCTATCGCTGTTGGGTGACTTTGCCCCCTTCTTCCTTCTAAGAGTATTTCTTTACATGTCTTTAAGCTGTTCATTGCTATAGAAGTGATTCCTGGCTCCAAGAAGTTACTTTGTGACAGGCTGTAAGGTGAAATGACCAAATCTATAGAGAGAAAAATTGTATGGTTAAAGCTTCACGTAACAAGTGGACACCACAAATCAGAATGACGTTTCGGCTCAAAGGCCTTCAACAGGAACAGGCATACAGCACACGTACAAATATGTGTTTAAAATCATCATCATCAATCACCGGGCTTACTGGCGAAGGTGGTCATGTCTCTCCACAACTTTCGATCTCGGCAGCTAATTATCATTTCTGTTGTTGACCTTCTGCGAAGCCATACTCTTAAGCTGTCTGTAATTTTTTTCTCTTTGCTTCCCTCTATCTCTTCGTCCCTCAATTTTTCCAGTTGTCACAATATATTCCAGTTGTTCTCTTCTCATTACATGGCCAAAAAATGATGATTGTTTCTTCCTAATATTGGAAATTAGCTCTCTTTTTGCTTTGACCTCTCTCAGAACATCTTCATTACTCTTCTTAGCTGTCCATGGTACTCTCAACATTCTTCTGTAAAACCACATTTCTACAGACTCCAGTGATTTTCTTGTCTGTTGTCCTATTATCCATGATTCGCATCCTTATGTTAAAACTGGCTCTACATAACATTTAAGAAGTATTTAAATAAAAAAATTAATAATTTAAAAATCTAACTAGAAAGAGAAATGAAAAGTAAAGGAGAATAAAATGTTAATAAAAAGTTCCTGCTTCACATTTACATGCATTTTCTTTGCCTTCACCCTGACAGTCTGTAACCAGGAATGTGTCCCAGTATATCTGTCCATCTATTCTTCTATCTTTCTCTTTACAGATTCTCAGCTCTGAAGCATGAAGATGATCGCAGAGGTCATCAGAGGTCTCCAACTCGAGGTGACGGTGGCTCTCTCAGAGGAACACGTCATGGACCAGTGTCTGGTCATGGACAAGGGAAGATACTGTCTAGATCAAGTCAGGAAGCAGAGAGACGAGACATGCTGGCAAATACAAGGTTTGTTTGTTGTGCATTTTGAAAGCTGAAGTTGGATGTGTTGGGCCGAAAGGCGCAAATTATAACAGTTATACTGCAAACCCAAGGAGTCATACAAGGCTGTGTTCTGTCGCCGGATTTGTTTTCACTTTACAGCGAATATATTATAAGATCAATAGTAGACAAAAAAGGAATTGAAGTCAACGGTCACAACATAAATAATTTGCTATATGCGGATGACACAGTCTTAATAGCAGAGACAGAGAATGAACTTCGAGCTATGGACTAAGCAATGTTTACATTGAACAACACGAGATATGATATTGCTGCGAGTTGGCAGATTTTTGAAAATGTTTTCAAGGGTCATGTGGCTTCTGTTGGATTGGAAATGATAACTTACCACCACTGTGTGTCTATATGTTTGGAATTGGAGTCATCAATGATGGCCTAACATCATCAAGTGCTACGACGATCATCATTTTCGGGAGGACTTGAATTCCCATGGTATATGGTGGATAGTAGGCAGGAACCATTGAAGGCTATGTCTGAAAAGTGTCCCTTCTTGCAGTTTTCTCATATTCCAAGTCCGGCTTGTTGCAGGAACTACTGAGTTAAGTGCTCTGTGCACACCGTGAGCTGTGTGTCTCATCCGTTTTGATCCTGCTTCGATATCCCACTTGTTTACGATGAATGATGATATCGTATGACGGGAAACAGTTGGCTGTGTTCACTTTCTGCGCGGTTTCGCCTTATGTCTTTTGGCGTGTGCTGAGACTGCTACGGTGGAGACTACAGTTACCTTTCTTTGTTTGGGAGATGAGTTAGTAATTCGGATGATTCCACTGGCACGGGCGGTTGAGCAATTATGGATTTTAATTCGTTTGCTGTGATACCGAGGCCTTCCATAACCAATAACTAATAACCATCATGCAGCATAAAAATAAACGAGACAAATCTGAAACAAGTGCAATGTTTCAAATACTTGGGCACAATAATAACATCAGATGGGAGATGCACCACAGAAATAAAAAGCACAATAGCTCAGGCCAAAATGGCATTTCAGAAAATGAAAAATTTCTTATGCAACAAATCTATGTCAATAAAAATGAGAAAGAGAGTTCATCGGTGCTATATAGAACCAATTCTGACCTATGGAAGCGAATCATGGACAGTAGACAAACAAATGAAAAGACGATTAGAGGCCACAGAGATGGGATTTCTCAGAAGAGTGTTGAAAGTTCCCTGGACAGCTAAAAAGACCAATGAGGAAGTTCTCAAAGAGGCCAACACAAAAAGGGAGCTCTTAAAAAACATCAGAAAGAAGCAATCAACATTTTTCGGGCACATCATGAGAAGAGGAAAGTTGGAATACTTGGTTACAACTGGCAAAATAAAAGGAAAGAGAGGTCGTGGGCAACAAAGAGAAAATACTGGATAGCTTGGTGTCATGGCATGGAAAACAGTCAACAACAGAACTGATACGATACACTGTAGATAGAAGATTGTGGAGAGACATGATCACCTACGCCAACCAGTATGGCACATGATGATGATACTGCAAACCACAACACAACGCAAACACGTCCACTTAACGTCCATTTAAGGGCGGATGACGAAGAGGAATTATACAGTCTATGAATACTCTAGAATACTTTAGTCAGCGGGCGAAAGTAAGCAAGCATTCTTACCTTTTTTAAAACCCTATATTATTAGGACTCCTATCTATGGCGCGCATCGTTACATTTTGTAGTACAAATTACTATCACTTAATTGTAACACTAGGAACACTAAAAATAGTATTTTCTTTGAACTTTTGACACACAACTGTGTGTTTACCAAGTAGACACACAGGAAACTTGAATTTCCTGGCTCAGGTTGATTCGAACTTGATCGCTCGGACTGGATGTGTTACTTATTACGTCTGTGCGTCGTTATACGTCTGTTCAGTCTGTTGCCGTAAGTCCGTCAATATGTTCGGCTAACTTGGAGCATTATTTGCTGTGTTTCCCCGAGTCTCAAACAGTTGTATGATGCCAGCGGATGGCTATGGAAATTTTCCGTGGTTACAGCAAAAAGAAAAACGATAAATTTGGTGAATTTTATTATTATTTTTTTAAATTATAGGATCATATCTCACGAAATGGAAAAAAAAAAAACCAATCTTACATCAATAAAAACAAATCCAACACTCAAGGGTCACAGAAAGTACTAACGGGGAAGGTGCGGGTGGCTTGAACGCTGCAAATAATACAATTTTGAATAATTTGGTTGCTGTAATTTTTATTACTGTATCGTAATCATTGAGGCACAGGCCACTAAGAGCTCACCATTTATTTTGCTCTCGCTCTCTCTCTGAATGTGTCTTTCTCTCCTTTCTCCTCTCTCTCTCTCTCTCTCTGTGTTCCTGTCTCTATCTGCTCTCTCTTTCTTTCCTCTGCTGTCTTGTCTTTTCTAATCTACAGTTTCATCCAGAAATGAACAAAAAAAGCAAACTAAATTGATAGCAAAGTAATGACATTGTTCAAGAAAAATTTATAAGTCACTAGACGTTTCTACCACTTAATTATGAAAACAGTTGTAAAAACTTGTGGGTCAGAATCTTTTTAATCAACAGTTTCCAGCGCTCAAATGCATTTTCCCCCACCATGTACCTTTCTAGTTATCCCCACCAGTGATGCTGTGATGCATTATTGTGACCAGAGGATAGGCAGCAAATAACGCTAACAGGAAGCTGGATGTATGAGCCAGATTGGCAGTTGTTGTGTCAGTAGACAAAGTAACACCTCCATTAGCCACACGCCATGCAGTTGAATTTCATGCCATAAATCGTACCTAAGCCAGGAAATGATTACCACATCCGATTCCCGTATATCTTCTTGGTTTAACACCAACTTTGTAGCAAAGGTTCAAAGAAAATCTTATTTACCAAGCTCCAAATGTAACAATTAGTGGTCTTAATAATTTTACAAACGTTTTGTAAAAACGTGACTCACACGTAGGTATCTTAATTTGGGGTTAAATGCAATATATTTAAGCACTGAGGTTTTGTAGTTAAATAGATGAGTTAGCAGCACTGAGGTTTTGTAGTTAAATAGATGAGTTAGCAGCACTGAGGTTTTGTAGTTAAATAGATGAGTTAGCAGCACTGAGGTTTTGTAGTTAAATAGATGAGGTAGCAGAACTGAGGTTTTGTAGTTAAATAGATGAGTCAGCAGCACTGAGGTTATGTAGTTAAATAGATGAGGAAGCAGAACTGAGGTTTTGTAGTTAAATAGATGAGTCAGCAGCACTGAGGTTTTGTAGTTAAATAGATGAGTTAGCAGCACTGAGGTTTTGTAGTTAAATAGATGAGGTAGCAGAACTAAGGTTTTGTAGTTAAATAGATGAGTCAGCAGCACTGAGGTTATGTAGTTAAATAGATCAGTCAGCAGCACTGAGGTTATGTACTTAAATAGATGAGTTAGCAGCACTGAGATTCTGTAGTTAAATAGATGAGTTAGCAGCACTGAGGTTTTATAGTTAAATAGATGAGTTAGCCGCACTGAGGTTATGTAGTTAAATAGATGAGTTATCAGCACTGAGATTTTTTAGTTAAATAGATGAGTTAGCACCTTGTGTAAAGTAATGAGGTAGTAGTAAAACTCCTCACCCAAATTCCAGACAGTATCATTGGACAGATTCTTTCGTATTCCTCAGATCTGGAGCGGGGGCGATGTCTCAGGATTCCAGTAGGGAAAATAGCGGTAACCGGGAGGATACACGCCAATCATTTAGAGAAAGTGATAGCTCGTTAGCAAGAGGTAATGTTTCACAGCGTGCAAACACAGACCTACACCAATCACGACCTACAACATCTGCCCCGGCTGGAGCTGTATCCACTGCTTATGATAATGACCAGGCAATGAGAAAGATGAAGCCATTATCGGAAGAGGAGATGGAGCAGAAAGCCAGAACTATTTTGGAAGAGTACCTTAGTGCTTTAGATTTGGAGGTACGTGGACTCTTTGTGGTCTTATTCAGTATTGCGTTGTAAATCATGGACAATAGCACACAGTCAGAGAGATTGCTTCCAGTAATAAAGATATATGTTTTATATGTAGAATTATTAGCATTGTTCTTGTATATAGAACCATTATTGTACTTGTTCATGTATATAGAGCAATTACTGTACTTGTTTGTGTATATAGAACCATTACTGTACTTGTTTGTGTATATAGAACAATTACTGTACTTGTTTGTGTATATAGAACAATTACTGTACTTGTTTGTGTATATAGAACCATTACTGTTCTTGTATAAAGCCATTACTGAACTTGTTTGTGTATATAGAACCATTACTGTTCTTGTCTAAAACCATTACTGTACTTGTTTGTGTATATAGAACCATTACTGTACTTGTTTGTGTATGTAGAACCATTACTGTACGTGTTTGTGTATATAAAACCATTACTGTACTTGTTTGTGTATATAGAACCATTACTGTACTTGTTTGTGTATATAGAACCGTTACTGTACTTGTTTGTGTATATAGAACCGTTACTGTACTTGTTTGTGTATATAGAACCATTACTGTAAGTGTTTGTGTATATAGAACCATTACTGTACTTCTTCGTGTATATAGAACCATTACTGTAGGTGTTTGTGTATATAGAACCATTACTGTACTTGTTTGTGTATATAGAACCGTTACTGTACTTGTTTGTGTATATAGAACCGTTACTGTACTTGTTTGTGTATATAGAAACATTTCTGTACTTGTTCGTGTATAAAGCCATTACTGTTCTTTGTGTATATAGAACCATTACTGTACTTGTTCGTGTATATAGAACCATTACTGTACTTTTTTGTATATATAGAACCATTACTGTACTTGTTCGTGTATAAAACCATTACTGTACTTGTTTGTGTATATAGAACCGTTACTGAACTTGTTTGTGTATATAGAACCATTACTGTTCTTGTCTAAAACCATTACTGTACTTGTTTGTGTATATAGAACCATTACTGTACTTGTTTGTGTATATAAAACCATTACTGTACTTGTTTGTGTATCTATCTATCTCTATCTATTGACCTTTCGAGCCGTAACCGGCCCATAGGGCGTAGACCAAGATACACCTTCTCCTATATGAATTTTTGTTCTAGCAGTTTTCTTTTAAAGATATTTTATCAAATCTCGCCATCTGTCTCTGTTCTGTGCAAGCAGTTCTATCTCATTGATGGAGCCGATTCCTGCTGCTCTTGCCTCTCTCATCAATGTTCTTCTCAGTGTCTCCCTGGGTCTTCCTCTTTTTCTTTTACCTGTTGTTTCCCATATGAGGGCTTGCTTTGCTATTCGATTATTATCTCTTCTCATCACATGTCCAACGTATGACCATCGTCTTTTCTTTATTACTGAAGATATTAGTGGTTGATTGGCGATTTCTCTAATTTCCTCGTTTGTTTTGAATTCGTTCCATTCTATACCAAGTATTTTCCTTAGACATTTATTTTCGAATGCGTTCAACTTTGTTTCTATATCTCTTGTTGTTTTCCAGCTTTCACACGCATACGTAAGGGTTGATAGTACATTTGATTTGAATAGCCTAAGTTTTGTGTTTGTGCTAATGAGTTTTGATTTCCACAACTTTTCAAGGCTTCTGAAAGACATTGCTGCTTTAGCCAGTCTGATTCTAATTTCTTTGCTCGTATCCCCTTCTCGATCAATGTGACTTCCAAGATAGATAAAGTGATCGATCTCTTCTACTGGTTTGTTTTCCATGTATATTTTGTCACTTGTTGGAATTAAACTTTTCATGACTTTAGTCTTTTCATGATTGACCTCAAGCCCAATTTTGCTGGCTATTGATGATAGTTCATTTGTGTTTTCCTGCATCGTTTTTATCTGACTGCTGATGAGAACTATGTCATCAGCAAAGTCGAGGTCCTCCAAATGGTCTCCTTGTATCCATTCGATGCCTTTATTACCAGTGCAGCATTTCTTCATTATGAAGTCCATAACAATTCCAAATAACAAGGGCGATAAAATACATCCTTGTTTAACCCCAGTTTCTATTGGGAAACATTCGCTCAGTCAGTGTATATAGAACCATTACTGTACTTGTTTGTGTATATAGAACCATTACTGTACGTGTTTGTGTATATAGAACCATTACTGTACTTGTTTGTGTATATAGAACCATTACTGTACTTGTTTGTGTATATAGAACCGTTACTGTACTTGTTTGTGTATATAGAACCGTTACTGTACTTGTTTGTGTATATAGAAACATTTCTGTACTTGTTCGTGTATAAAGCCATTACTGTTCTTTGTGTATATAGAACCATTACTGTACTTGTTCGTGTATATAGAACCATTACTGTACTTTTTTGTATATATAGAACCATTACTGTACTTGTTCGTGTATAAAACCATTACTGTACTTGTTTGTGTATATAGAACCGTTACTGTACTTGTTTGTGTATATAGAACCATTACTGTACTTGTTTGTGTATATAGAACCATTATTGTATTTGTCCGTATAGATAGAACCATTACTGCACTTGTTACTTGATATAGAATCATCATTATTCAGCTGGCACTTTGTAGACTGACTTAACATTGGAGTTGAACATTGTAATTTTTGTATTTAAAGACTTGTCCATGTTTGTGAAGTTTTTTGGCATATTTTTTTTTTTTACAGTACAGGATAGCCATTCCCATGCCCAATCCTCCTTAGTCACCTCTTATGAACATTCCTGGTAGAGAACAGAGCCACAATTCTTTACTCCATTTTGAGCCCCTGGCAAGTAACTCCAATGTTAAGTCAGTATTATTATATGGCTGTGAAACATGGAGAACAACAGAATGACAATTATGAAGATACAGACCTTCATTAATGGATGCTTAGCAGGATAAAAGGATATAAATGGCAGGACAGAATCAATAACATAGTATTATGGAAATGCACCAGTCAACTACCTGTGGATAAAGAGATATAGTGAAGATGATGGCGCTGGATAGGACACACACTACGGAAACCAACTAAGAGTATTACACAATAGGCCCTTTTTTTGGAACCCCCCAAGGAAAACGGAGAAAGACTAAGATATTCTTGGAGAAGACAGATGGAAGCAGAGATGAAGATGATGAGGAAGACATGGAATGATCTTTAAAGATTGGGAAGAAACAGATTGGGTTGGAAGGTGTTTGTTGAAGACCTATGCTCCACAGGGAGCTGAAAGGTAGAAGAAGACTTTGTAGAGGTAATTTAGAACATGTGAAAGCAAGGAAATTTATTAAGAAACAGAGAATCAATGGATAGTCTAACTTCTGTGTTATTGAAAAGAGAAGATGCTGAACAGCCTAATGTGTTGGCAGGTAATAGAGAAGATACAGGACTGTTTAATGTGTTGGCAGGTAATAGAGAAGATACAGGACTGTTTAATGTGTTGGCATGTAATAGAGAAGATACAGGACTGTTTAATGTGTTGGCATGTAATAGAGAAGATACAGGACTGTTTAATGTGTTGGCATGTAATAGAGAAGATACAGGACTGTTTAATGTGTTGGCAGGTAATAGAGTAGATACATGACTGTTTAATGTGTTGGCAGGTAATAGAGTAGATACATGACTGTTTAATGTGTTGGCATATAATGGAGAATATACAGGACTGTCTAATGTGTTGACATGTAATGGAGAACATACAGGACTGTCTAATGTGTTGGCATGTAATAGAGAACATACAGGACTGTCTGATATGTTGGCATGTAATGGAGAACATACAGGACTGTCTAATGTGTTGGCATGTAATGAAGATACTGAACCGTTATGTGTATGATACCTTATGATTGTATTCATATTTGACAAGTTAAATTTTTATCAGAAAATTTGTAAACAGTTTATGTCTGGGATTAGTGATGTCTACATTTAAAAGATTGTGTCAGAATGTTAAATTTGATGATTACAAGTCTTTTTATCTGTTAGCTCTGTGCTTAGTGCAACCACCTTACTTCTTCTGAACTCCTCTACTGGGTGTAACCACCTTACTTGTGAGCTTCGTTGTTGAGTGTAATCATAACAAGCTTCTGCTGAACTCCTTTGCTAAGTTAACCATAACCAGCTTACTTCATCGCTGAATGTAACCATAACCAGCTTACTTCATCGCTGAATGTAACCAACTTAATGTATGATGCTTCTCAGGAGGCCAAGCTGTGTGTGATGGAGCTGGAGGGCCAGAGACACCTTGGCCTGTTTGTCACGACATGCATCAATGACGTGCTGGAGAAGTCCAACAAAGAGAGAGATCTTGCTGGCACATTCTTCCACCAAATGATCAAGCATGGCTTGCTGCCGATGGATGTGTACTTTCAAGGGTAAGACCAACACAGTAGTTCATTTCTCTCTCTTCAGACTCTATTCTTTATTGTGTTGGTCAGCTTTGTGTCTCCAGCAAAGTCCAGAGGGACTGAATTTTGTGTGAATATCACTGCTCACCTAATTTTCTCACCTGCAGTCGTGTGCTCAGGTGTCCCACACATACAGGCAGATATTGTCCTACTTCAGAGGTACTCTCTCAAATTTTTATCGCTGGGGGGAGTTTTTATCATTTTTGGGTGCATTTTTTTTCCCCTATTGATTTTCCCTGGGCAATGGCCTATTATTTTTAATTTTCAACTGCTAAGTGTTCTGTGACATGCACAGTGTGTACATGGGGTTTCCTTTTATTTTTCTGTTTTCCGAGAGGGCTAGACATCAGAGACCAGAAGAGGGTAGAGTCAAAGATTTTTAAAAAAAATTATTTTTTTTTTTCACCACCTGTTGTGGTAATCAAACCCAGAACCTTCTTGTCCAGAGGCCGACATCTTACCTCAAGACCACCCAGCACACTCTCTTCTATTCAGTTTCATTGCAGTTAGAGCATCCCCACATATCTGCTCTACTGCCATTCCCGGCATATCTCAAAAAAGTAAGCAGACTGACTGTTCCTGTAAGGTGATAATTGTAGATACATCTGCTTTTTCCGACTAAGCACTCCGGATCAACCACACATGCATGCACACACACGCCTTCTTTTCACCTTTAGACTTGTTAGTCTCAACATATATATCATTGTCCTATTTATTTATTATTTTATTTTTTTTGCGTTCGCCAGCATTTACCTCTGGCGAAGTCCCTAGAGACTGAATTTTGTGTGTTAATCTGTTTTCCCTGCCAGCCGTGTGCACAGGGGTCCCCTCGCCGCTCAGGCAGATAACTCCATCTTCGGAGGTACTCATATTTTTTCCGTCCATGAGTAATTGATGTTTCAAGCCGGGCCTCTGTGCTGAGACCAGGGTTGGTTGTTGCAGAGAGAAATCACAAATAAGAATATCAACTAGCTGGGATTTGAACCCACAACCTCTCTATCTTGAGGCCAGCCTCTTGCCTTGAAACCAGCCAGTCCCCCATCATTGTCTTATGAAACATTCTCCTCTTCTCTTAAGGGCATCTTCTAAGTTGAAAATGTCACATTTTGGTTCATCTTCATAACATCATTGTATGTGTGATTTCCAATGAATGCTCTTGAAACATTGGATATAAGGGCACCCCCTCTAATTAAAAAAAAAATCTGTGATTTTGATAAAATTTTGACATTTAAAAAAATTTCCGTAAGAGTAACATTCTTATTTATCATAGAACGCAATGAAACATTAATTTTTGTCATTTGAGTTTACATGTTTATTTTTTTATTTATTTTACTGAGGGGAGCCTTGTTTTTCCATTTTATAACCTAATTAATTATGCATAATTGAAATTATAATGCATAATTATACATAATATTGAAATCATAACTTTTCTCATAATGGACATATCAACATAATTCAAACGCCGTTATTTACAGAAAAAATTCCTCTATAATTTTTCTGAGTGTAATATATATATATATATATTTATTTATATATAACCTTTTGCGTCTTGACATATGGTTGGTAGCAAGCAATCATGATAAGTCAGTAGTTTGGTAAAAATATTAGTGCCTTATGCTGAATGCTGCTTTGCTAAACAACTTCTCTCATGGCTGAATCTGCCAATATTGTATAGACAGATCCATTCGCAGGGACGAACAAGATTTATTCAAGGTGCCTGGCCTCGTATTCTTTCTCCTGCACTTTTTAATACTGAGGGATGAATCCACATTCAGCCAATCAAATGCTTTGTTCCACTGCACATCATAGTAATGCTAACATGCAATGTTGTTCGTCGCAGATTGATTCTTCGGTACACAGTGTGCTTGGAAATTTGTTTACAAGTTTTATATTGAGATGTCATGGGGAAGAGGACATTTATTTACAAGTTTTGTATTGAGATATCATGGGGAAGAGGAAATTTATTTACAAGTTTTATATTGAGACATCATGGGGAGGAGGAAATTTATTTACAAGTTTTATATTGACATATCATGGGGAAGAGGACATTTATTTACAAGTTTTATATTGAGATATCATGGGGAAGAGGAAATTTATTTACAAGTTTTATATTGACATATCATGGGGAAGAGGAAATTTATTTACAAGTTTTATATTGAGACATCATGGGGAGGAGGAAATTTATTTACAAGTTTTATATTGAGACATCATGGGGAGGAGGAAATTTGTTTACAAGTTTTATATTGAGATATCATGGGGAAGAGGAAATTTATTTACAAGTTTTATATTGAGACATCATGGGGAGGAGGAAATTTGTTTACAAGTTTTATATTGAGATATCATGGGGAAGAGGAAATTTATTTACAAGTTTTATATTGAGATATCATGGGGAAGAGGAAATTTATTTACAAGTTTTATATTGAGGCATCATGGAGAGGAGGAAATTTGTTTACAAGTTTTATATTGAGATATCATGGGGAAGGGGAAATTTATTTACAAGTTTTATATTGAGACATCATGGGGAGGAGGAAATTTGTTTACAAGTTTTATATATTATGATATCATGGGGAGGAGGAAATTTATTTACAAGTTTTATATTGAGATATCATGGGGAGGAGGACATTTATTTACAAGTTTTATATTGAGATATCATGGGGAAGAGGAAATTTATTTACAAGTTTTATATTGAGATATCATGGGGAAGAGGAAATTTATTTACAAGTTTTATATTGAGATATCATGGGGAGGAGGAAATTTATTTACAAGTTTTATATTGAGATATCATGGGGAAGAGGAAATTTATTTACAAGTTTTATATTGAGATATCATGGGGAAGAGGACATTTATTTACAAGTTTTATATTGAGATATCATGGGGAAGAGGACATTTATTTACAAGTTTTATATTGAGATATCATGGGGAAGAGGACATTTATTAGAGCTGACAGAAGAAAAAAAAATTAAATTTTTGGAAATCAATATAGTAGTTGGCAAGAAACATCGTCAATAACCTCAGGCAGTGTCAGAGGTCCCATTCGAGAGCAAGGTGAAGAATTAATCTAGATAAATTAGGTGTGTCAAGCGAGTTCTCGGATGTGAATGTAAACAAATCACCAAACCACTTTCTGCTTCTAAACTGTGAGAAAGTAATATATGAAGTGATCTCAATGTGAGTTCAGAGCTTATGGGATTTCGTTTTATTGATCTAGGTCTTTTGATTGAATTAGTAAACCCCTTATTATCGAAATTATGCTCAATATGCCCACAATGCAAACTACCGATAAGTACAAATGTTACTCTCACTGAGAGACCAGAATAAAAGGAAGTAAGGTTGTGTTGTAGTGCCAGCACTTTGGGGATTTTCTTGCCAAATGTTACTCTCCTGTGCATTACATGAAGCTATTTTTCTGCACACCAGGACAACACAAAGGACAGAAATTCTTGAATTTCCTTGTCCTGTGATCTCTGCCATTAGGCATCAAACTTTGCATTGGATTTACATAGCAAGTAAAAAGTCAAGAACCCCATCGCGCCAAGTGGCGTATAGGGAATATGGTGTTAGTGACCATAATTTTTACAGACCTTTCGGCACATGATTTTTGGGGTAATGGGGTTGGTAATGCGCCCGTGCTGCTTTACTCTCCCAGAAAAAAAATCAGGTACCCATTTAAGGCTGGGTGAACCGGAAGCCGTCGATCAGGATCGACTCTTGTCCTTTGTAGTCCAGTTCACTAACGACTGAGTTATTGTGGCTCCCTGATTTTACATAGTGTTTTGCCACATATACTGTTCTGGCAAGTCTTTCAACCTTGGTAAAGGGAGCTGATGCCTGTTTTTGCCTCTCTCCTTAGTGTTCTTCTAAGTGTTTCTCTAACTAATGCCCACCTTCTTTTCTTGGTTATGAATGATATTGTTTGGATTTTCCAAAATGTGAACTTCGGTATATGGTGGATAGGCGACAGGAACCATTGAAGGCTATGTCTGAAAAGTGTTCCTTGTTGCAGTTTCCTCATATTCCAAGTCCGGCTTGTTGCAGGAGCGAGCTACTGAGTTAAGTGCTCTGTGTACACCGTGAGCTGTATGTCTCATCCGTTTTGATCATGTTTCGATATTCCAATTGTTTACGATGAAAGAAGACATCGTATGACAGGGAACAGTTGGCTGTGTTCACTTTCTACACGGTTTTGTCTTATGTCTTTTGGCATGTGCTGAGACTGCTACAATGGGGACTACATTTACCTTTCTTTGTTTGGGAGATGAGTTAGTAATTCGGATGATTCCACTGGCACGGGCAGTTGAGCGATTATGGATTTTAATTCGTTTGCAGTGATACCGAGGCCTTCCATAACCACCATTAACCAACAAATTGTTTGGATGCATTGCCATTTCTCTTACTTCTGCACTAGTCTTGAATTCATTCCAAGGTACACATCTAGAGTATCATTATTCTAACATCTTTTTTTGGCAAGGGCAGTCAAGTGTTCTCTCCTAGAATGCTTTCCTTTTCATGTACCAATTTTTATTCAACTGAGTTGACATTTTTCAAACACTGATATTGTTCATGTAAAAAGGGAACTGGGTGGTCTAGAGGTAAAACACCAGCCTTCGGACAAGAAGGTCCCAGATTTGAATCTTGCCATAAGCAGTGGGTACTTTTCTCTTTACTTCTGTGATTTGTTCATATCTATCCTCCCATGGTCTCTGGGTAGTGAGATTTGATGTCTAGCCATCTCTGGGTAGTGAGATTTGATGTCTAGCCATCTCTGGGTAGTGAGATTTGATGTCTAGCCATCTCTGGGTAGTGAGATTTGATGTCTAGCCATCTCTATCTATCTATCTATTGACCTTTCGAGCCGTAACCGGCCCATAGGGCGTAGACCAAGATACACCTTCTCCTATATGAATTTTTGTTCTAACAGTTTTCTTTTAAAGATATTTTATCAAATCTCGCCATCTGTCTCTGTTCTGTGCAAGCAGTTCTATCTCATTGAGGGAGCCGATTCCTGCTGCTCTTGCCTCTCTCATCAATGTTCTTCTCAGTGTCTCCCTGGGTCTTCCTCTTTTTCTTTTACCTGTTGTTTCCCATATGAGGGCTTGCTTTGCTATTCGATTATTATCTCTTCTCATCACATGTCCAACGTATGACCATCGTCTTTTCTTTATTACTGAAGATATTAGTGGTTGATTGGCGATTTCTCTAATTTCCTCGTTTGTTTTGAATTCGTTCCATTCTATACCAAGTATTTTCCTTAGACATTTATTTTCGAATGCGTTCAACTTTGTTTCTATATCTCTTGTTGTTTTCCAGCTTTCACACGCATACGTAAGGGTTGATAGTACATTTGATTTGAATAGCCTAAGTTTTGTGTTTGTGCTAATGAGTTTTGATTTCCACAACTTTTCAAGGCTTCTGAAAGACATTGCTGCTTTAGCCAGTCTGATTCTAATTTCTTTGCTCGTATCCCCTTCTCGATCAATGTGACTTCCAAGATAGATGAAGTGATCGATCTCTTCTACTGGTTTGTTTTCCATGTATATTTTGTCACTTGTTGGAATTAAACTTTTCATGACTTTAGACTTTTCATGATTGACCTCAAGCCCAATTTTGCTGGCTATTGATGATAGTTCATTTGTGTTTTCCTGCATCGTTTTTATCTGATTGCTGATGAGAACTATGTCATCAGCAAAGTCCAGGTCCTCCAAATGGTCTCCTTGTATCCATTCGATGCCTTTATTACCAGTGCAGCATTTCTTCATTATGAAGTCCATAACAATTCCAAATAACAAGGGCGATAAAATACATCCTTGTTTAACCCCAGTTTCTATTGGGAAACATTCGCTCAGTCCTTCCTCTGTTCGAACTGCACATGTGTAACCATCATACATGTCTTTGATAATATTTATGATTTTTGATGGTAAGCCATATTGCTTCAGAATTTTCCACAAAGAATCTCTATGAATACTATCAAATGCTTTTTTGAAGTCGATGAAGTTAAGTACAAAAGGTTTTTGCTTTTCAATGTGTTCCTCCAATATAAGTCGTAGAGTGAAAATGTGGTCAAGACAGCTTCTCCCTTTTCTAAACCCAGCCTGTTCTTCACGCATTACTGTATCTATTGAATCCTTTATTCTATTTAGGATGATTTTACAGAATAACTTTGAGGCAACTGACAAAAGTGTCACGCCTCTCCAGTTGTTACAATCTCTAAGATTGCCCTTTTTTGGGATCTTAACAATGATTCCTTTTTTCCATTTATGAGGTGTCTTCTCTGTTTTCCAAATGATGTTGAACATTTTTTGGAGATGTATTAAATTATGGCTATCAATTGCCTTGAGGATCTCAGCTGTTAACTTATCCTCTCCAGCAGCCTTGTTATTGGTCATTAGCTTTAAGGTGTTTTCTATTTCGCTCAAGGTGAAGTCATCTAAATTTACATCTAATTCTGCTGCTGGTGTTTCAGCTTCAAAATCTATTAAACTGTGAGGTAGTGGACGGTTAAGAATTTCTTTGAAGTGTTCCGCCCAACGGGCTTTTATGTCTGCGCTTGTTGTTAGCATTAATCCAGATTTGTCTAGAATTGGTGTTCCACTGGATGTATAGGTGTTTGTCAGCATCTTTTGTACAGTATAAAGAGTTCTGCTGTCTCCTGTAATTGCAGCTGTCTCTGCTTTCTCTGCCAAGTTGTCTATATAAGCTCTTGTATCTCTTCTTGCCGAAATTTTCACTTTGTTGTCTAATTCTTTGTATGTTGCTTTTGCCAGAACCTTTCCAAGATCTGTCTTTACATTAGTCATGGCTCTCTTCGCTTCTCTTCTTTCTTTGATGTATTTCCATGTGGTGTCTGAGATCCAAGCTCGTTTTTCCATTTTCTTCAGTCCAGCACTTGCTTCTGCTGCTGTCATTAGTATTTTGCTCTGTGAGTCCCACATTTCATTGATATCTAAGTCTATTTCACCAAGTGCTGAATAACAATTACTTAGCTCTATGTTAAACTTTTCCTTTATTGCTTCATCTTTCAGTTTATGACTATCAATTTTATGTGTAATTGACCTCTTCTGTTGGTTTCTAAATTTTAATCTTATTTTCCCAATGCACAGGTTGTGGTCACTATTAACATCAGCACCTCTGTATGCTCTTACATCTATTAATGATGATCTGAATTGTTGTTTAATACATAGGTGGTCAATTTGATTTGATGTTCTATCATCAGGAGATATCCATGTTGTTTTGTGGATATTTTTATGTGGAAATAATGTCCCACCTATAACTAAATTTTCTATTAAACATAATTCTATTAATCTTTCTCCATTCTGACTTGTTGTATTACAGCCTTCTCTCCCCATCACATGTTCCACTCCTGCGTTATCTTGTCCTACTTTGGCGTTGAAGTCTCCCATTACAATTAAAAGATCGTGTTTTGGTATTTTGTTTATAAGTTGTTGCAGTTGGTTATAAAAATCATCCTTAACTTCATCATCAGCTTCGTTAGTAGGCGCATAACATTGAATAATTGAAAGTCTTCCATGTTTTGTTTTGTATCGTGTTCGTATCAGACGGCTATTTACCGGTTCCCATTCTAATAAACTTCTTGCAGCTTTGTCTGTCATCATTATGCCTACTCCTTCACGGTGTTTTCCATCTTCCCATCATTAGCCATCTCTGGGTAGTGAGATTTGATGTCTAGCCATCTCTGGGTAGTGAGATTTGATGTCTAGCCTTCTTGAATAACAGAAAAACAGGAGGTTCTACATGCACTCTGTGCATATTAAAGAACTCTTGGCAGTTGACATCAAGATAAAAATGGCAACCACCCTTTCAAAAATCATTCTAATAAAAATCTACCCATTCTGAAGACTAATTTGTTGGGCTGAAAGGTCCATATAGGAGATATCTCAGTAAACTAGCAACATAGGTAATACATCTCTACTTAAGGGGTGAATGATTAGAATATTTTGTGTAAAAATGAGCAAAAAATGCACAGGAAAGGCTTGGGTAAAGTTGAAAAGTTTAACTTGGGATAGAAACAGTTGAATAGAGATTAACTTGAGATAGAAACAGTTGAATAGAGATTAACTTGGGATAGAAACAGTTGAATAGAGATTAACTTGGGATAGAAACAGTTGAATAGAGATTAACTTGGGATAGAAACAGTTGAATAGAGATTAACTTGGGATAGAAACAGTTGAATAGAGATTAACTTGGGATAGAAACAGTTGAATAGAGATTAACTTGAGATAGAAACAGTTGAATAGAGATTAACTTGAGATAGAAACAGTTGAATAGAGATTAGCTTGGGATAGAAACAGTTGAATAGAGATTAACTTGGGATAGAAACAGTTGAATAGAGATTAACTTGAGATAGAAACAGTTGAATAGAGATTAACTTGGGATAGAAACAGTTGAATAGAGATTAACTTGGGATAGAAACAGTTGAATAGAGATTAACTTGGATAGAAACAGTTGAATCGAGATTAACTTGGGATAGAAACAGTTGAATAGAGATTAACTTGGGATAGAAACAGTTGAAAAGATCACTTGAAAAGTATGTACTTCACCTGTGTGTGCTCACTAATGTGGTTAATTAGATGAGTAGCTCACTAATGTGGTTAATTAGATGAATAGCTCACTAATGTGGTTAATTAGATGAGTAGCTAGTGTGCTCACTAATGTGGTTAATTAGATGAGTAGCTAGTGTGCTCACTAATGTGGTTAATTAGATGAGTAGCTAGTGTGCTCACTAATGTGGTTATTAGATGAGTAGCTAGTGTGCTCACTAATGTGGTTAATTAGTTGAGTAGCTAGAGTGCTCACTAATGTGGTTAATTAGATGAGTAGCTAATGTTCTCACTAATGTGGTTAATTAGATGAGTAGCTAGTGTGCTCACTAATGTGGTTAATTAGTTGAGTAGCTAGAGTGCTCACTAATGTGGTTAATTAGATGAGCAGCTCACTAATGTTGTTAATTAGATGAGTTGCTAGTGTGCTCACTAATGTGGTTAATTAGATGAGTAGCTCACTAATGTTGTTAATTAGATGAGTAGCTAGTGTGCTCACTAATGTGGTTAATTAGATGAGTAGCTCACTAATGTGGTTAATTAGATGAGTAGCTAGTGTGCTCACTAATGTGGTTAATTAGATGAGTAGCTCACTAATGTGGTTAATTAGATGAGTAGCTAGTGTGCTCACTAATGTGGTTAATTATATGAGTAGCTAGTGCCACTATACACCATGTATAGAGCCCTTGTTTACCTTTATAAATGTCCTATTTTTTTGCAGGTTGACATTGGTTCTAGAGAATGCTGAAGAAATGGTAATTGACATCCCAAGAATTTGGACCTACCTTGCACAGATAATTGTCCCAATTCTGGATGGTGTTTCTGTTTCCTGGTCGAAACTTTCAGCAGCTCTAAAATGCTGCCTGGATAGGAAATATTGTGCCAAGCTGATTGCAGAAATTCTGCTGATAGCAAAGGAGAAGACAGTAAGTAAATTAAACCTGAGACTTTTTGAAGCATTTAACTGTTCTATAATACACCCCAGAAACCAAATACTTCATTTGGGGACTTAGATACCAATCCAGTAACTATGTTCAGCAACCCACAGTTGACTGCAGATGTCAGGATTAACAGTTAACAGAGCTGATAAAGATCCTGCTCCACCTCCTAGTGTTGCTTCTGGATACAATTTAGTCTGACCAAGCAAGTAGCGATCAGGAAGGAAAGGCAATCCAATATTCTAAAATGCGGCGCTGAAGTCGGATGGTTTGAACTGAAAGGCCAGAATTACACAGGCTCGCTGTGGACCACAACTGTGCCCACTCAATGTTCTTTTACAGGTGCATGATGAAGAGTACTGTTCAGTCCTTTAGTAATCATTGGGTCTTCTTTCCTTCCTCATTTGCATTTCAGCACCAAGGGAAGATATAATTTTTGGTTATTTGCTCTTTTGTTTGCCACTGCTGCTGTTATGTTTCCTAGTGTTTCTTATATTCCGTCAATCCATCTTTTTCGTGATCAATCCTTGGGTCTGGTGTTCTTGCAATGTTTATTGATGGCTCGGTGTGTTGTGTTTTGATCTTTCTGCCTTGTCACATGACCAGACCATTTTATCTGTTGTTTCTTTATATATTCTATGGCAGGGTTTATTCCTAATCTTTTTCTCAGTTCTTCATTTCTGATCTTATCTCTCAGGCTGTTTCCTGTCATTCGTCTAACACATTTAATTTCCGTAAAGGTTATTTTTCTTTTTGTTCTTGCATCTAGGTCCCAGGACTGGCATTGGTAGCACAACATTAGGATGAAGATTATGTTGTAGAGTGCCCATTTTGCCTCTAGAGTTATTTCCTTGTTGGATAATTGTGGTGATAGCTGTGCACTGAAATGTCTGTTTCTGCTGTTTGTGAATTTCGTTTTTGTCACCAGACTTCCTAAGTATTTAAATTTCTCTACTTGTTTTATTTGTCTGCTGTCTATAATTATGGTGATGTTGTTTCTCTTTTGTGATATTCATGACTTCTGCATCATTGGGTGGATGCCAGAAAGTAAGAAAATCATTTCTACTCTAATCTTTCTTCTTGGTGCAACAACAATGTGCTTGTCTGTATGGGGCCCTGTTGCTTATTATTTTCTGTATCTTCATTTGTGTTGATCATAATTTTTTCAAGTGTTGTAAATATATCTGTATTCCCTAACATTTATGGTTGTCTCTTACCTTGAAATTTCTTTCTAATAATAAATATTTATCTTTAATTATGTTCATTCTGATTTCACTTCCAAACTTTTCCCCTATTTTGCTCATATGTTACAGAATGTTGAGTTTTTGTCTTGTGTCTATCCCACAGAGCGAGCGTGAAGTGGCTGAATTGTGGCAAAGCAGCCACATGGACTGGTCCAGTTTCCTTAATGCCGAGGAGAAAGGGCAGTTTCTTAAGGACAAGAAGCTGGAGTTTACAGTTCAACCTGTAGCTGCCAGACCATCATTGAGAGCTGCTGACTCAAGTCAAGTGGGCCTGCAGAAGATGATTGAGGATATTGAAAGTATCGTGCGCAGAGGTGGCTCTAATGAAGAAATCTATGCCAGCATTAGAGTAAGTTACAAGATTTCTGAATTGCTAATTACAGTAGATTGGCAGTCTATGGCAGGAGTTGATTCAGCTCTTGAGTGACTAAAGAGAACATGTTAGCCTGGGTGTACTGTCATTAAGTTAATCTTTATTCCTTATGAGAAAAGGAAGAGAATGGGTGGGACATATTGAGAGACTGAGGAGGAAAAGAGGTCAAGTCGAACCTATAGTGTTTAGTGGCAAAAGCAGACGTATCTATAATCAACACCTTACAGGAACAATCTATCTAATGCTGGGAACAGCGGTGGAGCAGATGTAGCAACTGCAATGAAGTTGATTCCATGAATAGAGTAGAATGAATTGCCAATTTTTATCAACTTAAGTTGTTTTCTATCTATCTATCTATTGACCTTTCGAGCCGTAGCCGGCCCATAAAGCATAGACCAAGATACTCCTTCTCTTATCTGCATTTTGTATCAAATCTCGCCATTTGTTAAATTGTTTTAGGACTGAATTATTTTTCTTCTTTATTCTTCTACATTCACCTCGTAAATGGCATGGATGCATTGTGTAGTCTTGTGCAGTGAAAGAAGAGAGGCCCGTCAAGTCACATTGGTTATAGAGAATATGGTATTAGTGCCCATATTTTGTATAGACTTTCAATGTATGTTTTTTGAGTGTTGGGGACAGTATTATGAACATGCCACTTTCCGTTCCTAGAAAAAATCTTGTACCCATTTTACCTGGGTGAACCTGTAAGTCATCATTTGGTTTGAACTCAACCGATTGAGAACAGTTCAGCTTAGTAGTCCAGTTCTCTAACCACTGAGCTCTCACTAGTGTTCACTGACTAGTACAGAGGTAAAAAAAAAAAACTGCCATGCATACAAACAATATGTATAAACAAGAAAAGAGGGTGGATATCTCTGCCATGTGATGAGATAACAAGAGAATAGCAAAATAAGCCCTCAAATAGGAAACAGAGAGCAACGGAAATAGAAGTCGACCTAAAGAAACACTTAGAAGAACACTGAGGCATGAACAGCAGGCATCATGGTATCAATTCATTTGCTGAGGTTGAGAAACTTTGGTCAGGCCAGGGACGTTTAGCAGAAAACAATTGAGTCTCGTTGACTATGTCTGCTGTAGCTGAGTTGAATGTCTATATTATGATTTTCAAATATGGTGAGAGTTGTGAATTTCTTTGCTATCACTGCTTGGAAGTAAGCTGAAGTTGGATGTGTTGGGCCGAAAGGCACAGTTATACTGCAAACCACAACACAGCGCAGGCATGCCCATTTAACTTCTCCTTTAAAGGGCGGATGACGAAAAGGTGTGATCTTTTAATCTTTGGATTAACGCAAACAACAACTGCTTGGAAGGCATCTTTAATGTTAGAGTCCTTCAGTTTCTCTGTATCAAATAGGAGTCTTGTTTGTTTAACTTTATTTACTTTTTTCAAACTGAGACAAAAAGCAATCTTTAGCATTTCACAATCACTTCCGATGTCTGGGAAAACATCTGGCTTTGGCATTGCTTATTTCCAACTGAAATCTCAGTAGGATGTAGTCAGTCTGGTTATTGTATTTTCCATTTGGACTGGCCAGGGTATAATCTGGTTAGTTTTGTGTTTGCAGATTGTTTTATCTGTTAAATTCCAAGTCATTATCGTCTTGGAGGTGAAGACATGCCTCAAGGCAGCAGAGCTGGAAGTTGTCAGCGACCCACAGCTGATGGCTTGTGCCAGGATTGGGGAACCAGAACCATCCAGACCCTGCTCCACCTCTCCGCAATGCCTCTAGTAACAGACTAACTTGTCTAGTCTGGCCAAGCGAGTAGGGATCGAAGAGGGAAGAGAACCCAGTACTCAAAAATGTCATGCTGAAATTGAATGTGTTGGGCCGAAGGCGTAAATATCACAGTTATACTGCAAGCCACAATACAACACAGACACTCCCACTTAACGTCCTTTTAAGGGCGGACGATGAAGTGTTCTCCTTTAGTCATCAGGCAAACGCAAGCAAGCATTGTTGTCTTCCATTGGTATTATCGTTGCAAAATAGTCCATTGGTGTGGCCTATTGTTTCTGTGTCTTTTCTAATGTTAGCATTCCAGTCTCCTTGTATAAAAAGTATACCTTTTTTTTATATCTGTGACTGCCTCTATTTTATCATAAAATAACAGACGCGCCCCAGCCTCTAATATAGAAGACCTTAATTTAAATGATCCCTAGAACAGATAAGCTTTTAGTATAGATGACCTTGTACTACACTATTCCCAGAACAGACAAGCTTTTAGCATAGATGACCTTGTACTACACTATTCCCAGAACAGACAAGCTTTTAGTATAGATGACCTTGTACTACACTATTCCCAGAACAGACAAGCTTTTAGTATAGATGACCTTGTACTACACTATTCCCAGAACAGACAAGCTTTTAGCATAGATGACCTTGTACTACACTATTCCCAGAACAGACAAGCTTTTAGTATAGATGACCTTGTACTACACTATTCCCAGAACAGACAAGCTTTTAGCATAGATGACCTTGTATTACACTATCCCTAGAACAGACAAGCATTTTGTATAGATGACCTTGTATTACACTATCCCTAGAACAGACAAGCTTTTAGTATAGAAGACCTTGTATTACACTATCCTTAGACCAACCTCTAATATAGAAGTCCTCGTATTACACTATCCTTAGACCAAACTCTAATATAGAAGTCCTCGTATTACACTATCCTTAGACCAACCTCTAATATAGAAGTCCTCATATTACACTATCCTTAGACCAACCTCTAATATAGAAGTCCTCATATTACACTATCCTTAGACCAACCTCTAATATAGAAGTCCTCATATTACACTATCCTTAGACCAACCTCTAATATAGAAGACCTCGTATTACACT
The DNA here is from genome assembly GCA_032433765.1 of Megaustenia siamemsis. NCBI lineage: Eukaryota > Metazoa > Mollusca > Gastropoda > Stylommatophora > Ariophantidae > Megaustenia > Megaustenia siamemsis. Next base: position 11,096,824 of record JAVIAB010000104.1, read on the forward strand.
ATCCTTATCTATCTATTGACCTTTCGAGCCGTAACCGGCCCATAGGGCGTAGACCAAGATACACCTTCTCCTATATGGATTTTTTGTTCTAGCAGTTTTCTTTTAAAGATATTTTATCAAATCTCGCCATCTGTCTCTGTTCTGTGCAAGCAGTTCTATCTCATTGAGGGAGCCGACTCCTGCTGCTCTTGCCTCTCTCATCAATGTTCTTCTCAGTGTCTCCCTGGGTCTTCCTCTTTTTCTTTTACCTGTTGTTTCCCATATGAGGGCTTGCTTTGCTATTCGGTTATTATCTCTTCTCATCACATGTCCAACGTATGACCATCGTCTTTTCTTTATTACTGAAGATATTAGTGGTTGATTGGCGATTTCTCTAATTTCCTCATTTGTTTTGAATTCGTTCCATGCTATACCAAGTATTTTCCTTAGACATTTATTTTCGAATGCATTCAACTTTGTTTCTATATCTCTTGTTGTTTTCCAGCTTTCACACGCATACGTAAGGGTTGATAGTACATTTGATTTGAATAGCCTAAGTTTTGTGTTTGTGCTGATAAGTTTTGATTTCCACAACTTTTCAAGGCTTCTGAAAGACATTGCTGCTTTAGCTATTCTGATTTTAATTTCTTTGCTCGTATCCCCTTCTCGATCAATGTGACTTCCAAGATAGATAAAGTGATCGATCTCTTCTACTGGTTTGTTTTCCATGTATATTTTGTCACCTGTTGGAATTAAACTAGTCATGACTTTAGTCTTTTCATGATTGATCTCACTATCCTTAGACCAACCTCTAATATAGAAGACCTCGTATTACACTATCCTTAGACCAACCTCTAATATAGAAGACCTTGTATTACACTATCCTTAGACCAACCTCTAATATAGAATACCTTGTATTACACTATCCTTAGACCAACTTCTAATATAGAATACCTTGTATTACACTATCCTTAGACCAACCTCTAATATAGAATACCTTGTATTACACTATCCTTAGACCAACCTCTAATATAGAATACCTTGTATTACACTATCCTTAGACCAACCTCTAATATAGAAGTCCTCGTATTACACTATCCTTAGACCAACTTCTAATATAGAAGACCTTGTATTACACTATCCTTAGACCAACCTCTAATATAGAAGACCTTGTATTACACTATCCTTAGACCAACTTCTAATATAGAATACCTTGTATTACACTATCCTTAGACCAACTTCTAATATAGAAGACCTTGTATTACACTATCCTTAGACCAACTTCTAATATAGAAGACTTTGTATTACACTATCACTAGAATAGAATGTCATTGCTGCTGAAGAATAAATGGCATGATGTTACAAGACATAGCATTAATATTGAATCATGTATCTATTTCAGAAATACACAGGAGCTGAAAAAGTTGATAAATATGTTATACGTGCAATTGTGACTGCCATTGTCAATGGATCCATATCACGTAAGCCTTTGAGACTTGTTATGTTATTATAATTCAACTAACTATACAATTGATGAAAGTTAGGAAAAGTTTGCCTGCTACAGTGTTATGTTATGCTAAATTAGAACCATCATCACAGCATTCCGGTCATGATCATAGGTGCTCAGATCTTCTCCTCAAAATGTTCATCAGCACACAGGGGCTAATTGTGCCAGTCTGGCGTTAGTTAACAAACTCTCTCATTTGTCTAGGATATTGTTTGTGATGTTCTGTTCCGGCTTGCTGCCAGAGCTACTGAATTTAGCGCACTGTGCACACCTGTGTACACCAAATAGTCAGGTCGGGTAATTTTACCTGCAACTGTATGCAGTAAACAGTACAACCTGTGTCTCCCTTGCAGGTAAGCTCGGGAGAGTGAAAGGTTAAGGGAGGATACCCCAAAGTAAAACAACCCCACTGCCTTGTGGGTGAGACTTTTTAGTCAAAGGCTAGCGGAGCCAACCGTAAACAAACTGACGGAAGGCAACAGAAAACCACCGTCGTAACTTTGTACAATCATGAATCGCATATGGATGTAAATTATGGACAATAGGACAACAGACAAGAAAATCACTGTAGTCTGTAGAAATGTGGTTTTTTTTTCTTTTCTTTCGCTGTGTATTCTCTGTTTCTATGAATCTGTCTGCTTCTTGTTTAAGGTAGACCTTTAGAGTGTATTTCCAGAGATTGTGGTCTGCAGCTATGTCTTCCCAGGCTGCAGGGTTTATGTCCAGAGTCTTCATGTCACATTTACACAACATCTACACATTGAAGTTTTGGGCGCCTCCTAGTCCTTTTGCCATCTGCCAGTAGAGTATATCTTTTGGTATACGGCCATCTTTCATACAGTGTACGTGGCTAAGCCATTGTAACCGACGTTGTTTGAGCAACTTGTAGATGTTCGGGAGGCCTGAGTGAGTCATGACCGCCACATTTGTCACTTTATCCTTCCAGGTGATACCAAGAATACAGCGCAGACATCGCATATGAAATGCATTTAGCCTTATGTCCTGTTTTGCATAGGTTGTCCAAGATTCACTGCCATACAGGAGGATACTAATTATGCAAGCTTTGTACACTGTGGCCTATGTTTTAATTGTCAGTTTGCTGTTTTGCCAAACACACCTAGAAAGACGGGCGAAGGTGGTAGCAGCTTTACCAATGCGGGTGTTAATTTCTGTATCTAAATATAGTCTACCGTTGATGATGGACCCCAGGTAGTTACACTGCCGCACAACATGAAGTTTATAGTTGTTGATACAGATTTTGCTTCATACATGGACATAAATGAGTACTTGTACTTATGTCTTATATAGACAACCTTAACATATGTTAAGGAAAGTGGGTGACCAAATCGATAACTTGTCGGGTTCCAAAACAGGAGAACGCTGGTTCAAATTCCAGTAGGGCCCAAATGTTTTTCTATCAGGGGTGAAATAAAAACTCAGACCTGAACACCTCGTGGTGACTGTACTAGATAAGCAGCCTTTATTCTCTGGTCATGTAATTCCCCCAGCAGACCCCAATGATTGGAAATGCTGTAAAGATAGTTTTTATAACGTTTTTTCGTGCCATATATATATATATATATATATATATATATATATATATATATATATATATATATATATATATATATATATATATATATATATATATATATATATATATATATATATCTGTGTATGTGTCTCTGTGTTTGTGTGTGTGCATGCAAAATGCTTGTCTTTGTGTTACATGAGGTGCAATTTAAAAAAAAAAAAAACGATTACTGGGACTGAAGACATAGAAAAGAATAGGGTATCTTGCATATTAGTGGCCTCCATGGCCCTTCGTGTGTCGAAAGTGGTCACAGTGATGCTGTCACTTGAAAATATTCCTAGAAATAATTTCCTCCAAGCATGCTGAGACAATTAGCTAATGTGCTTGAATTTCTTCAGCTGACTGAAATCACCGTCTCTTTAGCTTCATTTTCATTTTTTAAAAACAAGAAACAGTTAGGTGATGCAAGGCCTGGTGAATACAGGGGCACCACAGTTATGTTGTTACTGGCACTAAAGCATCGACTCTAGGGGGCAGTATGAGTTGTAGTATTGAAGAAAGAGAGAAAGTATTGTTCTAGTGGAGAAGGCATGTTTTTTTTCCCCCCATCATTTATCAGGTTACTTTCTTCCTACATGTAGATGTACAAAATGGTTGTTCTTGTGTCATTCTTATATATACAACTTGCACATATCATCCACTCTTGACTTTTTCATGGTAGAGATGGAAAGCAACAAAAGAAATAGAAAATAAACTAGTATTGTTAGAAAATAATTGTCTAGGGAAAAATAGTTTGTGTATTATCTATCTTTAAACAAAATAACTAGTTATATTAGGAAATAATTGTCTAGGGAAAATAGTTTATTATCTATCTTTAAACAAAATAACTAGTTATATTAGGAAATAATTGCCTAGGGAAAATAGTTTATTATCTATCTTTAAACAAAATAAACTAGTTGTATTAGAAAATAATTGTCTAGGGAAAATAGTTTATTATCTATCTTTAAACAAAATAAACTAGTTGTATTAGAAAATAATTGTCTAGGGAAAATAGTTTATTATCTATCTTTAAACAAAATAAACTAGTTGTATTAGAAAATAATTGCCTAGGGAAAATAGTTTATTATCTATCTTTAAACAAAATAAACTAGTTGTATTAGAAAATAATTGTCTAGGGAAAATAGTTTATTATCTATCTTTAAACAAAATAAACTAGTTGTATTAGAAAATAATTGCCTAGGGAAAATAGTTTATTATCTATCTATAAACAAAATAAACTAGTTGTATTAGAAAATAATTGTCTAGGGAAAATAGTTTATTATCTATCTTTAAACAAAATAAACTAGTTGTATTAGAAAATAATTGCCTAGGGAAAATAGTTTATTATCTATCTTTAAACAAAATAATTAGTTATATTAGAAAATAATTGTCTAGGGAAAATAGTTTATTATCTATCTTTAAACAAAATAACTAGTTATATTAGAAAATAATTGCCTAGGGAAAATAGTTTATTATCTATCTTTAAACAAAATAAACTAGTTGTATTAGAAAATAATTGCCTAGGGAAAATAGTTTATTATCTATCTTTAAACAAAATAACTAGTTATATTAGAAAATAATTGCCTAGGGAAAATAGTTTATTATCTATCTTTAAACAAAATAACTAGTTATATTAGAAAATAATTGTCTAGGGAAAATAGTTTATTATCTATCTTTAAACAAAATAAACTAGTTATTTTAGAAAATAATTGTCTAAGGAACTACTTTGTGATTTATCTGTCTTTAAACAAAATAACTAGTTGTATTAGAAAATAGTTGCAGAAGGAACTACATTTTATGTATAATCTTTTTTGACTGCATTTATTCCATTTCTGGTGTCTGCTGAGGGAAGTTATAGGGTTGGTAAATAAAAGGCTGTTTCTCCAGTTCAATCATGAGATGTTTGGATCAAAGTTTTTATTTCATCTGATAGAAAAAAAAAACATTTTTTAAAACCCTACCTAGATTTTGACCCGTGTACTTCTGGTTTGGAGCTTGACAAGCCACTTGCTCTCCACTTTCCCAACAATAGAATACTGTTATGGTTATGGAAGGCCTCGGTATTACTGCAAATGACCGCCCATGCCAGTGGAATCATCCAAATTAAATCTCATCTCATTGAAGGATCCAAACAATGAAAGGTAGCTGCAGTCCCCATCATAGCAGTTCCTGCATGCGCCAAAAGGCATAAGGTAAAGCCGCACTGAAAGTGAACATGGCCATCTGTTCCCCGTCATACAATATCATTATCCATCGTAAACAATCTGAATATCGAAAGACGATCCAGATTAAAAAACACATCTCACTGTGTGCACAGAGTACTTAACTCAGTAGCTCTGGCAGCAAGCCAGATTTGGAATATGAGGAAACTGCATCAAGAAACACTTTTCACACACACTTTAATGGTTCCTGCCGTCTGTCCGCTATATTGACCAGAAGTCAGAATACAGGGAGGATTGGAAAAAAATGTAAATTAAAGTACATGCAATCAACAGTATCATTTGTAATCAAGAAGAGGTCGGCAGAAATTGACCATGAGATGAGAAGAGAGAACAAGAGAATCTTAGATCAAATGGGAAACAAGAGGACAAATAAAACGAGGCCAGCCTCAAGAGATGCGAGTAAGAAGCAAGGATAGTAGGCATTGATTCACTGAGGTTGAAAAGCTTGACCAGAACCGAGACTCAAGGTGGGGTACTCTTCTGACAAAGGCCATATGTAGGCTGAAATGTTATGTTTTGTTTCTCCTATACAAACAGCCATTCTCCAGGCCTATATGCACCCTCCAAGCAGATCCCAGTAATGGATAATGACATAAAGATAGGTCATTGTTTTTTTTTCTTCTATGTAAGTCTGTCACGATACACTGTGTTCAACTTGTTACCTCTCCCAAGCTTCACCCCAACACTGCATTGACTTGCCTATTCCCTACTCTATGTAAGTCTGTATGTTCATGCTTCCAGTATCTGCAGCAAAGAAGGTCAACGATGATGTTTTCAAGATCCACAAAGAAGTCCTCCTGCGCTACCTCCAGAATACAGACCTGGAGCTACAGGCTCTATATGCTATACAAGCCCTAATGCATAAACTGGAGCATCCGTCAGGTATGTCAGAAAGTTGATTTCATCATCTCTTATCATGTTTTATGGATTCTTGTTTTTGTGTGTGAACGATTTACATTCATTCATCGATTTATGATTCATACATAAATGTATGAACAATTTACTAAATAAATAAATGTTTTAATAGGTGTAATGTATGGAGACCCCAAAGGATGTGATAAGAGAACACCACAGTTTGCTGTCCTTTTATATGTCACAAGATGTGTATGCAATTGTTTACTTTAAAACATTTCTTTTCTTATTTAGTATCTGTTTCTGTACCATGCGTAAGTGTTGAGTAGATCAGTCAAAGCTCCTGTAAGCCATGGATAAGGTCACTCTCCACCCATCCCTATTCTTGGACATTTTCTCTACAATCTAGGCCAATGTTCTGAAAGGTCCCCATGATTTCTCTTCTCTATGTATTCCTGGCTTCCTCTTTCCATGTGGGTTCCATAACAGTGCCCTTCTTGCTATGCTGGCATCAGGTTTTCTTAGCGTGTCCAATCCAGCTCCATTTTCTATTCAAAATCTGTTTCCCAATTGACCATTGTTGTTTTCTTTCCCAGATATCTTCATTTTTTATCTTGTCTTACTATCTGATGTTCACTTGAGTAGATGTAGCACTATTACTCTCAGTTTTAGTCCTGATGATATTTGTTTTGGTGTAAGCATATATTTATGTTGTTGTAAATGCCTTTCACCATTTCTATTTTGTTAAAGAAAGCAGCAAGAAAGGTCTCAGGCTAAACAGCAAGAAAGCAGGAGTAATGATCTTCTCAAAGTAACAATCATCACGCGACATAAAAATAAACAGAACAAATTTGAAACAAGTGCAGAGAATCATATATTTGGGTACAATATCAGACGAAAGATGCCCCACAGAAATAAAAAGCTGGATAGCACAGGCCAAAGTAGCATTTCAGAAAATGAAAAACAATCTACGCAACAAGTCATTTGGTTCTTTGGTTATGGAACAAGTCAATGTCAATAGATATAAGAAAGAGAGTTCATCTGTGTTATATAGAAGCAATTATGACATATGGAAGTGAATCATGTTTGCTCATTGCAAGCTGTCAAATTTATAGAAATTGTATCTTGACGTGGTCATTTTTTACAAAGGTATTGTAATGTAGGGTTACCTTCTTAAATATCATTCATACATAAACATTTACTTGAGCTAAAATGTATATCTTTCTGTGTCTGGTGTCCAAACTCAAACCACCTCCACAAAACATCATTTTTAAGAATAAGAGGCATGTACAATACTTGAAAGGGAGCCGCGATAGCTCAGTGGTTAGTGAACTGGACTACCACGAACAAGGGGTAGGGTTTGATCCCAACCGACGGCTTCCGAGTTCACCCAGCCTTAAATGGGTACCGGATTTTTTCTGGGAAAGTAAAGCAGCACGGGCGTAATACCGACCACATTACCCCAAAAATCATGTGCTGAAGGTCTGTAAAATATAGGGTCACTAACACCATATTTCCCTATACGTCACTTGGCATGACGGGGTACTTTTTTTTTTTTTACAATACTTGAAACATCTTCATCTATAAATTCTGTTTTCAAGATTATAAATAAATGCCACTTTCAGATGAAAACAGACAGCTGTGCTCTTTTAATTAACCTAGTTTTAGCCTTCTTAATATTTATATCTATATATTTATATGAAATAAACAAAAGAATAGGAATGGCAAAAAGTAATTTTGTTGCCATGAAAAACATACAATACAGATAAAATATGACAACAAATAACACCAGGGCTAAAACTAAGAATAGCAAAATGTTATATCTTCTCAACATTCCTATATGGTGCAGAAACATGGACATTAGACAAGAAAACAGAACAGAAAATTGAAGCCTTTGAAATGTGGATATATAAAAGAATAGGTAGAATTGGATGGAAAGAAAAGAAAACAAACGATAAAGTCTTAAAAACTAAAAATGAAAAGAGAACTACTAAATACAATTCAAACAAGACAAATGCGATTTTTGGGCCATGTTAAAAAAGACACAACAGCCTACTAAAAGTAATCCTGGAGGGGAAAATACAAGGTAAAAGAGGCAGAGGCAGACCAACACTAACATGGACGAGTAACATCAAAAAGATGGACAAATCAGACTATGACAACCTGCACCATTAAAGCAAGCGACAGAGTAGAATGGCGCTCCATGGTAGCCAACCTTCGTTGTGGAGATGGCACTCGATGATGATGATGAATATTTATATCCACTCCAAATTCTCCTCTTTTCTTGCTTGTTTTTGTAACTAATTGTTGTTCTTTCTAACAGTGGTACAGTGCCATTGGCATATGTTGTTTATTATATTTCCATTGATGTTGAAACCTTTCATTTCTATGATGTCTCAGTTATAAATTGAACATGCAAGGAGACAAGACACTCCTGTCTGCCTTCACTCTTTGTACCAATTGGTGCTGAGTTTTCTCAATTGTATCTTTTCGTAAGCTCTGTTTAACTCACTCCATTCTAACTAGTTCCTCTGTAATGCTAAACAAACCCTTGTTTCAGCTAGTTCCTTTGTTTGATGAATTAACTCTTATTTCAGCTAGTTCCTTTGTTTGATGAATTAACTCTTATTTCAGCTAGTTCCTTTGTTTGATGAATTAACTCTTATTTCAGCTAGTTCTTTTGTTTGATGAATGAACTCTTATTTCAGCTAGTTCTTTTGTTTGATGAATTAACTCTTATTTCAGCTAGTTCTTTTGTTTGATGAATTAACTCTTATTTCAGCTAGTTCCATTGTTTGATGAATTAACTCTTATTTCAGCTAGTTCTTTTGTTTGATGAATTAACTATTTCAGCAAGTTCCATTGCAAAATTAAATGAACTCTTATTTCAGCTTTTTCCTTTATGTTAAATGAACTCTCTATTCCAGTTCCATTACATTAAATAAACTCTTATTTCAACTAATTCCTTAATTGTATAATTTGTCCGTTCCGTTTCTACGCAGGCGTTACTACTCAAATCTTCAATATTCTTTTTGATGAGGAGGTGATTAGTGAAGAAGCAATCAAACAGTGGGACAAGAGCACAGATCCTCGTGAAGCTGAAGGGAAGGGAGCTTGCATCATGCAGCTGACACAGTTCATCGCTTGGCTGCGTGAAAATGAAGAGCCAGAAGCCTCCTGAAGCTGGCCAGCACTTATGTTGTTGTTTTGTATATATTTTTGTCATTGTAAACATGTCATTAGCTTGACATATTAGTGATAATGTACATAGATTTATCAGTTGCTAGATATTGCACTTCCTTGGATACACCCACAGGGAACGGGAAGAATGGGGAAGGACATATTAAGGAATGATAGTGGATGAGGCCAGAACAACTGGAGTCATCTGTTCATTCCCTCAATGCACATTCCACTTGTTTTTGTCTTCTTTTCTGCTTCATCCAGCATTCTATTTGTTTTTGGCTTCATTGATTCCTTTACTTTTGATTCAAAAGTATTTGTTTCACTCCTTATTCATTTGTTTTTTCATCCCATGTTCTTCTAGAGTTGTTCTTTATTTTTTTTTAAATTCCTTTTACTTGTTTTTCTTCTTTGACAGAAATTTGTATTGTTTATTTCTTCACTTCTTCTTTAACCAAAGTTCAGTTCATTCCTTCATTTCCCTTTTTTCCTTATTTTACTGGACTCTTTATCATTCATCCATTCACAAATTCTTTCAAACTGTATACTTTTCACTCTAGCCCCATCCTATGTTCTTTCATTTGTGCTTTTCTTGTAGTTTCTCCTATCCGATGTGTGCTTTTGGTGTTCTCTCTCCTTCACCATGTGTGCTTTATATTATTTATTTTATGTTCTTTCTCTTATTTTATGTGTGCTTCTCGTGTTCTTTTTCCTAACCCATGTTTGCATTTTTTGTTTATTCCCCCCCCCCCCCCCCCATATATGTTCTTGTTTCTTCCCATGTGTTCATATCTTCTTCTTTCCTATATTTCATAATGTGTTTATCTTGTTATTTCCCATATTCATATATACTCGTCTTGTTATCTCCTGTATTTCATTTTGTGCTTGCCTTGTTCTCTTTCATGTCCCATGTTCAGTCTATAATCTGGTTCCCTCTGTTGATGGAGATTCAACTTCTCAATCTTTATTTGAGATGACAGAAAAGGTCAATGCAGGTTGATTAATTTATGTTTCTATGAACATTTTAAGTTGCATATTTTAGTGTTTGGAAACACATCATTTTTGTTATGTTCCGCGTTTTAGTGGTTGGAAACAGGTCATTTTTGTTATGTTCCATGTTTTAGTGGTTGGAAACAGGTCATTTTTATGTTCCATGTTTTAATGGTTCGAAACAGATCATTTCCGTTATTTTCCATGTTTTAGTGGTTGGAAACAGATCATTTTTGTTATGTTCCATATTTTAGTGGTTGGAAACAGGTCATTTTTGTTATGTTCTATGTTTTAGTGGTTGGAAACAGGTCATTTCCATTATGTTCCATGTTTTAGTGGTTGGAAGCAGATCATTTTTGTTATGTTCTATATTTTAGTGGTTGGAAACAGATCATTTTTATGTTCTATATTTTAGTGGTTGGAATCAGAGCATTTTTGTTATGTTCCGTGTTTTAGTGGTTGGAAACAGATCATTTTTATGTTCCGTGTTTTAGTGGTTGGAATCAGAGCATTTTTGTTATGATCCGTGTTTTAGTGGTTGGAAACAGATCATTTCCATTATGTTCCATGTTTTAGTGGTTGGAAACAGATAATTTCCATTATGTTCCATGTTTTAGTGGTTGTAAACAGATAATTTTTGTTATGTTCCATGTTTTAGTGGTTGTAAACAGATCATATCTGTTATGCTCCATGTTTTAGTGGTTGTAAACAGATCATATCTGTTATGCTCCATGTTTTAGTGCTTGGAAACATTGTTTCTGGTATGTTCCCTATTGCTTGTTTATAAGCAGTTGTTCTTTCCTTGATGCATTGTCACTTTTTTTTTTTTTTTAGGTGGGGGGGTGTTCATAGAGCATTAGCTTTTGGCTCAATTAACTTAGGAGTGTGAGGGTTGGCTGATTTAACTTGTGAATTTGTGTGCTATTTAACTGGAACTAGTTTCAGCAGAATTCATGGAAAATTGGCTAGATATTGTCTGAAATAACTTAGAAATGTGAGAGGTTTGGCTGAATTAATTGATGAATTTGTGTGTTCTTAAAGTGAAACTAATTTGTCGTTTTTGTTATGGATCCAGTGGCCTGTGAGTTGACGCCATTTGGCCTAATGCTAAGTAATGATATCTGCAGATATTTCTGCGTTCCCTTGGGGAATTAGTTTCATTTGAATTCAAAGAACATTGGATATTGGCTGAAATAACTTAGGAATGTGAGGGTTGGCTGAATTAATTTTTAAGGAGTGTGGTATTTTAATTTTACCTGAATTAATTTAAGAAAATCAGGGCCAGCTGAATTAACTAATGAACATCAGGGTCATCTCTCTCTCTCTCTCTGCGATCAAGACTCATTCAGAGTAGGATTCCAGACTCTCATGAAGTCAGCTGTCTGTTTAAGCGAATCGATTGTCCCATATAGTTTCTCTTCCAGGGTGGTGGGCGTGGACCACATTGCTCTTCTCAGGTCTGTGTACTGGGGGCAGGTATATGTACAGGGTCATCTTAAATTAACTTATGTAAAGGACTGCTGAATTAAATTAATGTAACTAACCTGAAATGTATTATGACTGGAATATGCTTTTGTTTCCTAGACCTATACTTGGCTGATGAGTTATTTTAGTTGTTCAAATTCACACTTGACAGTCTTTAGATTAGCAAAGTAGTTTCTTGGCTTTGTACTAGACAGTCTTTAGACTAGCAAAATTTCCTGGCTTTGTGCTAGACAGTCTTTAGACTAGCAGAATTTCTTGGCTTTGTACTAGACAGTTTTTAGACTAGCAAAATTTCCTGGCTTTGTACTAGACAGTCTTTAGACTAGCAGAATTTCTTGGCTTTGTACTGGACAGTCTTTAGACTAGCAGAATTTCTTGGCTTTGTACTAGACAGTCTTTAGACTAGCAAAATTTCCTGGCTTTGTGCTAGACAGTCTTTAGACTAGCAGAATTTCTTGGCTTTGTACTAGACAGTCTTTAGACTAGCAAAATTTCCTGGCTTTGTGCTAGACAGTCTTTAGACTAGCAGAATTTCTTGGCTTTGTACTAGACAGTCTTTAGACTAGCAAAGTTTCTTTCTTGGCTTTGTACTAGACAGTCTTTAGACTAGCAAAGTTTCTTGGCTTTGTACTAGACAATCTTTAGATTAGCAAAATTTCCTGGCTTTGTGCTAGACAGTCAAGTCTTTTGATTGGCAGAGTTTCCTAGCCTTGTGCTAGACAGTCAAGTCTTTAGACTAGCAAAGTTTCCTAACCTTGTGCTAGACAGTCAAGTCTTTAGACTAGCAAAGTTTCCTAACCTTGTGCTAGACAGTCAAGTCTTTAGACTAGCAAAGTTTCCTAACCTTGTGCTAGACAGTCAAGTCTTTAGACTAGCAGAGTTTCCTAGCCTTGTGCTAGACAGTCAAGTCTTTAGACTAGCAGAGTTTCCTAACCTTGTGCTAGACAGTCATGTTTTTAGACTAATAAATAATGTCTTACCAAGTTTCCTAGCCTTGTACTAGACAGTCAAGTCTTTAGACTAGTAGTTTCCTAACCTTGTGCTAGACAGTCAAGTCTTTAGACTAGTAGTTTCCTAACCTTGTGCTAGACAGTCAAGTCTTTAGACTAGCAGAGTTTCCTAACCTTGTGCTAGACAGTCAAGTCTTTAGACTAGCAGAGTTTCCTAACCTTGTGCTAGACAGTCAAGTCTTTAGACTAGCAGAGTTTCTTAGCCTTGCACTTTAAAAGTTTTTAAGATGACACAGACTTTTTTAGAACTACACCAGAAAAGTCTATTGACTTATCTAGACAGACATGTTTTAGGAATCAATCTGACATGTGTCTACAAATTGTTGGATAATAATACAGTAAAGTCTCGATTATCCGGAATGCTCGGGGAAGAACCCATTCTGGATAATTGAATTTTTCTGGATAATCGAGAGTAAGAAAACCAAACTCAAAATTTATGAAAAAACATGATTGAAAAATTGCAATGCTCAGAAATATTTAAATTCGTGTGACATTCACTAGCTTTCTCTATCAACATGGGTCCTGATATTGGCATTCCTTTTCTTCTTCTTTCTAAAAACCACACATAAAGGACGTCGTCGAGTTTTTCAAATTTTGGCCGTTTCATACTTCGTCTCTGGTGTATATTGTTGCTGCTTTCAGACTCCGACGCAAACTTAAACAACTCATCTTTTTGATTTCGTATGTCATATAATGTTGAAGAGGCTATGCCAAATTCAGTCATCAAAACGTTGCGATTAACGCCTTTTTCAAGTCTACTAGCGATTTCAATCTTCTGGTTCAGTGTCAATACAGTTCGCTTGCGTTTACCTTTGTGGGAAATTGAGGTGTGGTTTGCACTCGCAGAGGCCATTATTTAACACAAAAATGTATTCAGTTAAAAAGTATGCACACATGCGTTTATAGCATATCATGTATAATTTATACTGATGGAACGAATTTCAGCTTGCACAAATGTCTGAGACAAACTAACGTCAAACTCTGTATCTTACTCTTTTTGAATTTCCAGTCGGTAATTTTTGAACCCCTCCCCCTTTCTTCTCACCATCTCTATGTCACTGCACGCCGGCTGCTCAACCTTTGATTTATAATCATCAAAGTTATGGGCTCTTCAATTTTCACAAACAATACGTCTGCTTCTAATGTTCGGTCAGACTGTCAAACGCCATATTTTTGACAAATTCATGACCAACTTTAGATCTAAAGCAGGCTATGAGAAAATTAAGCAAATTTGTAAAATCATGTAGATAAGTGTTTTTGGCACGACTAAGATTTCCCGACAAAAACATTTAGTCGGGGGAAAAAGTGAAGATATAGACTGTCTGTCGCTTTTACTTGGAATATTTGGAGACACAATGTCTGGATTGAATAAAATATGTTCGCTCCTATTTGAAGTATATTACTGTAAATACACTATTGTAAACGCAATATTGTGTAATGATAGAGCCTGTAGAAGTAAGCGCAGCGCACAAACCGTGTTGTAGCGTTTTCGATTTCCGGATAAAGGCATTTAATTTAACTGAACAAAACATGATTCAAGCTTTCTCCCTATAATAATTAAAAAAAAAAAAAGTCCGTTAAATTGAGAATTCCGGATTATTGAGTACCGCATAATCGAGACTTTACTGTATATATAAATAAATTATTGGGGGGGGGGGGGTGTGAATGTTTGCTCCTGGGGGGAACTCAATTATAAAAAAAATGTAATTTGAAGCGGTAATTTTAAAAACGGAATTGTAATCTAATATTAAGTTGATGGCAGTGGTGTGTATATGTGTTTTATTATTTGATTGTATGTTTTCTTTTACAACTTAAAAAGATGTGTCATGTCTAATTAAGAGTTATGTATGATGCTAAGAATAGTGTACATTATTTTTTTTTTAAAGATTTGTATGGTAATATGAAATAAGTACACTCTCTATGTGCTGTCTATACCATAAAAATGATGAACATTCTCTCTAATAAGAGATGTCTAAATTGTTATGAATGTCGTACATTCTCTCCAATAATAGCTGATGGTATATATTCTCTTTAAATGCTGTGTATGTTAATAATAATTGTTTACATTCTCAAATAAATAAGAGCTGTATATGTTGTTACTGATGTACATTCTCTCCAATAAGAGCTGAGCTGTGCACTTGTACTCATAATAACACTGTTATATTTTGTACTGTTATCAGTATGAGCCAGACTTTGTAGCTGTTTGCTGGCATTAATATAATGAACATTTTATGACAAGATGTTTGTTAAGTGCCATTTTACATGAGATATGGTTCACTGTTCTCTGCAGGTTCCATATTTTGGGACTTGACCACAGCAGTGAGAGTTTGTGTGATCCATGGTACCAGCCAGTACATGATTTTATGTGTAAATAATCCCTGTCCTTGCCACCAACATATCGGTTTAGGAAAGGTATTTTAGATGTGTGGATAATGTGTGAGTGATAATAATTTAGAGAGTACATATTTATTATGGATTTTGTTTTGTGTCTGCATATATCAATGCATACTCCATTGCCATATTTGTTTTTCATCACTTTTATCATCAATAAAAGAATATCCTATAACGCTGCTTAAGCTTTGACCACTGAGGATTCCCAGTGTAAAGTCTCATAAATTTGGTAGACATTTTAAAAACTATAGCAGATTGGATCAGAATTATGCTGTAAAAATTTACTAGACTGCGACTTGCAGCCATGTCTGTGATTTTCAAACCTGCAAAGTATATTTTTTACGTGAACTCAATGCATACAGACCTGCAGGTGTATAGGCTGTCTCCAGAAGAACTGGAAGCTCAGTCTCAACAGCCCTGACTTTGGGTAAATTCCAAACAATTCTGATTAGGAAAAACTGGTTGATGATTTCAGTACATAGAGAAGGTATATAAGAAGCAGCACAATAACATTAAGGAGCCTCAGTGGCTAAGTTGTTAGTGTGCTCACTACCTAATCAGAAGGGATCCGGTGATGGTCCCCAGAAGTGACTTTTTTTTTTTTTCTCGGACTGACAAGATTCTGGGGTTCACCCAGCCTTCCAAAAATGAGTACCAGAGATTTTTCTCTGAAGTAAAAGCAGCCTGGCAAGTTACCAACCACAACACCCAAAAATGTGCTGCAGCCATGGAAAAATATGGTCACTAGCACCATATGCCTAGTACAAGACATTGAGGGAAGCTTTACTGTTATATATATATATATAATATTAGAAGAGGTAGTGGGGTCAAGGTTAGAGGTAGAAAAAGACAATCACAAGAGAATAAAAATGAGACACTCTCAACATAAAATTGCTGTGATCAGACCTGCTATTCCAATTTTGGGAAAACCTGTTGGACATTTACTATTTAAGGATTGGTATCTGTCTCTTTCCAACAGTCTGTGACGACAAGTTGCTAACTGTGCCCTGACCATGGTCAGGGAAGAAAGAAATAGAGCGACTGTTACCTACCACACATGTCGTAAGAGGTAATTAAGGAGGTTGAGGTCAAGGTCTTTGCCGGTGCTATGGAGTTTGTGCATCAGAGCTGAAGCCATCTTTAATGCTTTTACATTTGTGTAGCAGGCATGCTTCATAATGGGAAACATCCCGAGGAGGCGATCTGAGCACTGAGTTGTCGTCTTGTAAGATGATCTGTTGACTAAACTGACATGTAAGATCCTGACATGACATGGTAACAAAATGGAAGAACCAAGTTTACCTGATCACACACCAGCTGAACGTCAGTGTGATAGAAAGACCTACAGTGCCTTCTTGGCTTTTCATTTGTTAAATGGGTGTGGTTGCTTTGTGTCACTAGTTTACATATAAAGGTCATGACATCTGCACTTTTTGGCCCTTATACATCATGTGCATGGCCAGAAGCAATACCTACTTCTTCTTCTCTTCTTCTTCTTTCCTTCCTCATCTGCCTTTCAGCGTCGAGGGGAGATATAATTTGCAGTCTTTTGCTCTTCTGTTCACCTCTGCTGCTGTTATGTTTCCTAGTGTTTCTAATATTCCATCGACCCAGCTTTTTCATGGTCGACCTTTGGGTCTGGTGTTCTCACGTTTGTTGAAGACTCGTTGTGTTGTGTTTTGTTCTTTCTGCCTTGTCACGTGGCCAAACCATTTTATCTGTTGTTTCCTTATATATTCTATGGCGGGGGCTATTCCCAGCTTTTTTCTCAGTTCTTCATGTCTGATCTTATCTCTCAGACTGTTTCCTGTCATTCGTCTAACACACTTCATCTCTGTAGAGGTTAATTTTCTTATTGTTCTTGCATCTAGGGTCCAGGTCTGGCATTGGTAGCACAACGTTGGGATGAAGAATACCTACTTGATAGAGCAAAAACTAAATGCCATGAAGAAAATGTGGCACCAGCTAGGCAGTAAAATTAAAATTACTGAGGTCACGTATCTTTCTGATAGCACCATATGGGTGTCAATCATAGATAATCTCACAAACAGCAAGGAAGAAAATGGATCCATTCTAAACAAATTGCTACAGAAAAAATCATAAGATACCTTGGATAATGAAAAAGATAATGATATATTAACAGATTTAAACATTAAAAATCTTCACTTCTTCTTCTTTTCTCTTTTCACTGATACCTAAAAGGTGTCGTGGTTTATATCATTTGTCGTTCTGTGCTGCTCGAATTGTCTGAATTAGTGATTTTCCTTTGTTGTTACGTGTCTCTGTCACTGCATCTATCCATCTTCTTCTGGGTCTTCCTCTTGGTCTTTTTCCATGCATTCTCGAGAAGAACGCCCTTGATGGTGATTGGTGAGGATTCATTCTGACCAGGTGGCCAAACCATTTAAGTTGTTGTTGTTCTATATATTCTTGGCAGGGTTTTGTTCCTACCATTTTTTTTATGGTTTCATTTGGTATTCTATCTCTTCTTGTGTTGTTTGTTACTTTTCTCAAGCATCGCATCTCACATGTATTGATCTTTCTTAAATGTGATTTAGAAAGGGTCCATGTTTGACTTTCATAGCACAAAGTTGGTATGAAGATGCTATTTTTCATTTGTTGTTTAGCTGGCATAGAAATGTTTGGATGTCTTAGCAATGGTGAAAGCTGGTATGTGACAGCATTCGCTTTTTGTATTCTCATGTCAATTTCTCTGTCTAGTTTTCCACCTTCTGTGAACATTGTGCCTAAATACTTGAATTCCTCTACTTGTTTTATTTCTTTATCTTTGATCTTGATGTTTAATGGGTGTCTTAATTTGCTTATTCTTATAGCCTCTGTTTTTGCTGTGTTAATTTTCATACTGTAGTTTGTGCAGCTTTTATCTATCTATCTATCTATCTATTGACCTTTCGAGCCGTAACCGGCCCATAGGGCGTAGACCAAGATACACCTTCTCCTATATGAATTTTTGTTCTAGCAGTTTTCTTTTAAAGATATTTTATCAAATCTCGCCATCTGTCTCTGTTCTGTGCAAGCAGTTCTATCTCATTGAGGGAGCCGATTCAGCTTTTATCTAGAGATGTTAAATGCTGTTGTAGCAGGTTTTCATCCTCATATATTAGGCATTGGTCATCTGCGAAGAGTAGCTTGTTGATGTTAACAATAAAAATAACTGGCTTATAAACACCATTCTACAGAGGAAGTTAAAATACTATAACCATGCCAAAAGACACAGCGGACTAAAATGAACAACCATTAAAGGCCTGGTTTCTGGTTGACACATCAGGGGCAGACCAAGAAGATGGTGGTTTCAAGACATCGAGGAGATCTTGAGCATGACAACAGAAGTAGATCTAGCTAGAGACAGATTCTTTCAGACAGGCTGTGATGAATGCAACATTTTGCAAAGACATGCGACCTGATGATGATTAAACAGATCACTCATCTTTCGACAAAGAACAGGATACAATCTGTTTTCAGACTTTATGTGAAAAGCTCATAATAGGAAACATATATGCATGTTTATATATGGACATGCACTACAGGCTGTATGACACATCCTACAAGACTGCAGCCAGTGTAATGCTTTGAGAGTTGCACCCTGACTTATTGAACTAAATACATCACTTTACAGATCCCCTTACTGGAACTGTTTAAGGAAATGAAATGTATAAAAGACAAAACTTTGCAGATACAGACATTAGCGAAGAAAAGAATACTTTCTTTATGAGAGAGCTTGGCAATAAGCTGGGCATGAATGTTGCGCATGCCGGACACTCACCTGTCTGTCTGTCTATCTATCTATCTATCTATCATTCCCTGAAATTATGGAAGGCCCCGGTATCACTGCAAACGAATTAAAATCCATAATTGCTCAGCCGCCCGTGCCAGTGGAGTCATCCGAATTACTATTTCATCTCCCAAAGAAAGAAAGGTAGCTGCAGTCCCTATCCTAGCAGTCTCAGCACACGCCAAAAGACATAAGGCAAAACAGCACAGAAAGCAAACACAGCCATCTGTTATCCATCATACGATATCATCATTCATTGTAAACAATTGGAATATTGAAACACTATCAAAACAGATGAAACACACAGCTCACAGTGTGCACAGAACACTTAACTCAGTAGCTCCTGCAACAAGCCGGACTTGGAATATGCGGAAACTGCAACAAGGAATACTTTTCATACATAGCCTTTAATGGTTCCTGCCACCTGTCCACCATATTGACTGGAAGTTCACATCCTCCTGAAAATTATGATTGTCATTTTTTTTTTTAAATGTATAGCGCTTGATGATGCTAGGACATCACCATGACTCCAAATCCGAACATATGAAACGCATATCCCCGTCACACATCAAACAACAGACTAAGATCTCCCTGCAATGTGAATTTGTGAAATTATGAATCCCTCCTGACCAACATGAACCTCCAGGAATGACCTCGGTGCTGCAAAGTCATATACAAAATTCCATTCCGCCTTTCACTATTAGTGTACGGCTGTTTTAGGGATATATCCCTTAAAGTATTATCTATATCAGTAATGCAGTTTCCTGTATAGATTTTACAGGGGTTTTTTTTTTTCATAGTTCTTGCAGTGGCCCATACAGTTTTGTCTGTAGTGTTGTATCTATGGGCCAGTGGGTCTTCTTTAGTGTAATATATTCGATTCAATCTTGAAGTATGTGTTCAGCAGTCTGGGGCGCCTGTCCACATGTACATGTGGCTGAGGTACCAATCTTGAATTTGGTATACATACCCTTGCAAGGAACTATGACTTCTGCCCTATGTGCTGTCTTTGGCTGGAGAGGAAACTAAGTGAAATGAACTCTCAAGTCAACAAGCTAAAGAAAGAATGGGTTCCTGACATATAGAATCTACCATTATCTCCGACCAATAATTTATTATCCTGCTGTATGTGTTGTTATCGCATTCTCTCCTACAAGAAGAGTGTTATGACAAGAGATCGTCAGTCTGTTTTTTACCCATTTTTCTGGTTCACCCAGTCCTAAATGGGTACCGGATTTTTTTCTGGGAAAGTAAAGCAGCACGGGCGTAATACCGACCACATTACCCCAAAAATCATGTGCTGAAGGTCTGTAAAATATAGGGTCACTAACACCATATTTCCCTATACGCCACTTGGCGTGACGGGGGTACTTGACTTTTTTTTTTTTTTACTTAACATGAAACCACATCTGTATTTAATATGCACCAATTGCAATATAGGATGTTGTCTGTAACATGGAGGTCGGTTTCAATTCTTGTGTAAAATGTTTTGCCAGTTTTTGTTTCACTTTTGCTTGGGTAAACATATTTTGCCTGTTTTGTGAAAGAATGTTTACCATTGATTGTTGTAAAAACAATTTTTGTCTGTTTTCTGAAAGTTGGCTGTGCTCTTCACATTTTGTGGACTTCTGGCTGTGTAGATTATATTACAAAGAAAAATTGCACATTTCTCTTTTGCTTAACTTATGGTGTATGACTTTATTTTATTACTTCGATGTTTGAATATATGTAATTGTTTTACTTTTTGAAAGGTGACGGCTGTATTTATAGTATTTTGAAGTAATTTTTGTCACAGATATTGTGGTATCTAGCATCGGATGGTTAAAAATCAATGGTTTTTTTTAAGCCAAAGATTTCAAAGTTGGCCAGATGTTTATGAAATGACAACCTATGATTTTTAGCATAGATACTTCTAATTTATTTATTTATTTTTTTTTTTTATGAATAATATAAAACAGTTCTAATTAAAATTGATTCTTGTTCTTGAGGGTTACCTTCATGTACTTATAGAGAAGGAAACCTGTACAGTTAATGATACAGTTATTGTAAGTCACTTGTACAAATGGGTGTACAAATGTGTGTACTTCCATAGGAATTTATTTATGGGTTTTTTTTTAATAGATTTTTTTATTTTCTGGTCATGGTTATATAATGTTCTTCATAAAATGTACTGTTAAGTTCACTTGCCATCCTGGTGTACATTCTGATATATTTTAATGTGTACATTTATGGAAATTCAATCTGGCATGTATGGACATGGTTACAAAACTTGTGTGTACTGTGCTGTTTGTGTTTGTGAGGTCATTTCTGGTAAATTCTTTGAAGTTTGCTTTAATTAGTATCAAAATGTAGTGTCTGAGTGAAGTTACTTTGATAGAAATGACTAGTCTCTAATGTTACATCTGAGTGTTGTAATTTGTGTATAATTTACTGAGTGCTATAATTTGTTTAGGATTCATTGTAGTGGCATATAATTTGTTTAGAGTTTAGTCTCTGAGTGCTATAATTTGTTTAGGATTTAATGTCAAAGTGCTATAATTGTTTAAGATGATTTATCTGTTAGGTTTTCAGATATCCGGTCAATTTGTGTGTATGAGTTGATGCCTGAGATGCTATTATCCAATTGCTATTTCATATCAAGAGTTGGTGACGATTAATTATTATTTCAAATATTGTTCACGTTTGTTTATTTATTAATCTTTTTAAAGTATATTTGAATTCATTGTTACAAATGTAAACATTTAATTTATGTGTCAATGTATGTAGGTGCCATTGCAAGTATTGTAGTTTGTGTATAGATGTTTTTGGTGGTGTAGGGGGAACTAACCGGTCAGTCTTTCTGTTTTTATGGATTTGAAATATAAAGGGTATTGTAGGATAGTGCTTTATTTCCTGATGATAAATAGCTGTTGAGATTGAAAGTTGTGGAGAGACATGATCACCTACGCCAGCAGGCACAGTACTTGATGATGATGATTTTATTTCCTGCCAACCTTTGAAAATGACCTTGAATAAGTCGCAGGATACCAACGGGGTGATATGAGATAATATTGAAGTACAGTCTTAGGTCGGAATATTGAAGTGCAGTCTTAAGAGATAGTATCAAGGTGTAGTCTTATCATGGCTATACAAAAATTGTGTGTAAATTCCAATGGAATTTTCCATGATGTAGGGGAATCCCCAGCCTCATTTTGGATGCAAAGAGATGCTATCATGACAGTTAATAACACTCAACTTGGAGACAAATAATAAATGGCGTCAGGATGCTAGTTTCATTCTAGTTCCATGACTGTATGCATTTTTTGGCCGGGATCATAGCAACCAAAAAAAGCCTGATTGGCTTTCATAGCAACCCGAGGTCCCTGTGAGATAATATTGAAGTTGCGTTCTCACTGCCCTGTTTGTCATCCATGCTGGCCTAAAGTCATAACATTAGCTGATCGCTGAAGAAGAAACACAGGCGTACGAACATAAGTGGAACAGTCCGCAACTAAAATAACCTGGTTGTCAAGCATTGATGAATACATGGGAAGTGGAGAATCTGGATCTTCATGAGAACTATATTAGTCTATAAGCTGTTATTATTTGTTTGGCAAACCTACATTTGGTTATCTTTCTGACAGACCTCTCTAGGTTTTATCTCAGACAAAATTCCAAGTTTTATTGGCTCTTTGATAGACCTCTCCAAGTTTTATTGGCGCTCTGATAGACCTCTCCAACTTTTATTGTCTCTGTGATAGGTCTCTCCAAGTTTTATTATCTCTCCGATAGACCTAAGTTTTATTATCTCTCTGATAGACCTCTCCAAGTTTTATTATCTCTCTGATAGACCTCTCCAAGTTTTATTATCTCTCTGATAGGCCTCTCCAAGTTGTATTGTCTCTTTGATAGGCCTCTCCAAGTTTTATTGTCTCTCTGATAGACCTCTCCAAGTTTTATTATCTCTCTGATAGACCTCTCCAAGTTTTATTGTCTCTCTGATAGACCTCTCCAAGTTTTATTATCTCTCTGATAGGCCTCTCCAAGTTTTATTATCTCTGATAGACCTCTCCAAGTTGTATTGTCTCTTAGACAGACCTCTCCAAGTTTTATTATCTCTCTGATAGACATCTCCAAGTTTTATTATCTCTGATAGACCTCTCTAAGTTGTATTGTCTCTCTGACAGACCTCTCCAAGTTTTATTATCTCTGATAGACCTCTCCAAGTTGTATTGTCTCTCTGACAGACTTCTCCAAGTTTTATTATCTCTCTGACAGACCTCTTCAAGATTTATTATCTCTCTGATAGACCTCTCCAAGTTGTATTGTCTCTCTGACAGACCTCTCCAAGTTTTATTATCTCTGATAGACCTCTCCAAGTTGTATTGTCTCTCTGATAGACTTCTCCAAGTTTTATTATCTCTCTGACAGACCTCTTCAAGATTTATTATCTCTCTGATAGACCTCTCCAAGTTTTATTATCTCTGATAGACCTCTCCAAGTTGTATTGTCTCTCTGACAGACCTCTCCAAGTTTTATTATCTCTGATAGACCTCTCCAGATTGTATTGTCTCTCTGATAGACCTCTCCAAGATTTATTATCTCTGATAGACCTCTCCAAGTTTTATTATCTCTGATAGACCTCTCCAGATTGTATTGTCTCTCTGATAGACCTCTCCAAGATTTATTATCTCTGTGATAGACCCCTCCAATTATTATCTCTCATAGACCTCCACAAGTGTTATCTTGGTTAGACCTCCACCCAGTGTTATCTTGGTTAGACCTCCACCAGTGTTATCTTGGTTAGACCTCCACCAGTGTTATCTTGGTTAGACCTCCACCAGTGTTATCTTGGTTAGACCTCCACCAGTGTTATCTTGGTTAGACCCCTCCAATTATTATCTCACATAGACCTCCACAAGTGTTATCTTGGTTAGACCTCCACCAGTGTTATCTTGGTTAGACCTCCACCAGTGTTATCTTGGTTAGACCTCCACCAGTGTTATCTTGGTTAGACCTCCACCAGTGTTATCTTGGTTAGACCTCCACCAGTGTTATCTTGGTTAGACCTCCACCAGTGTTATCTTGGTTAGACCTCCACCAGTGTTATCTTGGTTAGACCTCCACCAGTGTTATCTTGGTTAGACCTCCACCAGTGTTATCTTGGTTAGACCTCCACCAGTGTTATCTTGGTTAGACCTCCACCAGTGTTATCTTGGTTAGACCTCCACCAGTGTTATCTTGGTTAGACCTCCACCAGTGTTATCTTGGTTAGACCTCTCCAAATTTTATTATCTGTTTGGTAGTCTAATGACTACAGAGAGAATTGAAAGAAAAGTTGGAAGTAAAACTTGACTGCACAGAAATATCAATTAATTTATGTGTGCTTGAAAGTCATCCATGGATGACTGAATATCAATTCATAAAGTTTATGTCCTCTTTTTGTCCTCATATGTTACTGAATGTCTTACAGATAATCACAGATAACCAGATGTCTTAGCTCTTAATATTTGTCCATGGATGACTGACTGAATGTCTAAGCTCATAAAATATGTCCACATACTACTAACTAAATGTCCAAACGGATGGCCTGAATGCCCTATTATCTTAACAAATCAAATGCCTAATCTGTAATGTCCATATTACATGCTTGGAACATGCATAATTTTATGCAAATGTACTTGCTGTAAATAAATTCTAAAATACTTGCATTTTTAAATATGAATTTTTAAGGAACAAAAAAACTTGAGGAAAAAAAAAAGAAAAAAGAGAAATCTCTAAAAACTGGTCTCTTGTCATTTTTATAAAGAAAAAAAGAAATATTTCTTTTGTGTGGGAATTTTAAATATTTTGTTTTTGTGGGGGAGAGGGAGTGTGTGGATGATGTTTACTTGCTTTTGCCTGATGATTAAAGCAAAACACCTCTTTGTGAGGTGACTCACTCGGTGACCTAGTTGAGAAAACCACCCGACTAGGCTACCCACATTCGGACAACCCGTGTTCGATTCCCGCTGGGAGCAGTGTGAATTGTACTCATGGTTAGAAAAAAAAAAACCCTACTGTCGACCCAACCGTTAGCAGAAATGGGTACCAGGGTATTACCCTGGGACGGTGAGGAATGCTGCCTCGCATCATGAGTTTCGATGCTTGAAGTGACACTATCCAGAAGTCTCCGAACACTTCTGGATAAGCGGCCGAGCACATATGGGTGGAAACTTGCTTGCTAAGACACTGGTTCAAGTCTCATACTTTACCTTTACCTCTTCGTCATCCGCCATTTTTGAGTACAGGGTTGCCTTCCCTCTTGATCCCTACTTACTTGACCAGACTAGACTGGTTAGTCTGTTACTAGAGGTACCATGAAGAGGTGCAAAATGCTGAAACTTGTCACAAGAATTAATAGCACTCCAGGGAAACTCATTGGTGTTGTGTTTCACAAAAGATGTTGCTAAGTATGCAGGCTTCTTTAGGTCACTGGATGCACACATCCTTGTTCATCCCATCATTCTAGAGTAGCCAAAATTAAGACTATTTCTTTATTTACTTATTTGCCTGTCATTAACAGGGAGAGATATAGTTTGTGATATTGAGCTCTTTTGCTGTTATAATTCCTAGTGTCTTTAATATTCCGTCAAATCCATTTTTTTTAACAGGATCGGGGGGCTGCTGGGTTAAAAGTAAAAGGTCAGATACGAGACTTGAATCAGCGTCTTAACACGTAAGTTCTTCACCCATATGTGCTCGGCCGCCTATCTAGAAGTGTTCGGAGACTTCTGGATAGTGTCGCTTCAAGCATCGAAACTCACAATGCGATGTAGCATTCCTCACCTTCCCAGAGTACTGTATCTATTTCTGCCAGCGGCTGGGTCGAAAGGGGGGGGGGGGGGGGGGTATTTTTTTCCCCACCACGAGTACAACTCGCACTGCTTCCAGCGGGAATCCAATACGGGTTGTCTGAACGTCAGTAGCCCCATTGGTTGGTTCTTCCCAGCTAGGCTACGAGGCCAGTTTGTCTAATGATAAAATGTCAACCTCTACAGAAGTTCTCAGAAACCCACGGTTTATTAATAGCTTTACCCTAACACTAATCTCTGGGTAGTAAGATCCAATGTCTATCCTCATGGATAACAGTCAAACAGGAAGTCCTGTATATATGCATTCTGTATATATTAAAGCTGTCATTGTAAAAAGTATTGTTATGGAAACAGCACCATATATTTTAGAGCAGTGATCTCTGCAATATGTGCCATTTTGGCACACAAGGTTTCTGTTTTTGAGATTGTGGTTCTGCCCTATCTTCTGAGTCTTCGGCTCGAAAGGACAATAGATAGATAGATAGATATATTAAAGAAGCCGCTATCGTAAAAACGATGTTAATGAAACGTAGACCTGATACAGAATGTGTAGCAGCAGGATTCGGTTGCCTCAATGAGATAGGGCTGCTTGCACAGAACAGAGACAAATGGCGGATTTGATAAAAAATCTTTAAAAGAGTTGAAAACTGCTAGAACAAAAATTAAGATAGGAGAAGGTGTATCTTGGCCTACGCTCTATGGGCCGGCTATGGCTCGAAAGGTCAATAAATAGGTAGAAAACCATTTGACATAGCAATAATACAGACATATGCACCTATTCAAGGCTATACAGATGAGCAAATAGAGGTTTACTTTGAAGAACTGAAAAAAGTTATGAAACAAGTGAAATCTTCTGACATCTTGATGGTAATAGGTGACATGAACGCTATAGTAGGAAAAGGTAGATATAAGACCATTATAAAAAATCAAGGTTTAGGAAAAATAAATGACAGAGGAGAAATATTAATACAATTCTGTGAAGAAAACAGGCTGATAATATGTAACACCTACTTTGAGCAAGAGAAAAGGAAATTATGCACATGGAATAGCTCTGGACATAAGAAGAGGAATCAAATAGATTAGATAATGATACAAGAAAGGTTCTGTAACAGCGTCAAGGAAGCTAAAACCTATCCAGGAGCAGATATTAATTCAGATCACAATCTTGTAATGATTAAAATGAAAATCAAACTAAAGAGAAACAAGCAAAAGACTAATTAATCAATACCACTAGACATAAAATCTTTAAATCAAAAAGATATTTAAAATACTTATACAAGTAAAGAACACATATCAGAAGCTGCTAGAAGATGGAATTGAGCAGTACAGAAGAGAAAGTCATGATGAAAAAGTTACAACCAAATGGCAATGCATAAAGAAAAGCATACAAGAAACTTGTGACACCTTACCAAAAAGGAAAAGAACAAAAATCAAAATGGATAACTGATGCCATCTTAGAAAAAAAAATGAAAGAAAGAAGACAAGACATGGCCAAATACAAGGAAATTGATAATGAAATACGCAAAACGTGCAAAAAGGCAAAAGAAGACTGGCTCAGCCAAAGATGTCTAGAAGTCGAAACTATGGAAAGTAAACCAAATTTAAGAGGGATCCACACAGAAATAAAGAGAATGACTAATAAAGACAAAAAAGCTGCAGGAAGCGGATGTACTGCAGATAAAGAAGGAATAATGCTAACAAACAACAAAGATATAATAATTAGATGGCAGGAATATATAATATAAATATTTCATGATGAAAGGGACCAAAAAAATAATGATAAAATGTACATCAGGCTATAAAATCTTAATTTCCTGTTCTATAAGTGTCCCCTCAGCAGACCCCAGAAATGTGATGATGGTATAAAGATAGTAGTCGTTATACATAGTTTTTTTCTTAATTCCTCACTGCTGATCTTCTCTCTCAGGTTGTTTTCTCTCATGTGTCTATTACATCATTGAGGAGCACAAGGCAGTGCAGCTAAAACCATTGTTATGCTGGCCAAAAAAAACCAGCCTACGATGTACGAAGCCCGCGGTGGACAGAAAGGATTTTTTCTATCGGGGATGAAATAAAAATCCTTAGTCGCACATGTCGTGGTGACTGCTTTGAACAAGCGGCTTTTAACCATCTGATTCTATCATGAGCTCACCTGACATACACCAGCAATGATACCTGACATACACCAGCAATGATACTATATGTCATAAAGATAGTTTTTTTGTCTAGCACATTTTATTTTGATGCCGGTTATTACTTTGATTGTTTTGCTTTAAGCTCCCTGTCAGGTCATGGTATCACAATATTTAGATGGTTTATTTGTAGAGTGCTCATTTTGCCTCCAGTATTAGTTCAACAGAAAACCACCGTCGTAACTTCTTTGTACAGTCATGAATCGCCACAACAATAGAAATAATGACAACGTTAAGGGGGATTCCAATGGAAAAATCCTCATTCGGTAGGGGACATCATGTGCTATAGGTGATACCCGATCGTCATCAAGCTACTGTAAGCAAAAAAGAGATAAAACAAACTCTAAAGATAAATACTTGGAATGTGAGAACATTCATGCAGAAGGGTAAACTAGAAAACATCATACAAGAAATGAAAAGAATGGGTTTACAATTACTGGGACTTTGCGAAATGAGATACACCCGATCAGGGGAGATGTATTCTGATAAACATAAAATAATCTATTCTGGAGGTACTGAACACCAAAGAGGAATAGGTATCATTTTGGATGCAGAAAGAGCAAGAACAGTGAAAGGCTTTTACCCAATATCTGACAGAGTCCTTTTAGTTAAATTGAATGGAAAGCCAATAGACATAAATCTTATACAAGTTTATGCACCAACAGCAGACAGTCTAGAGGAAACGATAAATTTTACGAGTTAAATGAGGCACTTCATAAATGCAAACCACATGAAAACATGATAGTTTTAGGGGATTTTAACGCAAAAGTAGGAAAGGAAAGAGTTGAGGAAATATTAGGGTCATTATGGCTTAGTCGAGAGAAATGAAAGAGGTTAGAAACTTATTGACTGAGCAAGAACACACAACTTGATGATAGGAAACACCTGGTTTAAGCAACATACAATACGTCTGTGGACATGGAAAAGCCCAGGGGACAACACACGTAATCTAATTGATTATATAATGATAAGCAATAGATTTAGAAACAGTCTAGTGTGTGTGAAAACTAGACCAGGGGCAGATTGCAATAGTGATCATATATCAGTTGTGGGAAAGCTTAGAGTAAAATTAAAAACAACAAACCGAGCCACAGTTAACATAAAGTTAAATTTAGATTTACTAAAATCAGACAAGAAGCTGCAAGACAAATATAAAATCACAATTCAGAACCGGTACAATGCAACAGAGAAGATACAAGCATTGATGAACAGTGGGAAATGCTAAAAGAATCAATGAAACAAACATCAAAAGAGTTCAAACCACCAGTGAGGACAAATTCAAGAAAGAAATGGATGACAGATGACATTTTGCAGCTAATAGATGCTACAAAGAAGAAATAAAGATGAGTATATGAGATTAAATAAAGAAATTGTAGTAAAATGCAATGAAGCAAAAGAAGCATGGCTAAAAGAGAGATGCAAAGAGATTGAAATGCAACAAAATGGAGATGCTAAAGCTATATACAAACAAATTGAGGAATTAACAGGAAGAAAAACTCAATCAAAAACTGGATGTTTAAGACCAAAGGAAGGAGAACTGTTGATTGATCAAGAAAACATAAGGGAACGATGGACAGAATACATTAAAGATCTTTATACTGATGAACGAACGGAAGTAAATATAAAGGATAATGGAGAAGGACCAGAAATAATCAAAGAAGAAGTGGAAGACACCTTGCGCAATATGAAAGCAGGCAAAGCTCCTGGACCAGATAATATAACTAAAGAAGAGATTGAAGCCATGGGTGATTTTGGAATAGAAATAATAACAAAAATATTGAATGATATCTACAACAGCGGATATATAACAGACGACCTGCTCAAATCAATATTCATAGCCCTACCAAAGAAATCGGATGTGATTGAATGCGATGATCATCGCACAATAAGCCTTATAAGTCATATGACTAAGAATCATCATGCAAAGAGTGCGAAACAAAATCAGTCCAGAAATTAGCGATGAACAGTGTGGTTTTGTTAGAGATAAAGGAACAAGCAATGCCATTTATATCATAAGATCTTTAGTAGAAAGAGCCATAGAGGTGAAAACAGATCTATACCTATGTTTTATAGATTACACCAAGGCATTTGACAAAGTAAAGCACCAAGAAATAATCAACATTTTAGAAAGTATAAACGTAGACAGCAAAGATCTAAGAATAATAAAGAACATGTACTGGCAACAAACAGCAGCCATAAGAACTAAAACCAATTGGGAATGTTTCAACAAATAAAACAGGATGTTAGACAAGGTTGTGTGCTGTCACCAGATTTGTTTAATATTTATAGTGAGATTATTTTAAGATCCATAAGGGGCATGCCTGGAATAACAATTGGAGATCATAACATAAATAATCTAAGGTATGCTGATGATAGTCTTAATCGCTAAGTGTGAAAATGAGTTACAAGAAATGTTGGACATTATAGTGAAAGAAAGCAAAAATAAAGGACTCAGCCTTAACAGCAAAAAGACAGAGGTAATGGTAACAACAAAGAAAAAGACATCACCTCAGTGCAAAACAAAGACAAGTGGAACAATATTAAAACAGGTAAATGAATTTAAATATTTGGGAACTTTGTTAAGCTCAGACGGAAGATGTACAAAAGAGGTGAGATGCGGAATGGCTCAGGCAAAAGCAGCTTTCCAAAAAATGAGGAAGATACTATGTAATCCATTTTTGACAATAAAAACAAGAAAAAGAGTTCTTAAATGTTACATAGAGCCAGTCTTAACATATGGATGCTAATCATGGATAATAGGACAACAGACAAGAAAATCACTGGAGTCTGTAGAAATGTGGTTTTACAGAAGAATGTTGAGAGTACCATCGACAGCTAAAAAGAGTAATGAAGATGTTCTGAGAGAGGTCAAAGCAAAAAGAGAGCTAATTTCCAATATTAAGAAGAAACAATCATCATTTTTGGGCCATGTAATGAGAAGAGAACAACAGGAATATATTGTAACAACTGGAAAAATTGAGGGACGAAGAGATAGAGGGAAGCAAAGAGAAAAAAATAACAGACAGCTTAAGAGAATGGCTTGGCAGAAGGTCAACAACAGAAATGATAAATAGCTGCCGAGATCGAAAGTTATGGAGAGACATGATCACCTATGTCAGCAGGCCCGGTACTTGATGATGATGATGATTAGTTCATTGTTGGATAGCAGTAGTTATATTGTTGGACATTAATGGTTACATTGTTGGCAAGCTTTGTTGTATCTGAAGTCTATTTCTGAAACTTCCTATGCATTTGAATTCTATCACCTTATTTCACTGTCAGTCATCTCTCTATTATGTTGCTATTCTGTTTCAATAAAACTCATTATCACAAACGCATCTTTGGAAATTGCAAAACTTTAAGTTTGATATCTAATCTCAGACTTCAGTTTTGTCACTCTTGTATCAAGATACAACAATACACGGTGAATAAATTTGGTAATAAATATAATTCTGATATATCAACATGGGTGTGGTCAATTATATATATATAACAAGCACACATAAGCAAATAGAATATCTGTATATAAGAATTTTTTGTTTCATCGAATGTTGATTGTAGATATAAACATAGATTATGACAAGAAATGGCTTGTCAAACCATGACTTGTTAATTGGAGGGATGGGTGTGTAAAATAGTGTTTGGACAGGATAATGTATGTTATTTGTGAGTATGGGGAGGGCCTGACAGAGGAGACTGCAGTAGTTTTGTGTTGGCTACAGCATTGTGCAGTCTACAGTAGTCTTGTGTTGGCTACAGCATTGTGTAGTCTACAGTAGTCTGGTGTTGGCTACATCAGTGTGCAGTCTACAGTAGTCTTGTGTTGGCTACATCATTGTGCAGTCTACAGTAGTCTTGTGTTGGCTACATCATTGTGCAGTCTACAGTAGTCTTGTGTTGGCTACATCATTGTGCAGTCTACAGTAGTCTTGTGTTGGCTACATCATTGTGCAGTCTACAGTAGTCTTGTGTTGGCTACAGCATTGTGTAGTCTACAGTAGTCTTGTGTTGGCAACATCATTGTGCAGTCTACAGTAGTCTTGTGTTGGCTACAGCATTGTGTAGTCTACAGTAGTCTTGTGTTGGCTACAGCATTGTGCAGTCTACAGTAGTCTTGTGTTGGCTACAGCATTGTGCAGTCTACAGTAGTCTTTGTGTTGGCTACAGCATTGTGCGGTCTACAGTAGTCTTGTGTTGGCTACAGCACTGTGCAGTCTACAGTAGTCTTGTGTTGGCTACAGCATTGTGTAGTCTACAGTAGTCTTGTGTTGGCTACAGCACTGTGCAGTCTACAGTAGTCTTGTGTTGGCTACAGCATTGTGCAGTCTACAGTAGTCTTGTGATAGAGAGTAGCCTACAGTAATCTTATGATAGAGAGTAGCCTACAGTAGTCTTGTGATAGAGAGTAGCCTACAGTAGTCTTGTGATAGAGAGTAGCCAACAGTAGTCTTGCGATAGAGAGTAGCCCTTGTGATAGGGAGTAGCCTACAGTTGTCTTGCGATAGAGAGTAGCCAACAGTGGTCTTGTGATAGAGAGTAGCTCTTGTGATAGGGAGTAGCCTACAGTAGTCTTGTTATAGAGAGTAGCCCTTGTGACAGAGAGTAGCCTACAGTAGTCTTGTGATAGAGAGTAGCCCTAGTGATAGAGAGTAGCCTACAGTATACTTGTGATAGAGAGTAGCCTACAGTATTCTTGTGATAGAGAGTATGCTACAGTAGTCTTGTGATAGAGAGTAGCCTATAGTAGTCTTGTGAAAGAGAGAGTAGCCTACAGTAGTCTTAAGATAGAGAGTAGCCCTTGTGATAGAGAGTAGCCTACAGTAGTTTTGTGATAGAGAGTAGCCTACAGTAATCTTATGATAGAGAGTAGCCTACAGTAGTCTTGTGATAGAGAGTAGCCTACAGTAGTCTTGTGATAGAGAGTAGCCTACAGTAATCTTATGATAGAGAGTAGCCTACAGTAGTCTTGTGATAGAGAGTAGCCTACAGTAGTCTTGTGATAGAGAGTAGCCTACAGTAATCTTATGATAGAGAGTAGCCTAAAGTAGTCTTGTGATAGAGAGTAGCCTACAGTAATCTTATGATAGAGAGTAGCCTACAGTAGTCTTGTGATAGAGAGTAGCCTACAGTAATCTTATGATAGAGAGTAGCCTAAAGTAGTCTTGTGATAGAGAGTAGCCAATAGTAGTCTTGCGATAGAAAGTAGCCCTTGTGATAGGGAATAACCAGCAGTAGTTGTTTGTTGCTCTTAAGACAAATACAGTAGTCTTACAGCAATTAGAGTAGTGTAATAACAGCATAATCTTATGACAGAGTAAATGTGTTAAAAGGTAGTCTTGTTGGCATGTATGTTTGCAAATTTATCAAAGTTAATGTTAAATGACACTATCCTTATAACAGAACATTTCATGAAACAAAACAATGATATCCTATAAAATTAGTCACTTGTCATTGTGGCATGTATTAGCTTAAACATGCAGCAATTTGCATAATCCCAAAACACAAAAAGCTGAGATAGAAATAAAAACTGCATTTGCAAGTTAATAAACACACTTGAACTATTGTTACAAATTTATTTCACTTGTGGCCTAGCAAGAGATAAGCCATACTTTGAGACAGATTTTGGAATAACCACACTGCAAAATCTGGCCAAGATTATATGCTTAAACCACAGCCATCTATAATTTTACTACGGCCTGCAGGCAGGGAAGGAAATCCCAGAAGGGGCCTAAAGTTCATACATTTTCATCTATTTGAGCTAGAGATGGTTGAAGTCAATTTACTCACACTCGCCACTGCTTACAATGCTGAAAACATCACAAACTTTGGGTAATTCCTTTTGGTCCGTGGGCCTTATTAACTATAAGTTGTTGTGATTTAAACTATTATATCTAGGATCTTAATAAGGCCAAATTGGTTTTTAAATTTCTGAGCAAAATTTGGAACTATATAGTTGTGCACAAGGAAAGTAATATTTTACCCCTTTTTGTTATGCACTTAAAAAAAGGTACTAACTGGGTATAGTTGGACATTGTGCTGGGTTAAATGCTCTTTGGTCCAACATCTGACTTTAGCACAGCAATTTTATGGGTACCAGGCATTGCTCCTCTCTCCCTGCACACTTGGCCAGGTTGGCTAGTTTGTTTTCACTGAGTGGTGGATCTTGATCAGTTTGGGTTCTGAGCTGATGAAAACCATTCAGTTGTGAACCACTCACAATCTATAAGATCTTTTTCCTGTCCTTCTTATTTTTCTGCATATGCTGTTCTATATCATGAGTTCTTAGACAAAATTAAGCTGCTCAATACAAAATTTGTCATCCATGGATTGAGTTACATTGCAATCAGGGTATTCCCATCTCTGCTCACTGTCTATCCTAATATTTCTCAAAGCGTGTTCCTTATAAATACAAAGTATTTTTTTTTTTAAAAAAAGAAGAAAACTTGATATGTTTGATGGTTCAAAAACATGACATATGTCCAAGAATGTCACATAAAAATTGTTGACCTTAACTTACTTAAGTCATCATTCACTTTCTATCATATAATAGAAGGTACTCTGTCTTGTCTTAGTATTCACCCGTTAAGTGGACGTGGATGCGTTGTGTCTCTAGCTTATGGCAATGCCACAATATCTGTACCTTTCGGCCCGACACATCCATCTTTAGCATAGATTAGTATATTTGCTTAACAATTTTTGCCTCAAAAGTGGCCAGTTTTTGGCCTACTCTTTTCTATTTAACTGCTATTGGTTCTTTTGAAGTGTGCAAGTGCACACTGGACCTCCTGTTTTTCACCATTTGCTAAGAGAACTAAACACAGATCTAACTCCTCAGAGACCAGGGGGTGTAATAGACACCACAGGTTCATTTGTAAAAAAAATTACCACCACTTGTGGTGGGGACTGAACCCAAGACCTTCTAGTCCAGAGGCTGACGACTTACCTCTAGACCACCCAGTCACCCAGCAGAAAATACAAAAACCAAGATTGTTGGTGACACTGTCACACAATGAATCAAAGTGATATCAGCCACTATCAAGGAACGTTGATTACAACACGTTTGTGCGCTGATCTATTTTGACCTGTGACTGCACATGGAAGCACAAGACACAGCAAGCAAAAAGACCTCCCTGGGGTATTTTAAGCACGAGCAAGATAAATATTTTGAGGGACTTGCTTTTCATTTCCTCATGAAGTACGTACAAAATTGTTGACATACAATATCAGGTAGTAAGGAGATGGCATCAAAGCTCAGCAGTATGTGGCTTTAGGTGGTTGGCAGCTTATAGCTGACTGATGCGGCAAAAAAAGATTTTACTCCACCTCATTGCAGTGCCTCCAACAGAATAGCCAGAGAGCACAAATAGAATAGAGTGCCTTGAACAGAATAGCCAGAGGGCACAAATAGAATAGAGTGCCTTAAACAGAATAGCCAGAGGGCACAAATAGAGTGCCTTGAACAGAATAGCCAGAGAGCACAAATAGAATATAGTGCCTCCAACAGAATAGCCAGAGGGCACAAATAGAATAGAATGCCTCCAACAGAATAGCCAGAGAGCACAAATAGAATAGAGTGCCTCCAACAGAATAGCCAGAGAGCACAAATAGAATAGAGTGCCTCCAACAGAATAGCCAGGGAGCACAAATAGAATAGAGTGCCTCCAACAGAATAGCCAGGGAGCACAAATAGAATAGAGTGCCGTAAACAGAATAGCCAGAGGGCACAAATATGTAATATCATGCATTGTTAAGCTGGATGAAACGTGAACAGTTAAACATAAACTTGTGTTTAACATCTTCATTGAAAGGAAGATAGAACAAAACAAATGTTTCGGCTACAGACCATCATTAATAAAGCAAGACAACACAATTACATAGCTCTTTAGTCAAGGAGTAATGTATGTAAATCCTCTCAGTTAACCTGTTTGTTATATACAATTTTATGTCTATTTTTTCAAATGGATCGACCAGTCTGGCCAAGTGAGCAGGACCAAAGAGGGAAGGCTACTCTCAAGCATCAAATGACTAACCACTTTGAGACTGCTTCTTCTATCAATGATTGCTTGCATTCGCCCAATGAATATAGCAGTAAACCTCTTCGTCATCCGCACTTAAAAGGACGGTAGTTGGTGTGTCTACATTGTGTTGTGGTTTGCAGTATAACTGTGATATTTGCGCCTTTCAGCCTAACACATCCGACTTCAGCACGACGTTTTTGAGTACCATGTTGTCTTCGATCCCTACTCACTTGACCAGATTAGAGAGGTTAGTCTGTTACTGGAGGCACCACGGAGAGGTGGAGCAGGGTCTGGATGGTTCTGGTTCACCGATCCTGGTGCAAGTCATCAGCTGTGGATTACTGACAACTTTCAGCTCTGCTGCTGTGAGGTAGGCCTTCACCTTTTCTATCAATGATATACTCAGTTATTTTTTTTTCCAAAGAAAAGTATTACCAAAACTC
This sequence comes from Megaustenia siamemsis, assembly GCA_032433765.1. Lineage (NCBI taxonomy): Eukaryota > Metazoa > Mollusca > Gastropoda > Stylommatophora > Ariophantidae > Megaustenia > Megaustenia siamemsis. Next base: position 11,133,292 of record JAVIAB010000104.1, read on the forward strand.
TCCAACCCATTAAATAAGAAAATTGTCATATAGCTCTGAAGGGCTGGTACTATTCATATTAATGTTGGCAATGACTTACATGTAAACTGGTGGCCATTCTAGTTTTTAATAATTTATAAAATATATATCTGGGGACTATCAATGTTCTAAAACGTTTATCAGAAAATACTTGGGCTGATTAAAACAAAATGACTGGATAAAGTTCTCTATATCTACAAAATGAATATGATAAATGTATTTACATTCAGAAGACAGAAGAAAAAAAAATTCCTTTGTAAAAGAGTCACATGTAGCCAATGTCAAACAACAATTAAAAACTTGAACTTGGTAGAATTTGAAATACAAAACAATGAAACAAATACATTAGTAACTTGATTATCTAAACCAATTGTGACCAAGTGTAGTCCAAAGAAAATAAAATCTGAAAAATAATGTCTTAGTTTATATAATAAAAAGCTCAGTGGTTAGTGAACTGAACTACAAAGGACAAGAGGTAGGGTTCGATCCCAACCGACGGCTTCCGTTTCACCCAGCCATTTAACGGGTACCGGATTTTTTTCTGGGAAAGTAGAGCGGCACGGGCATAATACCGACCACATTATCCCAAAAATCACATGCCGAAGGTCTGTAAAATTTATGGTCACTAACACCATATTCCCTATACGCCACTTGGCGTGACGGGGGTACTTTACTTTTTTATATAATAAAATAATTTTATTTGATTCTATCTATGGAATTAGTTTAACTCCAGTTATGAATTCCCCATATTTGTTCCACGTAACAGCATTTCCCAAAATTCGGAGATAAATTCAGTTGACAACAAAATAACTGAAGCTAATTATTGAATAACTGAATTTAAATTCATACAGATAACCTCATTGAAAACAAAGTAACACATCTAATATATAACACTAGAATAACTTGCATTTACAATGAAATTATTAGAAACTTATAAAGAACTTTTTTCTAAAAAGTTCTTAATTTCATAGTTAAATCATGAATCATGAAAAACATGAAGTTTCACTTGTACTGGATCAAACTATCTCTCAAGATAACTGAATACTGTATCTTTACAGTTAATTTCCTGCCAATCTTCTTCTCCCATTCAGCTCCCTGTGGAGCACAGGTCTTCAACAAACACTTTCCAAGCTGTTCTATTTCTTGCCATTCTTTTAAGATCATTCCATGTCTTCCTCATCATCTTCATCTCTGCTTCCATCTGTCTTCTCCAAGAATATTTTGGTCTTTCTATTTGTCTTTTTCCTTGGGGATTCCAAAAAGGAAATAATGTTGTGCAATACTCTCAGTTGACTTCTGCAGTGTGTGTCCTATCCAGCACCATCGTCTTCGCTGTATCTCTTTATCCACTTGTATTTGACTGGTACATTTCCATAATTCTATGTTAGCTAATTTGTCCTGCCATTTCCATCCTTTTATTCTGCGTAAGCATCCATAAATGAAGGTCTGTATCTTCATTGTCATTTTTGTTGTTCTCCATGTTTCATAGCCATATAATAAGACCGACTTAACATTTCTATTTTTGTATTTAACCTAATTTCTTTGGATTTCCATATGTTTCCTAGTGCAACGAATGCTCGTATTGCTTTTAATATCCTTATTTTGGTATATTCTCTGTTCCTCCCTCTTTTCTATATTAATACCCACATATATGTAAGATTGTACGTCTAGTATATTTGGTACTTACCAATTAGTAATTGGTTGCTGAGTTGTAAAATAGTACATATTAACAGAACATCCTGATAATCAATTTTCTACTGTAACAGCATCAATATTAAAGTCAACAAAAAAAAAACAGAAAAGGTCACAGTAAATTACTGAAAAAAACATACAAGTTTTATACCATTAAAAAAAAAATACACGTATAATGCTCCAATCATGTAAATCACATATGGAAAAATAACCATCAAAGTTATCAAGCTTCAAATCAATCACATATTGATTGAAGACTTATTTAATGCTTTGGTTTGACACTGTAATATTTGCAATGATAAGTAAACTTCCATACACAAGATGTAATGAAAGAAATTAGGAATTTATCATTTATGGATTGGCGATCCTCTAAACTAATGTCTTCTTTACTTGCATTCACCAAAGAATTACAGTCTACTCCTCTTAACCCTTGAGTGGGTATTTTTTTTTATTTCGCATTCACCAGCTTTCATCACTGGCGAAGTCCCTAGAGACTAGGAACTGAATGTTGCATGTTAATTCATTTTTATCTGGCAGCCGAGTGCACAGGGGTCACTCACCACACAGACAGATAACTCCGACTTTGGAGGTACTCATATTTTTTTTCTGCCGATGAGTAATTTTTGTTTTCAGCTGGGTATCGCTGCTAAGACCTGGAGTAGTTGCCGTAGAGAGAAATTACAAATAAAAATTTCAAATGGTGCCGCCAGGATTTGAACCTACAATCTCTCTGTCTCAAGACAAGAGTCTTACCTTGAGACCAACCAGTCCCCTGAGTGGGTGTGATTTGAGTTGTGCAGTAGTTTACAACAAACTCAAATATGCATCTAGCTTCAACATTTTTGGGTATTTGGATCTGCCATCCACGTTTCATCCCAATTTGCCTGCTTGGTTACAGATAAGTTGGTCTCCTGGGACAATGTATGATGGTGGGTCTTGGTTAGTCAAGATGCTCTAATCCTGATACCAACAATCAGCTATGAGTTGCTGGCCACATTCACCCCATGCCTTGTCATCATCATATCCTTTTTAAGCTACTTTTTACAAGCTTTAATTCAGCAAGCAACCACTTTTGTTGTGCTTTTATTTTGTTGAGCGTTTTGTTCTGATGGCACATTTCAAGTACATTTATCTTCTTCTTCTTTCCTTCCTCATCTGCTTTTCAGCGTCGAGGGGAGATATAGTTTGCTGTCTTTTGCTCTTCTGTTCGCCTCTGCTGCTGTTATGTTTCCTAGTGCTTCTAATATTCCATTGATCCATCCTTTTTGTGGTCACCCTTTGGGTCTGGTGTTCTCACAACGTTTGTTGAAGGCTCGTTGTGTTGTGTTTTGATCTTTCTGCCTTGTCACATGACCAAACCATTTTATCTGTTGTTGCCTTATATATTCTATGGTAGGGGCTATTCCTAACTTTTTTCTCAGTTCTTCATTTCTCATCTTATCTGATTATTCTGATCTGCACATTTATGATAGGCAATATAGCAATTCAGAGATTGAGAGGCCTGCACTGAACAGGGATGTGTGGTGATTTTCAATGCAGATCCTTCACCAGGTATGATGTTTGGTAACAGAGATTGTCAGAGTCTAGTCTTTCTGCCAAATTAATTATTAATTGGATTCAGTTCTTCACATCTTTCAATACAAGTTGAAGTTCCAAAAAGTGTGAAAGGTGGGTACACAAGTGATGGTGCTGTCTGAAAGAATTTGTTTCCTGCTCTATCTATGCACTTGTCAAGAGCTGGCATTAATTTCATTGAACTAGAGGGAGACTATGTTGAGCGGTGATAATGTAATTATTTCAGTCTCTGCTTCCTTTCAGCTCCCTGTGGAGCATAGGTCTTCAACAAACACTTTCAGCTCCCTGTGGAGCATAGGTCTTCAACAAACACTTTCAGCTCCCTGTGGAGCATAGGTCTTCAACAAACACTTTCATCTCCCTGTGGAGCATGGGTCTTCAACAAACACTTTCAGCTCCCTGTGGAGCATAGGTCTTCAACAAACACTTTCATCTCCCTGTGGAGCATAGGTCTTCAACAAACACTTTCATCTCCCTGTGGAGCATGGGTCTTCAACAAACACTTTCAGCTCCCTGTGGAGCATAGGTCCTCAACAAACACTTTCCAAACCGTTCTGTTTCTTACCATTCTTTTAAGATCATTCCATGTCTTCCGCATTATCTTCATCTCACCTGTCTTCTCCAAGAATATTTTGATCTTCTTCATTGTCTCTTCCCCTGGGGATTCCAAAAAAAAGGGCCTGTTGTGTAATATTTTCAGTTGGCTTCCGCAGTGTGTGTCCTATCCAGCACTATTGTCTTCACTACATCTCTTTATTCATTGGTATTCGACCGGTACTTTCCCATAATTCTACTTCAGTAATTTTGCCCTGCCATTTCTATCCTTTTATTCTGCACAAGCATCCATTAATGAAGGTCTGTACCTTCATGATTGTCATTGTTTTTGTTCTCCATGTTTCACAGCCATATAACAGGACTGATTTAACACTGGAGTTGAACATTTTTATTTTTGTATTTAGTTAATTATTTCAGTGTTTGCTACAAATACTCTGTAAACAAAAAACATTAGGTTTTTCATTGAACACACCTTGTATAATATAATTTTATACCTAAATAGAGGATATGCTAGAAAATGTTGGCAACTTTAACTGTCAAGTGTGACAGCCTAGTCCACAAAATGAACTGATTCGTTGTATATAATCTTTAAGTACTTTGCCAGTTAGGGAGCCGCGATAGCTCAGTGGTTAGTGAACTGGACTGCAAAGGACAAGGGGTAGGGTTCGATCCCAACCGATGGCTTCCGGGTTCACCCAGCCTTTAATGGGTACCGGATTTTTTTCTGGGAAAGTGAAGCGGCACGGGCGTAATACCGACCAAATTACCCCAACAATCATGTGCCGAAGGTCTGTAAAATTTATGGTCAATAACACCACATTCCCTATACGCCACTTGATGTGACGGGGGTACTTTACTTTTACTTTGCCAGTTGACATAGGGGGATCATCTATTTTATTCTTACCTTTTTCATCTTCCATTGAAGCATAGGCCATCAACAAGATCTCTCAAACCCTATCGGTCCATTGTCTCCTATAATTGTTTCCAGTATTATTTTTCCGGAGCTACTGAGTTTAGTGCTCTGTCTGAGTTTAGTGCTCTGTGCACACCATGAGCTGTGTACTTCATCCGAATCGTGTTTCGATGTTCCAATTGCTTACGATGAATGATGATATCATACGGTGAAGAACAGTTCAGTTGCGTTCACTTTTGGTGCTGCTTGGCCTTATGCCTTTTGGCATGTGCTTTTAGCTGCTATGATGCAGCTACCTTTGTTTGTTTGGATCTTTCGATGAGATGAGTTTTAATTCGGATGATTCCACTGGCACTGGCAGTTGAGCGATTATGGATTTTAATTCGTTTGAGGTACTACCGGGGTTTTTGACTAACTATAACCATAACTAACCATAACTAACTATAACTAACCATAACTAACCATAACTAACCATAACTAATTATAACTAACCATAACTAACCATAACTAACCATAACTAACTATAACTAACCATAACTAACCATAACTAACTATAACTAACCATAACTAACCATAACTACTATAACTAACCATAACTAACTATAACTAACCATAACTAACCATAACTAACTATAACTAACCATAACTAACCATAACTAACTATAACTAACCATAACTAACCATAACTAACCATAACTAACCATAATTAACTATAACTAACCATAACTAACAGAGAGACATGATACATGACAGTTATGAGAATAGTTTGGTGGGTGTCAAAAAAAGAACTGATAAAAAATGTTGAGACTGAAAGTTCTGGAGAGACATTATTATCTTCCTACAAGGTACAGTACTTAATTAATGAGGGTGATAATCATTGTGTTCTCAATATATATAAATTTTAAAAATGTATAAATTACAATAACACAATTGCAGCGTGCGTGCCTTGAAACAACAATGATGCTAGACTGCTCCCTGCACAAATAATGATGGCACTTCACATCTTAAAATCTGCACCAAGATCATAATCAATTAAGCACAAAAAAAGGCAAGGAGAAAGACTAAGCCAAAAATCCATGTAGGAGGAGCATGTAATCCTGGTGGTAGACATTCCACTTAAGAGAGAATAACTGGAATACAAATCTGGGTAGGAAAGACTTGTCAGTCTGGTAAGACATCTGTCCGAGGAGATACAACTCCATCTACAAACAACTGCTGCCTTGCAGGAAAATCAAAGAACACCAAAAAGCTGTAACAATTAAACGGTTACCTTAGACTGCAAGGTGAAAATACGTTACAACGTAGTTTACTATGTAAATGATGTAGTTTACTATGTGAATGATGAACTAAATATACCTTTAATATGTCATTTAGTGTTTATTGCTTTCAGTTTCTGAGTTATCACCATGATATCATTTGTTACAAAGATCAAAACTGTCAGCAAAAATCTACCAACATGATGGATCTCAGCACATGCATGTGGATCAGGGTTCTGCTAAGTGATTCTTGATTTTTGGAGGGAAAAATTGGAACACCCTTGGGTTCATCCAGTGTGCAGTGATAATGATCATACCATAACATAATGATGATCATACCATAACATAATGATGATCATACCATAACATAATGATGATCATACCATAACATAATGATGATCATACCATAACATAATGATGATGATCATACCATAACATAATGATGATGATCATACCATAACATAATGATGATGATCATACCATAACATAATGATGATCATACCATAACATAATAATGATCATACCATAACATAATGATGATGATCATACCATAACATAATAATGATCATACCATAACATAATAATGATGATCATACCATAACATAATGATGATGATCATACCATAACATAATAATGATCATACCATAACATAATAATGATGATCATACCATAACATAATGATGATGATCATACCATAACATAATGATCATACCATAACATAATAATGATGATCATACCATAACATAATGATGATGATCATACCATAACATAATAATGATCATACCATAACATAATAATGATGATCATACGATAACATAATGATGATGATCATACCATAACATAATGATAATGATCATACCATAACATAATAATGATGATCATACCATAACATAATGATGATGATCATACCATAACATAATGATGATCATACCATAACATAATGATGATCATACCATAACATAATGATGATGATGATCATACCATAAAAAATATTTTTTTCTGGGAAAGTAAAGCGGCACAGGTGTAATACCGACCCCATTACCCCAAAAATCATGTGCCGAGGGTCTGTAAAATTTATGGTCACTAACACCATATTTCCTATATGCCACTTCTCGTGATAGGGGTACTTTACTTTTTTTTCATACCATAAAATAATGATGATCATACCATAATATAATGATGATCATATCATAACACAATGATGATCAATTTTTGTCTAAAACCTACACAAATGTAACTTGTCTGATAATTTCTTTCTGCTGATTGGAATCAACATCAGTTTCCACAGACACCATGGAGATTGTCTGCATCCCCATGTCACCAGTGCCACAAAGCTCCTTAAAAGACTGAACGTGGTACTTCACAGCTTCGACACCAAAGACCATACCAGCCTTCATCCGGCTTGCGGCAGAGCTGCCAGACTCCACAATATTTTGAACATATATGCTACCACTTTCTTTCATTGACTGCACATTTTTTCGTACACGCTCCATCTTACGACCAACACCATAACGGATTCTTCCTTTTGCCTCTTCAATTGTGTCAAGAAAGCCGTGGGATAGCCAACCTGCCGGAGTGTGCATCTCTCCAGCATCTTCATCCTCTGACTTTTCAGGATCCCTACCACATGTCAAATGAGAGTCAGAAGTGGAATTGTCTGAGTTCTTATCACTCGAGTCATGGCCATTCATGGAAACGTCAAAGGAGTGGCAAGTTGAATTATCATCTGGATTTTTGGCGGACGGCGACTTTGAAAACATGGGCACAATAAAATGCAATTTATGCCTTAGTCGTACTACAACCATCTTAATGAACCCGACTATAAACCCAAAAATTAAGAAACTAGAGGCACAATAGCCTCCCAAGATTATACTTTGAATGACAACAGTCTTCATAGCAGATACAATTTGCAGATTAATTTCTAAGGAGCTGTTCCCTGCTATGTTGAAAGCTACACAGGTGTAGTTTCCAGAAAAGCTACCACGGATTTTTGTGATGATGAGGTCATTGTTTGTAGTTAAACGAATGGATGACACCATAAACAAAACTGACTCTTTGTATTCTTTGTAAGTGTGGATCTTTTCGTCTGTTTGTGATCCTTGGCTGTGCAATAAAAGACGTGATCCACTGAAAAACTTGTCTCTCCATGGAGTTATCCACATGATGGATGGCTTTGGGTATCCTTTAGCCTGGCACTGAAGCGTGATAGAACTGGTGCCAAGAACATCTTTACTGTTGGATGGGAGACTGATCATACTGTTGGGCACCGTGCAAGTGAGTTTGGATTTATGAATATTCAGAATTGACTTTCCCTTCAATTGGTCTGGACTTGCACAGACAGTAGCATTGGAATTAGCCATCACATTACTCAAGTTTGGAACCAGAGCATATACATTTCTTAAGGCACAAGAACAAGCTAACGGATTTTCAGATACATCCAAGGAAGTTATATTTTTCCAGATGTTTAAGTCTATTTCATTAAAATCTGTATACACAGTCTGCAGAACATTACCACGCAAATTGAGACTTTTCAGAGAAGTCAAATGAGTAATGTACATTGAAGAGAACTCCTGTATTTGATTGAATTCCAACCCAAGATATTTTAAAGATGGGGTATACAAAAAGAATCGACTGTGACAACACTCAAACTGTTAAAACCAAAGTGTAATACTGTCAGTGAATTGAGTCCTTTCAGAAATTCTGGCTTAAGTTCGGAAATGGAGTTATGGGAAAGGTCAAGTTCATTAAGATGTTCAAGTCCTGAAAACATGTCTGCTTCCAGGCTTCCGATTTTGTTAGAGCTGATATTTAAAACATAATTCACTTGAAGACCTTGAAACATATTTTGCGCAATCAATAAAGATGTATTAGAAAGATCGAGGATTTGTAACTCTGGCAAGTACATGAACGTGCCGGAGATAATGCTATAATTTCCATGAATTTTCAAATCTATGATGGATGACTGTTGGGTGTAATCTGTTATCTGCTGACAGGTGAGTTCCCAGTCCTTATAGGTTGAAGTCAAGCATACGAGGCTTGTTCTAGAGGGAGAGAACCGTTTGCAGGTGCACTGATGTAGGCAGTCATCCTCCTGATGTCCTAATTCTAACCTTGTTGATACGGATATCATGTGCAATATAATAATGTACACAAAGATAACTGTCGCTGTAGAGGATATCATTTTAAGATGAGAAGTCTTTGCTAGTCATCTGTAAAGAGAAAAGAAAGAACATTCAATTTTGTACAAATTTCAATAGAAAAATATTTTCTTTCCTTTGTATTCGTCCAGCAACTACGCTTAAACTTCTTCTTTCTTCTGTCCATTTGTTCTTGCCTTGGAGTGTAGCAGGAGAAAGGAAGAATATATGATATGATCTAATGTCTGTTGTATTGTTTGTTCTTCTGTTCATCTGCTGTTGCCTCGGAGCGTCGCAAGAGAAAGGAAGAATATATGATATGATCTAATGCCTGTTGTATTGTTTGTTCTTCTGTTCATCTGCTGTTGCCTCGGAGCGTCGCAAGAGAAAGGAAGAATATATGATATAATCTAATGCCTGTTGTATTGTTTGTTCTTCTGTTCATCTGCTGTTGCCTCGGAGCGTCGCAAGAGAAAGGAAGAATATATGATATAATCTAATGCCTGTTGTATTGTTTGTTCTTCTGTTCATCTGCTGTTGCCTCGGAGCGTCGCAAGAGAAAGGAAGAATATATGATATAATCTAATGCCTGTTGTATTGTTTGTTCTTCTGTTCATCTGCTGTTGCCTCGGAGCGTCGCAAGAGAAAGGAAGAATATATGATATAATCTAATGCCTGTTGTATTGTTTGTTCTTCTGTTCATCTGCTGTTGCCTCGGAGCGTCGCAAGAGAAAGGAAGAATATATGATATAATCTAATGCCTGTTGTATTGTTTGTTCTTCTGTTCATCTGCTGTTGCCTCGGAGCGTCGCAAGAGAAAGGAGGAGTGTGGAATATAATCTAATATTTGCAGATGTTCTGGGAAAGTAAAGCAGCACGGGCATAATACCGACCACATTACCCCAAAAATTATGCGCTGAAGGTCTGTAAAATATTGGGTCACTAACACCATATTTCCTATACGCCACTTGGCGTGACGGGGGTACTTTAATTTTTACTTTACTATTTGCAGATGCTTAATCTTCTAGTCACTTCCCTTTTGGAAGTTGTATCATTCTTGGGCATATCTGGACACTGTTTGGATAGGAATGTTTTGGTTCATGCATATGTCTTTTATTTAATCTATCTAACTCTTTCTTGTTATCCTTGCTCTCTGTCCTGATGTTTTGAGGCAGATAGATTTTGATGTTTGATTTTTTGGTTTTATTTGTATACAAAAAAACCTTTTGTATGTCATATAATAATACTTAATTGCCATATAATGAATAGTTACCTTTTGTATGTCATATAATAATACTTAATTGTCATGTAATGAGTAGTTACCTTTTGTATGTCATATAATAATACTTAATTGCCATATAATGAATAGTTACCTTTTGTATGTCATATAATAATACTTAATTGTCATGTAATGAGTAGTTACCTTTTGTATGTCATATAATAATACTTAATTGTCATGTAATGAGTAGTTACCTTTTGTATGTCATATAATAATACTTAATTGTCATGTAATGAGTAGTTACCTTTTGTATGTCATATAATAATACTTAATTGTCATGTAATGAGTAGTTACCTTTTGTATGTCATATAATAATACTTAATTGCCATATAATGAATAGTTACCTTTTGTATGTCATATAATAATACTTAATTGTCATGTAATGAGTAGTTACCTTTTGTATGTCATATAATAATACTTAATTGTCATGTAATGAGTAGTTACCTTTTGTATGTCATATAATAATACTTAATTGTCATGTAATGAGTAGTTACCTTTTGTATGTCATATAATAATACTTAATTGTCATGTAAAGATTAGTTACCTTTTGTATGTCATATAATAATACTTAATTGTCATGTAATGAGTAGTTACCTTTTGTATGTCATATAATAATACTTAATTGTCATGTAATGAGTAGTTACCTTTTGTATGTCATATAATGGGTGGGGTGATTGAGACTTCGACTTCATTTTTATGTTATAATTAAATATAACTCATATGAAAATTCAAAACGTTTTTAAACTAAAGAATTAAATTAAATTATAAATTATTGATATTTATTTCAATCAATGTGATTAGACAAGTTGCCGTTTAAGTTTTGTGATTCAAACTTTACTTCATGACATGATGACAGAAGTCACAAAATTGACATGACACCAGACATGTTCACAAAACACACCACAGTTAAGTCACAGTCCACGGTACAGACTGACTGGCTATCTATCTCATCTTAATTAATCTAGCAGCTTGAGCTGCTGTTAGATTTAAATTAAATACTTTTTAAAAAAAAAAAAACCAAAATCATCATCATCAAGTACCGGGCCTACTAGCGTAGGTGATCATGTCTCTCCACAACATTCGATCTCGGCAGCTATTTATCATTTCTGTTGTTGACCTTCTGCCAAGCCATTCTCTTAAGCTGTTATTTTTTTTCTATTTGCTTCCCTCTATCTCTTCGTCCCTCAATTTTCCCAGTTGTTTACAATATATTCCAGTTGTTCTCTTCTCATTACATGGCCAAGAAGTGATGATTGTCTCTTCCTACCACATCGGAAACTCTTTTTGCTTTGACCTTTCTCAGAAGCTCTTCATTACTCTTCTTAGCTTACATTTACATGTACAAAAATCTTAAAAAAACATTACAAAACGAAAATAAAACTATTTAATTTGTAGAAAACCGAAAATAGAATAATTGACATCTCTTGAGTAGTAAGGCATTGATAAGTTGATTGTCTTGTCTCTTGTGATTGTCATTCTTCTGTGTGTCGACAAGACAATCCGATAGTAGGACCTGGACTGTTTGTTACAGTTTGTAGGTAAGTAGGTAGTAGGTGTTCACTCAAATTCACTGTTCTGTCGCGTTAAAGCAAAATAAAATAAATACAAATGTTTAAAAATAATAAAATGGGAGAAACTCCGTACAAAACAAAGTTTCCTGTTGTTTACGAAGTCATCGGAAGTCAAGGCAATAAAACTAAATCTAAAACTAACGTCAGCTGTCACTGTCATAGTCAGTGTCAACCATTTTCAATTTCATTTAAAGTTTGACTTGTTGACTACTTACTCAACTAAACTACTGACAGTTATTATTTACGACCACTGCTAACTACTAACCTAAACAAACACACACATCTTATATGATAGTGATAGAATTAAAAATAGGAATAAGAATGCGTCTCCTGGCTCGGCTATAACAGTGATGGTTAATTAATTAAGTTGATGATACACGAAACTGCTACAGACCAGAGAGTGAGAGGAGGAAACCCAGAGATAGCTCTAGTGGGCCGCCATGACAGGCACACTGGGCCTGATTTTTCTGGGAAGGATGTGGAAGATGGCAACTCATAGCTGACAGCGCCAGGTTAGGAGAACCCGAAAGCTATCCACATCCTATTTCCTACTATTATAATATGTGAACTACGTTTTAATTACTTTCTATAATGTAGTTAATCATAATATAAATAATCTAAGGTATGCTGATAGTAGCAGTATTAGAGGCCACAGAGATGGGATTTCTCAGAAGAATGTTGAAAGTTCCCTCGACAGCTAAAAAGACCAATGAGGAAGTTCTCAAAGAGGGCAACACAAAAAGGAAGCTCTTTTTAAAAAATCAGAAAGAAGCAATCAACATTTTTCGGGCACATCATGAGAAGAGGAAAGTTGGAATACTTGGGTACAACTGGCAAAATAAAAGAAAAGAGAGATCGCGGGCGACAAAGAGAGAAAATACTGGATAGCTTGTGGAAAACAGTCAACAGCAGAACTGATACGATGCAGTGTAGATAGAAGATTGTGGAGGGACATGATCACCTACGCCAACCGGTAAGGCACATGATGATGATGAGTAGTAGTACATGTAGTAGCCTCCGTCTGTCATCATAGTTGACTGTGGATTTTTCAGCACCACTAGAAATATTTTTTTTCTTTTCTCTCCTTTCGCCATGCATTTTCTTTTTCTATGAATCTGTCTGCTTCTTGTTTAAGGTGGACCTTTAGAGTGTGTTTCCAAAGATTGCGTTCTGCAGCTATGTCTTCCCATGCTGCAGGGTTTATGTTCAGAGTCATCATGTTGCGTTTACACACTTCTACAAAACGAAGCTTTGGGCATCCCCTAGTTCTTTTACCATCTGCCACTTGTCCGTAGAGTATATAGTTTGGTATACGGCCATCTTTCACACGGTGTACATGGCCAAGCCAGCGTAATCTATGTTGTTTGAGCAGCGTGTAGATATTCGGGAGGCCTGTGCAAGTCATGACCCCCACGTTTGTCACTTTATCCTTCCAGGTGATACCAAGAATACGGCGCAGACATCGCATATGGAATCCATTTAGCCTTCTCTCCTGCTTTATATAGGTTGTCCAAGATTGGCTGCCATGCAGGAGGATACTAATTATACAGGCATTGTACACTGTTGCCTTTGTTTTAATTGACAGTTTGCTGTTTTGCCAGACACGCCTAGAAAGACGGGCAAAGGTGGTAGCAGCTTTACCAATGTGGGTGTCAATTTCTGAATCTAGATAGTCTGAAAAAGATAGTCTGTCGCTGATGATGGACCCTGGGTAGTTATAAAGCAGCACGACATCAAGTTTATACTTGTCGATAGAGATTTCTCTCTATGGTGTTGCTTCGACGTCCTGACCGAGTATGTTAGTTTTCTGCAAACGTAATGTTAGACCGAAGTCTCTGCAGGCATGCGAAATGCAATGTACCATGCTCTGAAGTTCTTTCTGACTTTGCGTGACAAGTGCAGCAGCGTCAGCAAATAACAGATCTCTAATAGTGATATGTCTGAGAGTGAAAATGAGTTACAAGAAATGTTAGACATTATAGTGAAGGAAAGCAAAAATAAAGGATTTGGCCTCTAAAGCAAAAAGACAAATATAAATAAATAGAAATAATGGCAGCAGAAGAGAAAAAGACAACATCCCAAAGCACAATAAAGACAAGTGGAACAATATTAAAACAGGTAAATGAATTTAAATGTCTGGGAACAATGTTAACCTCAGATGGTAGATGTACAACAGAGGTGAGATGCAGAATGGCTCAGGCAAAAGCAGCTTTAAAAAAAAAATAAAGAGACTGTGCAATCCATTTTTGACAATAGAAATAAGAAAACGAGTTTTTAAATGTTATGTAGAGCCGGTCTTAACATATGGATGTGAATCATGGACAATCGGACAACAACCAAGGATTTCACTAGAGTCTGTAGAAATGTGGTTTAACAGAAGAATATTGAGAATATCATGGACAACTAAGAAGAGTAATGAAAAAGTTCTGAAAGAGGTCAGGGCAAAGAGAGAGAGCTAATTTCCAGTATTAGGGAGAAACAATCATCATAGTTTGCCGAAGTAATGAGAAGAGAACAGCTGGAATATATTGTGACAACTGGGAAAGCTGAGGGACGAAGACACCGAGGGAAGCAAAGAGAAAAGATACCAGACAGATTAAGAGAATGGGTCGGCAGAAGATCAACAACAGAAAATTAAAAAAAAAACTGTCCAGATCGAAAGTAGTGGAGAAAAATTATCACCTACGCCAGCAGGCACGGTACTTGATGATGACTAGTGAGAAGACATGCATAATCTGATATTGAATGGATCGTCGCCTCATCAAGAACAAAGTAAGATAATACAACATAATGGATCTATTTCTGTAGTGGACGATGGCTGCAAGAAAGAGAGAAAAACAAAACAATTGATCTCACTTTTGCCATTTTAAAATATCGTTTCTAGTTGCTGGTTGACACAGGTTGCCTACATTTTATGTTTGGGCTAGTCACCGTCTTCTTTGTGAGGCCATAAGATTAGGTCGGAATTGTCATGAAAAAAGGACAAAAATTTGTTTCTCCCCGGCGGGGAATCGAACCCGGTCTCCCGCGTGACAGGCGGGGATACTTACCACTATACTACCGAGGAAACTGAAGAAATAAAGTCATTGTTCGACACACTTGCTAGACTTTAGAGGAGTACCCACTTTTGTCACTTTTCTCTTGGGCAATCTTTACACCTGCTCAATATCAGTCCATATTCGGTTGTTTTTCAGCCAAATTGTTTTTGATCTGCCTCTGTCTTGCCTAGCAGGACATTATGCAAAAGAAGAATGCTGAACGTGACAAGTTCCATAAACTGTACCTGGAAGAAGCAGTGGTGATCAAATCCCGGCCTGAGGAGACCCGACCCGCCATTCTATTTCTCTTAGCATTGTTGTTACACTCCACTAATACTCTTACCCTGCTTCCAGCTTTATCGCAGCAAGGGCATTATTTGCCTGTTCCCTATTTTTTCTTAGCTATTGAAGCGTACACAGAAACTACTACACTTATATTTATAAATATAAAAATATCGAAATACTGGAAATAATCCACATTTTCGAGAAGTCAATCATTGGCGGCAAGGATCTGCGAATCATAAAAAAACTTGTACTGACAACAAACAGCAGCCATAAGAATTAGCAACCAAACAGGACAGTTCCAATATATAAAACAAGGAGTATCAGACAAGGCTGTGTTCTATCTCCCGGTTTGTTTTCATCTTACAGCGAAAATATTATGAGATCAATAGTAGATATAAAAGGAACTGAAGTGAACAGTCACTACATAAATAATTTGCGTTAAACGAATGACACAGTCTTAATAGCAGAGACAGAGAATAAGCTACAAGAAATGATAGACATAGTAGTAAAAGAAAGCAATGAGAAAGGACTCAATCTGAATTGAATGAAATCAGAAGTAATGGTCATATCGAAGAAACAATCACTATCATGGAGAATAGAAATAACAGGACATATCTGAAACAAGTGCAACGCGTCAAATACTTGGGCACAAAATAACATAAGATGGAAGACGCACCACAGAAATATAAAAAAAAACAGTAACCCAGGCCAAATTAGCATTTCAGAAAATAAAAAAAGACGTCGTATGCAACATGTCTCTGTCAATAGAAGTGAGAAAGAGTTCATCGGTGCTATATAGAACCAATTTAAAAAAGACAAAAATAGTTTCTCCCGGCGGGGAATCGAACCCCGGTCTCCCGCGTGACAGGCGGGGATACTTACCACTATACTACCGAGGAAACTGAAGTAGTAAAGTCGTTGGTCGACACACTTGCTAGACTATAGAGGAGTACCCACTTTTGTTACTTTTCTCTTGGGCAATCTTTACACCTGCTCAATTTCAGCCCTTATTCGAGTTGTTTTTCAACCAAATTGTTTTTGATCTGCCTCTGTCTCGCCTAGCAGGACATTATGCAAACGAAGAATGCTGAACGTTACAAGTCTCATAAACTTTATCAGGTTCAAGCAGTGGTGGTCTCAAATGACGGCCAGAGGGAGAGACACGGCCCGCCAGTCTATTTTTCTTAGCATTGTTGATATACCACAATACCTGCTCATTTCTGCCAGCTTTACCGCAGCACTGGCATTATTTGCCTGTTCCCTATTTTTTTTAACCATTCGGCGTACACAGAAATTACTATATTTAACATCTATAAATACAAAATATTGTCAGGTCGGGTAATTTTACCTGCTACTGTATGCAGTAAACAGTACAACCTGTGGCTGCCCTGCTGACTTGCAGGTAAGCTCGGGATAGTAAAAGGCTAAGGGAGGGTACCCCGAAGTAAGACAAACCTACTGCCTTGTGGTTGAGACTTTTTAGTCAAAGGCTAGCGGAGCCAACAGAAAAAAACCAGCGGCTTAACTTCTTTGTACAATCATGAATCATCACAACTTTTTGGCCATGTAATGAAAAGGGAACAGCTGGAACATATTGTAACAACTGGGAAAATTGGGGGACGAAGAGATAGAGGGCAGCAAAGAGAAAAGATACCAGACAGCTTAAGATAATGGCTTGTCAGTATGTCAACAAACAGAAATGATAAATTACTGTCGAGATCGAAAGTAGTAGAGAAAAATGATCACCTCCGCCAGCAGGCACGGTACTTGATGATGATGACTAGTGAGAAGACATACATAATCTGATATTGAATGGATCGTCGCCTCATCAAGAACAAAGTAAGATAATACAACATAATGGATCTATTTCTGTAGTGGACGATGGCTGCAAGAAAGAGAGAAAAATAAAACAATTGATCTCACTTTTGCCATTTTAAAATATCGTTTCTAGTTGCTGGCTGACACAGGTTGCCTACATTTTATGTTTGGGCTAGTCACCGTCTTCTTTGTGAGGCCATAAGATTAGGTCGGAATTGTCATGAAAAAAGGACAAAAATTTGTTTCTCCCCGGCGGGGAATCGAACCCCGGTCTCCCGCGTGACAGGCGGGGATACTTACCACTATACTACCGAGGAAACTGAAGAAATAAAGTCGTTGTTCGACACACTTGCTAGACTTTAGAGGAGTACCCACTTTTGTTACTTTTCTCTTGGGCAATCTTTACACCTGCTCAATATCAGTCCATATTCGAGTTGTTTTTCAACCAAATTGTTTTTGATCTGCCTCTGTCTCGCCTAGCAGGACATTATGCAAACGAAGAATGCTGAACGTTACAAGTCTCATAAACTTTATCAGGTTCAAGCAGTGGTGGTCTCAAATGTCGGCCAGAGGGAGAGACACGGCCCGCCAGTCTATTTCTCTTAGGATTGTTGATATACCACAACACCTGCTCATTTCTGCCAGCTTTACGGCAGCACTGGCATTATTTGCCTGTTCCCTATTTTTTCTTAGCTATTGAAGCGTACACAGAAACTACTACACTTATATTTATAAATATAAAAATATCGAAATACTGGAAATAATCCACATTTTCGAGAAGTCAATCATTGGCGGCAAGGATCTGCGAATCATAAAAAAACTTGTACTGACAACAAACAGCAGCCATAAGAATTAGCAACCAAACAGGACAGTTCCAATATATAAAACAAGGAGTATCAGACAAGGCTGTGTTCTATCTCCCGGTTTGTTTTCATCTTACAGCGAAAATATTATGAGATCAATAGTAGATATAAAAGGAACTGAAGTGAACAGTCACTACATAAATAATTTGCGTTAAACGAATGACACAGTCTTAATAGCAGAGACAGAGAATAAGCTACAAGAAATGATAGACATAGTAGTAAAAGAAAGCAATGAGAAAGGACTCAATCTGAATTGAATGAAATCAGAAGTAATGGTCATATCGAAGAAACAATCACTATCATGGAGAATAAAAATAACAGGACATATCTGAAACAAGTGCAACGCGTCAAATACTTGGGCACAAAAGTAACATCAGATGGAAGACGCACCACAGAAATATAAAAAAAAAACAGTAACCCAGGCCAAATTAGCATTTCAGAAAATAAAAAAAGACGTCGTATGCAACATGTCTCTGTCAATAGAAGTGAGAAAGAGTTCATCGGGGCTATATAGAACCAATTTAAAAAAGACAAAAAATAGTTTCTCCCCGGCGGGGAATCGAACCCCGGTCTCCCGCGTGACAGGCGGGGATACTTACCACTATACTACCGAGGAAACTGAAGAAATAAAGTCGTTGTTCGACACACTTGCTAGACTATAGAGGAGTACCCACTTTTGTTACTTTTCTCTTGGGCAATCTTTACACCTGCTCAATATCAGCCCATATTCGAGTTGTTTTTCAACCAAATTGTTTTTGATCTGCCTCTGTCTCGCCTAGCAGGACATTATGCAAACGAAGAATGCTGAACGTTACAAGTCTCATAAACTTTATCAGGTTCAAGCAGTGGTGGTCTCAAATGACGGCGAGAGGGAGAGACACGGTCCGCCAGTCTATTTCTCTTAGCATTGTTGATATACCACAATACCTGCTCATTTCTGCCAGCTTTACGGCAGCACTGGCATTATTTGCCTGTTCCCTATTTTTTTTAACCATTCGGCGTACACAGAAATTACTATATTTAACATCTATAAATACAAATATTGTCAGGTCGGGTAATTTTACCTGCTACTGTATGCAGTAAACAGTACAACCTGTGGCTGCCCTGCTAACTTGCAGGTAAGCTCGGGATAGTAAAAGGCTAAGGGAGGGTACCCCGAAGTAAGACAATCCTACTGCCTTGTGGTTGAGACTTTTTAGTCAAAGGCTAGCGGAGCCAACAGAAAAAAACCAGCGTCGTAACTTCTTTGTACAATCATGAATCACCACAACTTTTTGGCCATGTAATGAAAAGGGAACAGCTGGAATATATTGTAACAACTGGGAAAATTGGGGGACGAAGAGATAGAGGGAAGCAAAGAGAAAAGATACCAGACAGCTTAAGATAATGGCTTGTCAGTATGTCAACAAACAGAAATGATAAATAACTGTCGAGATCGAAAGTAGTAGAGAAAAATGATCACCTCCGCCAGCAGGCACGGTACTTGATGATGATGACTAGTGAGAAGACATACATAATCTGATATTGAATGGATCGTCGCCTCATCAAGAACAAAGTAAGATAATACAACATAATGGATCTATTTCTGTAGTGGACGATGGCTGCAAGAAAGAGAGAAAAACAAAACAATTGATCTCACTTTTGCCATTTTAAAATATCCTTTCTAGTTGCTGGTTGACACAGGTTGCCTACATTTTATGTTTGGGCTAGTCACCGTCTTCTTTGTGAGGCCATAAGATTAGGTCGGAATTGTCATGAAAAAAGGACAAAAATTTGTTTCTCCCCGGCGGGGAATCGAACCCCGGCTCCCGCGTGACAGGCGGGGATACTTACCACTATAATACCGAGGAAACTGAAGAAATAAAGTCGTTGTTCGACACACTTGCTAAACTATAGAGGAGTACCCACTTTTGTTACTTTTCTCTTGGGCAATCTTTACACCTGCTCAATATCAGTCCATATTCGAGTTGTTTTTCAACCAAATTGTTTTTGATCTGCCTCTGTCTCGCCTAGCAGGACATTATGCAAACGAAGAATGCTGAACGTTACAAGTCTCATAAACTTTATCAGGTTCAAGCAGTGGTGGTCTCAAATGACGGCCAGAGGGAGAGACCCGACCCGCCAGTCTATTTCTCCTAGCATTGTTGTTACACTCCACTAATGACTCTTACCCTGCTTCCAGCTTTATCGCAGCAAGGGCATTATTTGCCTGTTCCCTATTTTTTCTTAGCTATTGAAGCGTACACAGAAACTACTACACTTATATTTATAATATAAAAATATCGAAATACTGGAAATAATCCACATTTTCGAGAAGTCAATCATTGGCGGCAAGGATCTGCGAATCATAAAAAAAACTTGTACTGACAACAAACAGCAGCCATAAGAATTAGCAACCAAACAGGACAGTTCCAATATATAAAACAAGGAGTATCAGACAAGGCTGTGTTCTATCTCCCGGTTTGTTTTCATCTTACAGCGAAAATATTATGAGATCAATAGTAGATATAAAAGGAACTGAAGTGAACAGTCACTACATAAATAATTTGCGTTAAACGAATGACACAGTCTTAATAGCAGAGACAGAGAATAAGCTACAAGAAATGATAGACATAGTAGTAAAAGAAAGCAATGAGAAAGGACTCAATCTGAATTGAATGAAATCAGAAGTAATGGTCATATCGAAGAAACAATCACTATCATGGAGAATAAAAATAACAGGACATATCTGAAACAAGTGCAACGCGTCAAATACTTGGGCACAAAAGTAACATCAGATGGAAGACGCACCACAGAAATATAAAAAAAAAAACAGTAACCCAGGCCAAATTAGCATTTCAGAAAATAAAAAAAGACGTCGTATGCAACATGTCTCTGTCAATAGAAGTGAGAAAGAGTTCATCGGTGCTATATAGAACCAATTTAAAAAAGACAAAAAATAGTTTCTCCCCGGCGGGGAATCGAACCCCGGTCTCCCGCGTGACAGGCGGGGATACTTACCACTATACTACCGAGGAAACTGAAGTAGTAAAGTCGTTGTTCGACACACTTGCTAGACTATAGAGGAGTACCCACTTTTGTTACTTTTCTCTTGGGCAATCTTTACACCTGCTCAATATCAGCCCATATTCGAGTTGTTTTTCAACCAAATTGTTTTTGATCTGCCTCTGTCTCGCCTAGCAGGACATTATGCAAACGAAGAATGCTGAACGTTACAAGTCTCATAAACTTTATCAGGTTCAAGCAGTGGTGGTCTCAAATGACGGCGAGAGGGAGAGACACGGCCCGCCAGTCTATTTTTCTTAGCATTGTTGATATACCACAATACCTGCTCATTTCTGCCAGCTTTACGCAGCACTGGCATTATTTGCCTGTTCCCTATTTTTTTTAACCATTCGGCGTACACAGAAATTACTATATTTAACATCTATAAATACAAATATTGTCAGGTCGGGTAACTTTACCTGCTACTGTATGCAGTAAACAGTACAACCTGTGGCTGCCCTGCTGACTTGCAGGTAAGCTCGGGAGAGTAAAAGGCTAAGCGAGGGTACCCCGAAGTAAGACAAACCTACTGCCTTGTGGTTGAGACTTTTTAGTCAAAGGCTAGCGGAGCCAACAGAAAAAAACCAGCGGCTTAACTTCTTTGTACAATCATGAATCACCACAACTTTTTGGCCATGTAATGAAAAGGGAACAGCTGGAACATATTGTAACAACTGGGAAAATTGGGGGACGAAGAGATAGAGGGAAGCAAAGAGAAAAGATACCAGACAGCTTAAGATAATGGCTTGTCAGTATGTCAACAAACAGAAATGATAAATAACTGTCGAGATCGAAAGTAGTAGAGAAAAATGATCACCTCCGCCAGCAGGCACGGTACTTGATGATGATGACTAGTGAGAAGACATACATAATCTGATATTGAATGGATCGTCGCCTCATCAAGAACAAAGTAAGATAATACAACATAATGGATCTATTTCTGTAGTGGACGATGGCTGCAAGAAAGAGAGAAAAATAAAACAATTGATCCCACTTTTGCCATTTTAAAATATCCTTTCTAGTTGCTGGCTGACACAGGTTGCCTACATTTTATGTTTGGGCTAGTCACCGTCTTCTTTGTGAGGCCATAAGATTAGGTCGGAATTGTCATGAAAAAAGGACAAAAATTTGTTTCTCCCCGGCGGGGAATCGAACCCCGGCTCCCGCGTGACAGGCGGGGATACTTACCACTATAATACCGAGGAAACTGAAGAAATAAAGTCGTTGTTCGACACACTTGCTAAACTATAGAGGAGTACCCACTTTTGTTACTTTTCTCTTGGGCAATCTTTACACCTGCTCAATATCAGTCCATATTCGAGTTGTTTTTCAACCAAATTGTTTTTGATCTGCCTCTGTCTCGCCTAGCAGGACATTATGCAAACGAAGAATGCTGAACGTTACAAGTCTCATAAACTTTATCAGGTTCAAGCAGTGGTGGTCTCAAATGACGGCCAGAGGGAGAGACCCGACCCGCCAGTCTATTTCTCCTAGCATTGTTGTTACACTCCACTAATGACTCTTACCTGCTTCCAGCTTTATCGCAGCAAGGGCATTATTTGCCTGTTCCCTATTTTTTTCTTAGCTATTGAAGCGTACACAGAAACTACTACACTTATATTTATAATATAAAAATATCGAAATACTGGAAATAATCCACATTTTCGAGAAGTCAATCATTGGCGGCAAGGATCTGCGAATCATAAAAAAACTTGTACTGACAACAAACAGCAGCCATAAGAATTAACAACCAAACAGGACAGTTCCAATATATAAAACAAGGAGTATCAGACAAGGCCGTGTTCTATCTCCCGGTTTGTTTTCATCTTACAGCGAAATAATTATGAGATCAATTGTAGATATAAAAGGAACTGAAGTGAACAGTCACTACATAAATAATTTGCGTTAAACGAATGACACAGTCTTAATAGCAGAGACAGAGAATAAGCTACAAGAAATGATAGACATAATAGTAAAAGAAAGCAATGAGAAAGGACTCAATCTGAATTGAATGAAATCAGAAGTAATGGTCATATCGAAGAAACAATCACTATCATGGAGAATAAAAATAACATGACATATCTGAAACAAGTGCAACGCGTCAAATACTTGGGCACAAAAGTAACATCAGATGGAAGACGCACCACAGAAATATAAAAAAAAACAGTAACCCAGGCCAAATTAGCATTTCAGAAAATAAAAAAAAACGTCGTATGCAACAAGTCTCTGTCAGTAGAAGTGAGAAAGAGTTCATCGGTGCTATATAGAACCAATTTAAAAAAGACAAAAAATAGTTTCTCCCCGGCGGGGAATCGAACCCCGGTCTCCGCGTGACAGGCGGGGATACTTACCACTATACTACCGAGGAAACTGAAGAAATAGAGTCATTGTTCGACACACTGGCTAGACTATAGAGGAGTACCCACTTTTGTTACTTTTCTCTTGGGCAATCTTTACACCTGCTCAATATCAGCCCATATTCGAGTTGTTTTTCAACCAAATTGTTTTTGATCTGCCTCTGTCTCGCCTAGCAGGACATTATGCAAACGAAGAATGCTGAACGTTACAAGTCTCATAAACTTTATCAGGTTCAAGCAGTGGTGGTCTCAAATGACGGCCAGAGGGAGAGACACGGCCCGCCAGTCTATTTTTCTTAGCATTGTTGATATACCACAATACCTGCTCATTTCTGCCAGCTTTACGCAGCACTGGCATTATTTGCCTGTTCCCTATTTTTTTTAACCATTCGGCGTACACAGAAATTACTATATTTAACATCTATAAATACAAAATATTGTCAGGTCGGGTAACTTTACCTGCTACTGTATGCAGTAAACAGTACAACCTGTGGCTGCCCTGCTAACTTGCAGGTAAGCTCGGGAGAGTAAAAGGCTAAGGGAGGGTTACCGAAGTAAGACAAACCTACTGCCTTGTGGTTGAGACTTTTTAGTCAAAGGCTAGCGGAGCCAACAGAAAAAAACCAGCGTCGTAACTTCTTTGTACAATCAAGAATCACCACAATTTTTTGGCCATGTAATGAAAAGGGAACAGCTGGAATATATTGTAACAACTGGGAAAATTGGGGGACAAAGAGATAGAGGGAAGCAAAGAGAAAAGATACCAGACAGCTTAAGAGAATGGCTTGTCAGTATGTCAACAAACAGAAATGATAAATAACTGTCGAGATCGAAAGTTGTGGAGAAAAATAATCACCTGCGCCAGCAGGCACGGTACTTGATGATGATGACTAGTGAGAAGACATACATAATCTGATATTGAATGGATCGTCGCCTCATCAAGAACAAAGCAAGATAATACAACATAATGGATTTATTTCTGTAGTGGACGATGGCTGCAAGAAAGAGAAAAAAAACAAAACAATTGATCTCACTTTTGCCATTTTAAAATATCGTTTCTAGTTGCTGGTTGACACAGGTTGCCTACATTTTATGTTTGGGCTAGTCACCGTCTTCTTTGTGAGGCCATAAGATTAGGTCGGAATTGTCATGAAAAAAGTACAAAAATTTTTTTCTCCCCGGTCTCCCGCGTGACAGGCGGGGATACTTACCACTATACTACTGAGGAAACTGAAGAAATAAAGTCATTGTTCGACACACTTGCTCGACTATACTATAGAGGAGTACCCACTTTTGTTACTTTTCTCTTGGGCAATCTTTACACCTGCTCAATATCAGTCCATATTCGAGTTGTTTTTCAGCCAAATTGTTTTTGATCTGCCTCTGTCTTGCCTAGCAGGACATTATTATGCAAAAGAAGAATGCTGAACGTGACAAGTTCCATAAACTGTACCTAGAACAAGCAGTGGTGGTCTCAATTGACGGCCAGAGGGAGAGACCAGACCCGCCAGTCTATTTCTCCTAGCATTGTTGTTACACTCCACTAATGACTCCTACCTTGCTTCCAGCTTTATCGCAGCAAGGGCATTATTTGCCTGTTCCCTATTTTTTCTTAGCTATTGAAGCGTACATAGAAACTACTACACTTATATTTATAAATATAAAAATATCGAAATACTGGAAATAATCAATATTTCGAGAAGTCAATCATTGGCGGCAAGGATCTGCGAATCATAAAAAAAACTTGTACTGACAACAAACAGCAGCCATAAGAATTAACAACCAAACAGGACAGTTCCAATATATAAAACAAGGAGTATCAGACAAGGCTGTGTTCTATCTCCCGGTTTGTTTTCATCTTACAGCAAAAATATTATGAGATCAATATAGAAATAATAAAAGGAACTGAAGTGAACAGTCACTACATAAATAATTTGCGTTAAACGAATGACACAGTCTTAATGGCAGAGACAGAGAATAAGCTACAAGAAATGATAGACATAATAGTAAAAGAAAGCAATAAGAAAGGCCTCAATCTGAATTGAATGAAATCAGAAGTAATGGTCATATCGAAGAAACAATCACCATCATGGAGAATAAAAATAACAGGACATATCTGAAACAAGTGCAACGCGTCAAATACTTGGGCACAAAAGTAACATCAGATGGAAGATGCACCACAGAAATAAAAAAAAAAAAACAGTAACCCAGGTCAAATTAGCTTTTCAGAAAATGAAAAATAACGTCGTATGCAACAAGTCTCTGTCAATAGAAGTGAGAAAGAGAGTTCATCGGGGCTATATAGAACCAATTTAAAAAAGACAAAAAAATAGTTTCTCCCCGGCGGGGAATCGAACCCCGGTCTCCCGCGTGACAGGCGGGGATACTTACCACTATACTACCGAGGAAACTGAAGAAATAAAGTCGTTGTTCGACACACTTGCTAAACTATAGAGGAGTACCCACTTTTGTTACTTTTCTCTTGGGCAATCTTTACACCTGCTCAATATCAGTCCATATTCGAGTTGTTTTTCAATCAAATTGTTTTTGATCTGCCTCTGTCTCGCCTAGCAGGACATTATGCAAAAGAAGAATGCTGAACGTGACAAGTCTCATAAACTTTATCAGGTTCAAGCAGTGGTGGTCTCAAATGACGGCCAGAGGGAGAGACACGGCCCGCCAGTCTATTTTTCTTAGCATTGTTGATATATCACAATACCTGCTCATTTCTGCCAGCTTTACCGCAGCACTGGCATTATTTGCCTGTTCCCTATTATTTTCTTAACCATTCAGCGTACACAGAAATTACTATATTTAACATCTATAAATACAAATATTGTCAGGTCGGGTAATTTTACCTGCTACTGTATGCAGTAAACAGTACAACCTGTGGCTGCCCTGCTAACTTGCAGGTAAGATCGGGAGAGTAAAAGGCTAAAGGAGGGTACCCCGAAGTAAGACAAACCTACTGCCTTGTGGGTGAGACTTTTTAGTCAAAGGTTAGCGGAGCCAACAAACTGAAAAAAGAGAAAAAAACCAGCGTCGTAACTTCTTTGTACAATCATGAATCACCACAATTTTTTGGCCATGTAATGAAAAGGGAACAGCTGGAATATATTGTAACAACTGGGAAAATTGGGGGACAAAGAGATAGAGGGAAGCAAAGAGAAAAGATACCAGACAGCTTAAGAGAATGGCTTGTCAGTATGTCAACAAACAGAAATGATAAATAACTGTCGAGATCGAAAGTTGTGGAGAAAAATAATCACCTGCGCCAGCAGGCACGGTACTTGATGATGATGACTAGTGAGAAGACATACATAATCTGATATTGAATGGATCGTCGCCTCATCAAGAACAAAGTAAGATAATACAACATAATGGATTTATTTCTGTAGTGGACGATGGCTGCAAGAAAGAAAAAAAAAAAAAAACAATTGATCTCACTTTTGCCATTTTAAAATATCGTTTCTAGTTGCTGGTTGACACAGGTTGCCTACATTTTATGTTTGGGCTAGTCACCGTCTTCTTTGTGAGGCCATAAGATTAGGTCGGAATTGTCATGAAAAAGGACAAAAATTTGTTTCTCCCCGGCGGGGAATCGAACCCCGGTCTCCCGCGTGACAGGCGGGGATACTTACCACTATACTACCGAGGAAACTGAGAAATAAAGTCATTGTTCGACACACTTGCTAGACTTTAGAGGAGTACCCACTTTTGTTACTTTTCTCTTGGGCAATCTTTACACCTGCTCAATATCAGTCCATATTCGAGTTGTTTTTCAGCCAAATTGTTTTTGATCTGCCTCTGTCTTGCCTAGCAGGACATTATTATGCAAAAGAAGAATGCTGAACGTGACAAGTTCCATAAACTGTACCTAGAACAAGCAGTGGTGGTCTCAATTGACGGCCAGAGGGAGAGACCAGACCCGCCAGTCTATTTCTCCTAGCATTGTTGTTACACTCCACTAATGACTCCTACCTTGCTTCCAGCTTTATCGCAGCAAGGGCATTATTTGCCTGTTCCCTATTTTTTCTTAGCTATTGAAGCGTACATAGAAACTACTACACTTATATTTATAAATATAAAAATATCGAAATACTGGAAATAATCAATATTTTCGAGAAGTCAATCATTGGCGGCAAGGATCTGCGAATCATAAAAAAAAACTTGTACTGACAACAAACAGCAGCCATAAGAATTAACAACCAAACAGGACAGTTCCAATATATAAAACAAGGAGTATCAGACAAGGCTGTGTTCTATCTCCCGGTTTGTTTTCATCTTACAGCAAAAATATTATGAGATCAATATAGAAATAATAAAAGGAACTGAAGTGAACAGTCACTACATAAATAATTTGCGTTAAACGAATGACACAGTCTTAATGGCAGAGACAGAGAATAAGCTACAAGAAATGATAGACATAATAGTAAAAGAAAGCAATAAGAAAGGCCTCAATCTGAATTGAATGAAATCAGAAGTAATGGTCATATCGAAGAAACAATCACCATCATGGAGAATAAAAATAACAGGACATATCTGAAACAAGTGCAACGCGTCAAATACTTGGGCACAAAAGTAACATCAGATGGAAGATGCACCACAGAAATAAAAAAAAAAAACAGTAACCCAGGTCAAATTAGCTTTTCAGAAAATGAAAAATAACGTCGTATGCAACAAGTCTCTGTCAATAGAAGTGAGAAAGAGAGTTCATCGGGGCTATATAGAACCAATTTAAAAAAGACAAAAAAATAGTTTCTCCCCGGCGGGGAATCGAACCCCGGTCTCCCGCGTGACAGGCGGGGATACTTACCACTATACTACCGAGGAAACTGAAGAAATAAAGTCGTTGTTCGACACACTTGCTAAACTATAGAGGAGTACCCACTTTTGTTACTTTTCTCTTGGGCAATCTTTACACCTGCTCAATATCAGTCCATATTCGAGTTGTTTTTCAACCAAATTGTTTTTGATCTGCCTCTGTCTCGCCTAGCAGGACATTATGCAAACGAAGAATGCTGAACGTTACAAGTCTCATAAACTTTATCAGGTTCAAGCAGTGGTGGTCTCAAATGACGGCCAGAGGGAGAGACACGGCCCGCCAGTCTATTTTTCTTAGCATTGTTGATATACCACAATACCTGCTCATTTCTGCCAGCTTTACCGCAGCACTGGCATTATTTGCCTGTTCCCTATTATTTTCTTAACCATTCAGCGTACACAGAAATTACTATATTTAACATCTATAAATACAAATATTGTCAGGTCGGGTAATTTTACCTGCTACTGTATGCAGTAAACAGTACAACCTGTGGCTGCCCTGCTGACTTGCAGGTAAGCTCGGGATAGTAAAAGGCTAAGGGAGGGTACCCCGAAGTAAGACAATCCTACAGCCTTGTGGGTGAGACTTTTTAGTCAAAGGCTAGCGGAGCCAACAGAAAAAAACCAGCGTCGTAACTTCTTTGTACAATCATGAATCACCACAATTTTTTGGCCTTGTAATGAAAAGGGAACAGCTGGAATATATTGTAACAACTGGGAAAATTGGGGGACAAAGAGATAGAGGGAAGCAAAGAGAAAAGATACCAGACAGCTTAAGAGAATGGCTTGTCAGTATGTCAACAAACAGAAATGATAAATAACTGTCGAGATCGAAAGTTGTGGAGAAAAATAATCACCTGCGCCAGCAGGCACGGTACTTGATGATGATGACTAGTGAGAAGACATACATAATCTGATATTGAATGGATCGTCGCCTCATCAAGAACAAAGTAAGATAATACAACATAATGGATTTATTTCTGTAGTGGACGATGGCTGCAAGAAAGAGAAAAAAACAAAACAATTGATCTCACTTTTGCCATTTTAAAATATCGTTTCTAGTTGCTGGTTGACACAGGTTGCCTACATTTTATGTTTGGGCTAGTCACCGTCTTCTTTGTGAGGCCATAAGATTAGATTGGAATTGTCATGAAAAGAGGACAAAAGTTTCTTTCTCCCCGGCGGAGAATCGAACCCCGGTCTCCCGCGTGACAGGCGGGGATACTTACCACTATACTACCGAGGAAACTGAAGAAATAAAGTCATTGTTCGACACACTTGCTAGACTTTAGAGGAGTACCCACTTTTGTTACTTTTCTCTTGGGCAATCTTTACACCTGCTCAATATCAGTCCATATTCGAGTTGTTTTTCAGCCAAATTGTTTTTGATCTGCCTCTGTCTTGCCTAGCAGGACATTATTATGCAAAAGAAGAATGCTGAACGTGACAAGTTCCATAAACTGTACCTAGAACAAGCAGTGGTGGTCTCAATTGACGGCCAGAGGGAGAGACACGGCCCGCCAGTCTATTTTTCTTAGCATTGTTGATATATCACAATACCTGCTCATTTCTGCCAGCTTTACCGCAGCACTGGCATTATTTGCCTGTTCCCTATTATTTTCTTAACCATTCAGCGTACACAGAAATTACTATATTTAACATCTATAAATACAAATATTGTCAGGTCGGGTAATTTTACCTGCTACTGTATGCAGTAAACAGTACAACCTGTGGCTGCCCTGCTGACTTGCAGGTAAGCTCGGGATAGTAAAAGGCTAAGGGAGGGTACCCCGAAGTAAGACAATCCTACTGCCTTGTGGGTGAGACTTTTTAGTCAAAGGCTAGCGGAGCCAACAGAAAAAAACCAGCGTCGTAACTTCTTTGTACAATCATGAATCACCACAATTTTTTGGCCTTGTAATGAAAAGGGAACAGCTGGAATATATTGTAACAACTGGGAAAATTGGGGGACAAAGAGATAGAGGGAAGCAAAGAGAAAAGATACCAGACAGCTTAAGAGAATGGCTTGTCAGTATGTCAACAAACAGAAATGATAAATAACTGTCGAGATCGAAAGTTGTGGAGAAAAATAATCACCTGCGCCAGCAGGCACGGTACTTGATGATGATGACTAGTGAGAAGACATACATAATCTGATATTGAATGGATCGTCGCCTC
Source organism: Megaustenia siamemsis (assembly GCA_032433765.1). Taxonomy (NCBI): domain Eukaryota; kingdom Metazoa; phylum Mollusca; class Gastropoda; order Stylommatophora; family Ariophantidae; genus Megaustenia; species Megaustenia siamemsis. The sequence continues at coordinate 11,163,696 of JAVIAB010000104.1, forward strand.
ATCAAGAACAAAGTAAGATAATACAACATAATGGATTTATTTCTGTAGTGGACGATGGCTGCAAGAAAGAGACAAAAACAAAACAATTGATCTCACTTTTGCCATTTTAAAATATCGTTTCTAGTTGCTGGTTGACACAGGTTGCCTACATTTTATGTTTGGGCTAGTCACCGTCTTCTTTGTGAGGCCATAAGATTAGATTGGAATTGTCATGAAAAGAGGACAAAAGTTTCTTTCTCCCCGGCGGAGAATCGAACCCCGGTCTCCCGCGTGACAGGCGGGGATACTTACCACTATACTACCGAGGAAACTGAAGAAATAAAGTCATTGTTCGACACACTTGCTAGACTTTAGAGGAGTACCCACTTTTGTTACTTTTCTCTGGGCAATCTTTACACCTGCTCAATATCAGTCCATATTCGAGTTGTTTTTCAGCCAAATTGTTTTTGATCTGCCTCTGTCTTGCCTAGCAGGACATTATTATGCAAAAGAAGAATGCTGAACGTGACAAGTTCCATAAACTGTACCTAGAACAAGCAGTGGTGGTCTCAATTGACGGCCAGAGGGAGAGACCAGACCCGCCAGTCTATTTCTCCTAGCATTGTTGTTACACTCCACTAATGACTCCTACCTTGCTTCCAGCTTTATCGCAGCAAGGGCATTATTTGCCTGTTCCCTATTTTTTCTTAGCTATTGAAGCTTACATAGAAACTACTACACTTATATTTATAAATATAAAAATATCGAAATACTGGAAATAATCCAAATTTTCGAGAAGTCAATCATTGGCGGCAAGGATCTGAGAATCATAAAAAAAAACTTGTACTGACAACAAACAGCAGCCATAAGAATTAACAACCAAACAGGACAGTTCCAATATATAAAACAAGGAGTATCAGACAAGGCTGTGTTCTGTCTCCCGGTTTGTTTTCATCTTACAGCAAAAATATTATGAGATCAATATAGAAATAATAAAAGGAACTGAAGTGAACAGTCACTACATAAATAATTTGCGTTAAACGAATGACACAGTCTTAATGGCAGAGACAGAGAATAAGCTACAAGAAATGATAGACATAATAGTAAAAGAAAGCAATAAGAAAGGCCTCAATCTGAATTGAATGAAATCAGAAGTAATGGTCATATCGAAGAAACAATCACCATCATGGAGAATAAAAATAACAGGACATATCTGAAACAAGTGCAACGCGTCAAATACTTGGGCACAAAAGTAACATCAGATGGAAGATGCACCACAGAAATAAAAAAAAAAAACAGTAACCCAGGTCAAATTAGCTTTTCAGAAAATGAAAAATAACGTCGTATGCAACAAGTCTCTGTCAATAGAAGTGAGAAAGAGAGTTCATCGGGGCTATATAGAACCAATTTAAAAAAGACAAAAAAATAGTTTCTCCCCGGCGGGGAATCGAACCCCGGTCTCCCGCGTGACAGGCGGGGATACTTACCACTATACTACCGAGGAAACTGAAGAAATAAAGTCGTTGTTCGACACACTTGCTAAACTATAGAGGAGTACCCACTTTTGTTACTTTTCTCTTGGGCAATCTTTACACCTGCTCAATATCAGCCCATATTTGAGTTGATTTTCAACCAAATTGTTTTTGATCTGCCTCTGTCTCGCCTAGCAGGACATTATGCAAACGAAGAATGCTGAACGTTACAAGTCTCATAAACTTTATCAGGTTCAAGCAGTGGTGGTCTCAATTGACGGCCAGAGGGAGAGACACGGCCCGCCAGTCTATTTTTCTTAGCATTGTTGATATATCACAATACTTGCTCATTTCTGCCAGCTTTACCGCAGCACTGGCATTATTTGCCTGTTCCCTATTATTTTCTTAACCATTCAGCGTACACAGAAATTACTATATTTAACATCTATAAATACAAATATTGTCAGGTCAGGTAACTTTACCTGCTACTGTATGCAGTAAACAGTACAACCTGTGGCTGCCCTGCTGACTTGCAGGTAAGCTCGGGATAGTAAAAGGCTAAGGGAGGGTACCCCGAAGTAAGACAATCCTACTGCCTTGTGGGTGAGACTTTTTAGTCAAAGGCTAGCGGAGCCAACAGAAAAAAACCAGCGTCGTAACTTCTTTGTACAATCATGAATCACCACAATTTTTTGGCCTTGTAATGAAAAGGGAACAGCTGGAATATATTGTAACAACTGGGAAAATTGGGGGACAAAGAGATAGAGGGAAGCAAAGAGAAAAGATACCAGACAGCTTAAGAGAATGGCTTGTCAGTATGTCAACAAACAGAAATGATAAATAACTGTCGAGATCGAAAGTTGTGGAGAAAAATAATCACCTGCGCCAGCAGGCACGGTACTTGATGATGATGACTAGTGAGAAGACATACATAATCTGATATTGAATGGATCGTCGCCTCATCAAGAACAAAGTAAGATAATACAACATAATGGATTTATTTCTGTAGTGGACGATGGCTGCAAGAAAGAGAAAAAAACAAAACAATTGATCTCACTTTTGCCATTTTAAAATATCGTTTCTAGTTGCTGGTTGACACAGGTTGCCTACATTTTATGTTTGGGCTAGTCACCGTCTTCTTTGTGAGGCCATAAGATTAGATTGGAATTGTCATGAAAAGAGGACAAAAGTTTCTTTCTCCCCGGCGGAGAATCGAACCCCGGTCTCCCGCGTGACAGGCGGGGATACTTACCACTATACTACCGAGGAAACTGAAGAAATAAAGTCATTGTTCGACACACTTGCTAGACTTTAGAGGAGTACCCACTTTTGTTACTTTTCTCTTGGGCAATCTTTACACCTGCTCAATATCAGTCCATATTCGAGTTGTTTTTCAGCCAAATTGTTTTTGATCTGCCTCTGTCTCGCCTAGCAGGACATTATTATGCAAAAGAAGAATGCTGAACGTGACAAGTTCCATAAACTGTACCTAGAACAAGCAGTGGTGGTCTCAATTGACGGCCAGAGGGAGAGACCAGACCCGCCAGTCTATTTCTCCTAGCATTGTTGTTACACTCCACTAATGACTCCTACCTTGCTTCCAGCTTTATCGCAGCAAGGGCATTATTTGCCTGTTCCCTATTTTTTCTTAGCTATTGAAGCGTACATAGAAACTACTACACTTATATTTATAAATATAAAAATATCGAAATACTGGAAATAATCCAAATTTTCGAGAAGTCAATCATTGGCGGCAAGGATCTGAGAATCATAAAAAAAAACTTGTACTGACAACAAACAGCAGCCATAAGAATTAACAACCAAACAGGACAGTTCCAATATATAAAACAAGGAGTATCAGACAAGGCTGTGTTCTGTCTCCCGGTTTGTTTTCATCTTACAGCAAAAATATTATGAGATCAATATAGAAATAATAAAAGGAACTGAAGTGAACAGTCACTACATAAATAATTTGCGTTAAACGAATGACACAGTCTTAATGGCAGAGACAGAGAATAAGCTACAAGAAATGATAGACATAATAGTAAAGAAAGCAATAAGAAAGGCCTCAATCTGAATTGAATGAAATCAGAAGTAATGGTCATATCGAAGAAACAATCACCATCATGGAGAATAAAAATAACAGGACATATCTGAAACAAGTGCAACGCGTCAAATACTTGGGCACAAAAGTAACATCAGATGGAAGATGCACCACAGAAATAAAAAAAAAAAAACAGTAACCCAGGTCAAATTAGCTTTTCAGAAAATGAAAAATAACGTCGTATGCAACAAGTCTCTGTCAATAGAAGTGAGAAAGAGAGTTCATCGGGGCTATATAGAACCAATTTAAAAAAGACAAAAAAATAGTTTCTCCCCGGCGGGGAATCGAACCCCGGTCTCCCGCGTGACAGGCGGGGATACTTACCACTATACTACCGAGGAAACTGAAGAAATAAAGTCGTTGTTCGACACACTTGCTAAACTATAGAGGAGTACCCACTTTTGTTACTTTTCTCTTGGGCAATCTTTACACCTGCTCAATATCAGCCCATATTTGAGTTGATTTTCAACCAAATTGTTTTTGATCTGCCTCTGTCTCGCCTAGCAGGACATTATGCAAACGAAGAATGCTGAACGTTACAAGTCTCATAAACTTTATCAGGTTCAAGCAGTGGTGGTCTCAAATGACGGCCAGAGGGAGAGACACGGCCCGCCAGTCTATTTTTCTTAGCATTGTTGATATACCACAATACCTGCTCATTTCTGCCAGCTTTACCGCAGCACTGGCATTATTTGCCTGTTCCCTATTATTTTCTTAACCATTCAGCGTACACAGAAATTACTATATTTAACATCTATAAATACAAATATTGTCAGGTCGGGTAATTTTACCTGCTACTGTATGCAGTAAACAGTACAACCTGTGGCTGCCCTGCTGACTTGCAGGTAAGCTCGGGATAGTAAAAGGCTAAGGGAGGGTACCCCGAAGTAAGACAATCCTACAGCCTTGTGGGTGAGACTTTTTAGTCAAAGGCTAGCGGAGCCAACAGAAAAAAACCAGCGTCGTAACTTCTTTGTACAATCATGAATCACCACAATTTTTTGGCCTTGTAATGAAAAGGGAACAGCTGGAATATATTGTAACAACTGGGAAAATTGGGGACAAAGAGATAGAGGGAAGCAAAGAGAAAAGATACCAGACAGCTTAAGAGAATGGCTTGTCAGTATGTCAACAAACAGAAATGATAAATAACTGTCGAGATCGAAAGTTGTGGAGAAAAATAATCACCTGCGCCAGCAGGCACGGTACTTGATGATGATGACTAGTGAGAAGACATACATAATCTGATATTGAATGGATCGTCGCCTCATCAAGAACAAAGTAAGATAATACAACATAATGGATTTATTTCTGTAGTGGACGATGGCTGCAAGAAAGAGAAAAAAACAAAACAATTGATCTCACTTTTGCCATTTTAAAATATCGTTTCTAGTTGCTGGTTGACACAGGTTGCCTACATTTTATGTTTGGGCTAGTCACCGTCTTCTTTGTGAGGCCATAAGATTAGATTGGAATTGTCATGAAAAGAGGACAAAAGTTTCTTTCTCCCCGGCGGGGAATCGAACCCCGGTCTCCCGCGTGACAGGCGGGGATACTTACCACTATACTACCGAGGAAACTGAAGAAATAAAGTCATTGTTCGACACACTTGCTAGACTTTAGAGGAGTACCCACTTTTGTTACTTTTCTCTTGGGCAATCTTTACACCTGCTCAATATCAGTCCATATTCGAGTTGTTTTTCAGCCAAATTGTTTTTGATCTGCCTCTGTCTTGCCTAGCAGGACATTATTATGCAAAAGAAGAATGCTGAACGTGACAAGTTCCATAAACTGTACCTAGAACAAGCAGTGGTGGTCTCAATTGACGGCCAGAGGGAGAGACACGGCCCGCCAGTCTATTTCTCATAGCATTGTTGATATACCACAATACCTGCTCATTTCTGCCAGCTTTACCGCAGCACTGGCATTATTTGCCTGTTCCCTATTATTTTCTTAACCATTCAGCGTACACAGAAATTACTATATTTAACATCTATAAATACAAATATTGTCAGGTCGGGTAATTTTACCTGCTACTGTATGCAGTAAACAGTACAACCTGTGGCTGCCCTGCTGACTTGCAGGTAAGCTCGGGATAGTAAAAGGCTAAGGGAGGGTACCCCGAAGTAAGACAATCCTACTGCCTTGTGGGTGAGACTTTTTAGTCAAAGGCTAGCGGAGCCAACAGAAAAAAACCAGCGTCGTAACTTCTTTGTACAATCATGAATCACCACAATTTTTTGGCCTTGTAATGAAAAGGGAACAGCTGGAATATATTGTAACAACTGGGAAAATTGGGGGACAAAGAGATAGAGGGAAGCAAAGAGAAAAGATACCAGACAGCTTAAGAGAATGGCTTGTCAGTATGTCAACAAACAGAAATGATAAATAACTGTCGAGATCGAAAGTTGTGGAGAAAAATAATCACCTGCGCCAGCAGGCACGGTACTTGATGATGATGACTAGTGAGAAGACATACATAATCTGATATTGAATGGATCGTCGCCTCATCAAGAACAAAGTAAGATAATACAACATAATGGATTTATTTCTGTAGTGGACGATGGCTGCAAGAAAGAGAAAAAAACAAAACAATTGATCTCACTTTTGCCATTTTAAAATATCGTTTCTAGTTGCTGGTTGACACAGGTTGCCTACATTTTATGTTTGGGCTAGTCACCGTCTTCTTTGTGAGGCCATAAGATTAGATTGGAATTGTCATGAAAAGAGGACAAAAGTTTCTTTCTCCCCGGCGGAGAATCGAACCCCGGTCTCCCGCGTGACAGGCGGGGATACTTACCACTATACTACCGAGGAAACTGAAGAAATAAAGTCATTGTTCGACACACTTGCTAGACTTTAGAGGAGTACCCACTTTTGTTACTTTTCTCTTGGGCAATCTTTACACCTGCTCAATATCAGTCCATATTCGAGTTGTTTTTCAGCCAAATTGTTTTTGATCTGCCTCTGTCTTGCCTAGCAGGACATTATTATGCAAAAGAAGAATGCTGAACGTGACAAGTTCCATAAACTGTACCTAGAACAAGCAGTGGTGGTCTCAATTGACGGCCAGAGGGAGAGACCAGACCCGCCAGTCTATTTCTCCTAGCATTGTTGTTACACTCCACTAATGACTCCTACCTTGCTTCCAGCTTTATCGCAGCAAGGGCATTATTTGCCTGTTCCCTATTTTTTCTTAGCTATTGAAGCGTACATAGAAACTACTACACTTATATTTATAAATATAAAAATATCGAAATACTGGAAATAATCCAAATTTTCGAGAAGTCAATCATTGGCGGCAAGGATCTGAGAATCATAAAAAAAACTTGTACTGACAACAAACAGCAGCCATAAGAATTAACAACCAAACAGGACAGTTCCAATATATAAAACAAGGAGTATCAGACAAGGCTGTGTTCTGTCTCCCGGTTTGTTTTCATCTTACAGCAAAAATATTATGAGATCAATATAGAAATAATAAAAGGAACTGAAGTGAACAGTCACTACATAAATAATTTGCGTTAAACGAATGACACAGTCTTAATGGCAGAGACAGAGAATAAGCTACAAGAAATGATAGACATAATAGTAAAAGAAAGCAATAAGAAAGGCCTCAGTCTGAATTGAATGAAATCAGAAGTAATGGTCATATCGAAGAAACAATCACCATCATGGAGAATAAAAATAACAGGACATATCTGAAACAAGTGCAACGCGTCAAATACTTGGGCACAAAAGTAACATCAGATGGAAGATGCACCACAGAAATAAAAAAAAAAAACAGTAACCCAGGTCAAATTAGCTTTTCAGAAAATGAAAAATAACGTCGTATGCAACAAGTCTCTGTCAATAGAAGTGAGAAAGAGAGTTCATCGGGGCTATATAGAACCAATTTAAAAAGACAAAAAAATAGTTTCTCCCCGGCGGGGAATCGAACCCCGGTCTCCCGCGTGACAGGCGGGGATACTTACCACTATACTACCGAGGAAACTGAAGAAATAAAGTCGTTGTTCGACACACTTGCTAAACTATAGAGGAGTACCCACTTTTGTTACTTTTCTCTTGGGCAATCTTTACACCTGCTCAATATCAGCCCATATTTGAGTTGATTTTCAACCAAATTGTTTTTGATCTGCCTCTGTCTCGCCTAGCAGGACATTATGCAAACGAAGAATGCTGAACGTTACAAGTCTCATAAACTTTATCAGGTTCAAGCAGTGGTGGTCTCAAATGACGGCCAGAGGGAGAGACACGGCCCGCCAGTCTATTTTTCTTAGCATTGTTGATATACCACAATACCTGCTCATTTCTGCCAGCTTTACCGCAGCACTGGCATTATTTGCCTGTTCCCTATTATTTTCTTAACCATTCAGCGTACACAGAAATTACTATATTTAACATCTATAAATACAAATATTGTCAGGTCGGGTAATTTTACCTGCTACTGTATGCAGTAAACAGTACAACCTGTGGCTGCCCTGCTGACTTGCAGGTAAGCTCGGGATAGTAAAAGGCTAAGGGAGGGTACCCCGAAGTAAGACAATCCTACAGCCTTGTGGGTGAGACTTTTTAGTCAAAGGCTAGCGGAGCCAACAGAAAAAAACCAGCGTCGTAACTTCTTTGTACAATCATGAATCACCACAATTTTTTGGCCTTGTAATGAAAAGGGAACAGCTGGAATATATTGTAACAACTGGGAAAATTGGGAGACAAAGAGATAGAGGGAAGCAAAGAGAAAAGATACCAGACAGCTTAAGAGAATGGCTTGTCAGTATGTCAACAAACAGAAATGATAAATAACTGTCGAGATCGAAAGTTGTGGAGAAAAATAATCACCTGCGCCAGCAGGCACGGTACTTGATGATGATGACTAGTGAGAAGACATACATAATCTGATATTGAATGGATCGTCGCCTCATCAAGAACAAAGTAAGATAATACAACATAATGGATTTATTTCTGTAGTGGACGATGGCTGCAAGAAAGAGAAAAAAACAAAACAATTGATCTCACTTTTGCCATTTTAAAATATCGTTTCTAGTTGCTGGTTGACACAGGTTGCCTACATTTTATGTTTGGGCTAGTCACCGTCTTCTTTGTGAGGCCATAAGATTAGATTGGAATTGTCATGAAAAGAGGACAAAAGTTTCTTTCTCCCCGGCGGGGAATCGAACCCCGGTCTCCCGCGTGACAGGCGGGGATACTTACCACTATACTACCGAGGAAACTGAAGAAATAAAGTCATTGTTCGACACACTTGCTAGACTTTAGAGGAGTACCCACTTTTGTTACTTTTCTCTTGGGCAATCTTTACACCTGCTCAATATCAGTCCATATTCGAGTTGTTTTTCAGCCAAATTGTTTTTGATCTGCCTCTGTCTTGCCTAGCAGGACATTATTATGCAAAAGAAGAATGCTGAACGTGACAAGTTCCATAAACTGTACCTAGAACAAGCAGTGGTGGTCTCAATTGACGGCCAGAGGGAGAGACACGGTGTTATAGTGTGACTCAGTCATGGGCGATAATGGAAGAATAGAAGAATATGACGATAGACAGAAGAATAAAAGAATGAGGCGATGACGATGTGAAGTAGGATAGTTTTAGGCGGCGTAGAAAAGACACTCTTCAGAGGATTAGGAAGGAGACGTTAAGTCTACCCAACTCAGTCGCTGAGTCGTAATCAACTTGAAGATTACCAGTGAAATGCGTACAGGTGGTCAGCCTAAAGCCAGACAGATGTTTGCTCTGGTCGACAAAGTTGCGTAACGCAACGACACGGCCGCTGGTTCCTAGGAAACTCTTATATCGGCAGACGCCTTGAAGTCCAGTGAAGACCTGAGATGAAAGCGGACAACTAAACTGCCCCGCGTAATCAAAAGACCAGGTTATCTTTACGTTCAACAGTGATTACTCTTTGAGTCTCTGAATTGGAAATCGCCTGGAGTTTTAGTTGTTAGGGGACGGACTTAGGAAGATGGACAGGTTCGACAGGACTCCTAAAGTAATAAGACTTTAGAGATAATTAAAAAAGGCGGAGCTAGAGAGATAGTGACGGTCAGGAGACGTAGGTTAGGCCGTATCAGTGGTCGGGGGGGTGTGGTCACCTGGGACTTAAACCCCGAGACCCTGGGAACTAGGGAGATTAGGAGAGGAGAGGCGCAGAATGCTTTTGGGGCGAGGAGCAGTAGCTAGAGAGACATTCAGCTACACTCGGTGAGACTCAGCTATACTCAGCCAGACTCGAGACAATTCGGCCACACTCGGCCAGACTGAGGACATTCAGAGACTAGTTCCTCAGCACTATCAGAAAGAGACAGGCAGATGTACTTAAGAATACTATACGGAGTATACGGTCAACAAGATAGATAGATAACCACAGATAGAACTTTATGAATACGAAACGGCCACACACAAACGTTATTTGACAATTCATCATCGCCGATAGGCTATGTCAAGTAACACCAATAAAGACCTTGTTTATACTTGTTTAAAAAGATTGATGAGTTATATATGTGTGTCCAAAGAAAGAACAAGTAGTAAGGTCAGAAAGAAGTTTGAAAGAAACCCTGCAACATCACATTACTTTCTGGTGCCGTGACCAGGATTTTATTCTTTTAAAGAAGGACCTGGAAGAAAAAAAAAAAGTAAGAATTTTCTCTTAACCAACTCTGACGTCCATCTACGCACTTCCAGCGTAAACCTACGCACTTCCAGCGTAAACCTACATACTTACAGCAACGAGTGCCGTCCTCATAATTTGCAAGTACCCATGAAGTTGAGCCTAGTAATGTGTTTGTGAACAACACACCAGCGAACCTTGTCTACAGAAGTTAATCAAGCCTAGCCATCTGTGTCCAAAATAGTACATCGAAGTCCAGTGTAAGAATGGCTGCCTGTTTGTGAGACTACACCCTGTTTATCTTAAAATCCCGAAGAAGCGACTAGAAGTGCCAACCCGCAGTGATCTTTCCCCGAGCTATATCAAAGTAGAAGTGAACATTCATATTCATAAAGTAGAACTTCCTGTAAGGAAAGAAGTAAAGTGAAATAGACAGAGAGAACAAAATGTGAAAATGATGTCCACATTGAGAACCTGAAAGAAGACTAAGTAGTTAATTATTGTTTTAAATTAGTATATTATTGTGTAGTTGTTAGGATGTTACATAAGTGTGTTAGGTATTCCATGGACTTCAGAAGCATGTAAGTTGGATTTTTCTTATATATTTTAGAGATGCATATGATATGTTGTAACAAGGTTGTGTGAAGTAAATAAGTTTTTTCTTGAGTGTTAGTGGAAGAAAGTAGAAATTCTTTGACTGATCTAAATAACTTTTGTGTTAATTTATACTTAATTTATAATTAATTAATTAATTATCAAGATGAAGAGAGGCATGACTCCCACGTTGCAGACCCTGCAAGAAATTAGTAGAGTCATCACCGGTTTAGAAAATAGTTTTAGACAGCAAGAAGTGAGTGCCAGTATCTCAAATTACTCTGGCGATCCATCCAAGTTCAGACAATGGATGGCAGAAATTGAAAAGTATGCTCTCATTTTTCCTATAAATGAGGAAGACAAGAAATTAATAGCTTTTAAAACAAGTAGAGGCGAAGTATCTGACTTCATCCAGAGAAGGCTAAAGAATGAACCTTCAAGCACATGGAAGTCCCTCAAGATAGAATTAAAAACTAGGTATGCTGCTGTAGGAGATGCCTACACTGCTTTCATACTTTTGAGGAAGTTTAAACAAGAAAGAGGGGAGACAATAACTGCTTACAGTAATAGACTTTTAGAGCTAGCAGAGGAATCTGGTTTAGATACTGACAGTTTTGGTAGACAATTAATAGAGACTTTTATAGATGGACTAATATCCACAGATCTAAAACTACACTTAGCGAGGCTGAACCCTGAGACGCTAGATGAAGCTATTAATGTCTCTATTAAAGAAATCGGGTTCATGAAGAAATTGAATTTAAACCTACCTGAAGAACGCCCAACCATCAGTGAATGGTTTAATAAAAGAAAAATAGTAGAAAAGCCTAGGGAAGTTAATCAAGCGAGTATTAGATGGAGAAATAAGGGAGGACTAAGTGAATTGAGTAAAGAAGTATATGCAGTGAGAAGGGAAACAAGGCATGTTCACGGAAGAAGATTACCACCCCAGGAATCTAGGTGGAGGTGGAAGGACAAAAGACAAACTGCTGGACGTAAGAGTTATGAAATAAATAGTGTAGACAGGATTGAAATGAATAAAGTGAATGGTAAATCAAACTTGTGGACACATCATGTTAACCCAACACCCAGGCGTGGTTGGCAAGATCCCTCTGGAGTCAAAGAGAAGCGCGCAACCAAGCACGTGGATGCGAGAACGATCAAGTGGTCCAAATCAAACGGCCCAAACATCAAGACAAACAGACTGTCTAGCCTGAAACAAAACAAATTAATCAGAAAGGAGAAGGAATTAGAGGGAATGGAACATAATTTAAAAGATAAGTCGAGTCATGCGATCAGCAATAAAAAAGAATGTATGTTAGTGAGAATTAAAGAGACTGAGAACAGAATGATCGACAGTGCTACACAAACAGAAGGTACTGATAGAGAAGTATTGGTGACACAGGTTAGCTGCGCACAAACACAGACTGTAGAGGTTAGAGGACAAACTAAACATAATGATAAGATAACACAAACGAGGGAGGTGAAGAAACAAGTTAGAGACGCCTGTGTGGCTACAAACATCCTAGAAGATGTGATATCAAGAAAAGATGCCGAGATAAGAATTATGGAAAAGAGAAGTGAAAGAGATGAGTTGATGCTACTAGAGCTGAAAGACACAGTAGATAGGCTAGAGTGCAAAAACAAGTGTCTAGAGACAAGAATTAAAGAGCTTGAAGAACAAGAGTCTGAGACTGACAGACACAGTGTATGTATGATTCGAGAAGTTGATGAGATGAAAGCACAGAATAGCCAACTTTTAGGTGAAGTCAAAGAGTCCAAAGATTTAATTGTAAGTTTAAGAAAGGAGAAATCAGAAGTAGATGACAAAGTAAAGAACCTAATACGAGAGAAGTCTGACTTAGAGGAAGAGGTAGCGTCTCTAAGGCGAAAGAAATCTACTACAGAAAATTTGAAGAAGGAAAACGAGAAAGGGAAACTTGATAGGATAGAACGCAACAGTGATACAAATAGTGTAGAGGTTGTAAGTAAAAGTGCTGAGAAGAAAATTAACGAACTAGCAGTGTTTCATGCATTAGAGAAAGCAGCTGATAAATATGCGCGTGAAATGGACAAGGAATTAGAGGATATGGCAGATGGGGTAAAAGATAGCAAGAAACGTCCTGAAACTGACAGATTGCCTACAATACGAGAAAGGAGGGTTGCTGCCATAAATGAAGAGTTTGAAAAGACCCAAATAGAAAAGGCAGAGCAAGTGAAATTTTGGCCATTGGGAACACCAGAACGTGATGCCATTATCGCTGAAAGAAGAAGAAAAGACGATGAAAGAGTCAAAGTAGACCTGCCTTTTGCCATACGATTGGGACGACGGCAAGAGTTTTTTGACCACCAGAAAGAAATAGATAAAGGTAACAGATTCAGAGAAGATCATAGGTCAGGAAGAGGAGACCTGACAACCACTAGTGATGGAAGAGATAAAAGATACAAAAAGAAGAAACATACATATTAAGAATTGTAATTATTTTACTTGTGGATGTTGTAACTAATAAGGTGTAAGAGTCTACTAACTTTGAGACGAATTTTATATGTATAATGTCAGTGTGCACTGAATGATGAGTAGGAGTCTGTAAATGTACTGTTGCTTTAATGAGGAGACAGAACTATATGTATGAAGATGTTAGTGAGTCACCTGAAGAAAACAAACAAAATGGTAGCCATGTTTACATCGGTTTAAAAAGTTTGAGTAGAGTTAAGAGAACTCAGAATTTACAGGAAATAGAGTATGCATGGAGAGAGTCTTAGGAGACTAAGAAGAGACGAGAGAGTCAGTGACCCGAGATGGAGAGACTCTATGAGTTCTATAGGAATTCCAAGTGTGGAACAGCACTGTGAGGTGTGCAGATGTGTGGATGAAGTGTGTTGTGGATAGTTTAATGGAAGTCTAGACAGACTAGATTCTGTATCAAGTTTAAGTCATAATTTTGATTGCTATGTGTCTGTGATTACTTCTATGCTTCAATATTCGGTCTGTCCAAGACTGTTGTGTGTATGATTAGAGGAGAAACATGTGAGATGCACATTTTTTAAAATACAATTTTATGAAAATGTAATTATATGTTGACGGGGAGAATTGCCTAAAATTTAGGAATATGCGGGGAGAAGGAACAGATAAGAAGACTGTCGACCCGACATGAGTTGACCAGTAAATTAAGCCTGTGGCTAAGAGATTCTGTAAGAAAGCGTATTGCTATGCAGACAACTTTATTAGCAGTGCCAGAAGAGCACGTGTTCAGGGAGAATAAGAGAACAGAGTAGACGGGTCTTGTTTCTTTTTCAGAACTGGCACAGATATGATGCCGAAGAAAGACTAAACACGTCTTATTAGGCAATTAAGAGAGTACAGTGCGAAGGCCGATCGAGCCTTAAATATTTCAGAATTGATGTTTCCACAAAATGTTTTGTATACATGAGACACATGTTGTGTCGCAAAGATGTTTATTGAATGTCATGATATTGTTGTAGAATTATGAATGTTGTATATGTAAACACCAATTACAGAACCTACCGGTTTAAATTAATAGACGGAAACAAATGTGGGTTAGACATAGACAAAACAGACGATGACCTCAATTTAGCTGGCCTACATTCAGGCTAGGTCCAGAGTGACGTCACGTTAGTCAGAGGCTTCAAAGCAAAACAAAGTGGCATGGCAGAGCGATGTTGTAAGATGATTGTATACATGATGGATTTTTCTTTTGAGATTCCAGTTTATAGATGTTGAATTTGTATTTCTAATTGTTGTAATAATTGATGTACAATGAGAAAAAGGAAATTAGTTAGCCCATTAAGGAAGTAGAAAGAGAGCAGTCACACTATGTTTTTATTTTGAGTTAAATTGATCTATGAATATATCAATTCAACTGAAATGTTGACGGAGATATATGTTATAGTGTGACTCAGTCATGGGCGATAATGGAAGAATAGAAGAATATGACGATAGACAGAAGAATAAAAGAATGAGGCGATGACGATGTGAAGTAGGATAGTTTTAGGCGGCGTAGAAAAGACACTCTTCAGAGGATTAGGAAGGAGACGTTAAGTCTACCCAACTCAGTCGCTGAGTCGTAATCAACTTGAAGATTACCAGTGAAATGCGTACAGGTGGTCAGCCTAAAGCCAGACAGATGTTTGCTCTGGTCGACAAAGTTGCGTAACGCAACGACACGGCCGCTGGTTCCTAGGAAACTCTTATATCGGCAGACGCCTTGAAGTCCAGTGAAGACCTGAGATGAAAGCGGACAACTAAACTGCCCCGCGTAATCAAAAGACCAGGTTATCTTTACGTTCAACAGTGATTACTCTTTGAGTCTCTGAATTGGAAATCGCCTGGAGTTTTAGTTGTTAGGGGACGGACTTAGGAAGATGGACAGGTTCGACAGGACTCCTAAAGTAATAAGACTTTAGAGATAATTAAAAAAGGCGGAGCTAGAGAGATAGTGACGGTCAGGAGACGTAGGTTAGGCCGTATCAGTGGTCGGGGGGGTGTGGTCACCTGGGACTTAAACCCCGAGACCCTGGGAACTAGGGAGATTAGGAGAGGAGAGGCGCAGAATGCTTTTGGGGCGAGGAGCAGTAGCTAGAGAGACATTCAGCTACACTCGGTGAGACTCAGCTATACTCAGCCAGACTCGAGACAATTCGGCCACACTCGGCCAGACTGAGGACATTCAGAGACTAGTTCCTCAGCACTATCAGAAAGAGACAGGCAGATGTACTTAAGAATACTATACGGAGTATACGGTCAACAAGATAGATAGATAACCACAGATAGAACTTTATGAATACGAAACGGCCACACACAAACGTTATTTGACAATTCATCATCGCCGATAGGCTATGTCAAGTAACACCAATAAAGACCTTGTTTATACTTGTTTAAAAAGATTGATGAGTTATATATGTGTGTCCAAAGAAAGAACAAGTAGTAAGGTCAGAAAGAAGTTTGAAAGAAACCCTGCAACAACGGCCCGCCAGTCTATTTTTCTTAGCATTGTTGATATATCACAATACCTGCTCATTTCTGCCAGCTTTACCGCAGCACTGGCATTATTTGCCTGTTCCCTATTATTTTCTTAACCATTCAGCGTACACAGAAATTACTATATTTAACATCTATAAATACAAATATTGTCAGGTCAGGTAATTTTACCAGCTACTGTATGCAGTAAACAGTACAACCTGTGGCTGCCCTGCTGACTTGCAGGTAAGCTCGGGATAGTAAAAGGCTAAGGGAGGGTACCCCGAAGTAAGACAATCCTACTGCCTTGTGGGTGAGACTTTTTAGTCAAAGGCTAGCGGAGCCAACAGAAAAAAACCAGCGTCGTAACTTCTTTGTACAATCATGAATCACCACAATTTTTTGGCCTTGTAATGAAAAGGGAACAGCTGGAATATATTGTAACAACTGGGAAAATTGGGGGACAAAGAGATAGAGGGAAGCAAAGAGAAAAGATACCAGACAGCTTAAGAGAATGGCTTGTCAGTATGTCAACAAACAGAAATGATAAATAACTGTCGAGATCGAAAGTTGTGGAGAAAAATAATCACCTGCGCCAGCAGGCACGGTACTTGATGATGATGACTAGTGAGAAGACATACATAATCTGATATTGAATGGATCGTCGCCTCATCAAGAACAAAGTAAGATAATACAACATAATGGATTTATTTCTGTAGTGGACGATGGCTGCAAGAAAGAGAAAAAAACAAAACAATTGATCTCACTTTTGCCATTTTAAAATATCGTTTCTAGTTGCTGGTTGACACAGGTTGCCTACATTTTATGTTTGGGCTAGTCACCGTCTTCTTTGTGAGGCCATAAGATTAGATTGGAATTGTCATGAAAAGAGGACAAAAGTTTCTTTCTCCCCGGCGGAGAATCGAACCCCGGTCTCCCGCGTGACAGGCGGGGATACTTACCACTATACTACCGAGGAAACTGAAGAAATAAAGTCATTGTTCGACACACTTGCTAGACTTTAGAGGAGTACCCACTTTTGTTACTTTTCTCTTGGGCAATCTTTACACCTGCTCAATATCAGTCCATATTCGAGTTGTTTTTCAGCCAAATTGTTTTTCATCTGCCTCTGTCTTGCCTAGCAGGACATTATTATGCAAAAGAAGAATGCTGAACGTGACAAGTTCCATAAACTGTACCTAGAACAAGCAGTGGTGGTCTCAATTGACGGCCAGAGGGAGAGACCAGACCCGCCAGTCTATTTCTCCTAGCATTGTTGTTACACTCCACTAATGACTCCTACCTTGCTTCCAGCTTTATCGCAGCAAGGGCATTATTTGCCTGTTCCCTATTTTTTCTTAGCTATTGAAGCGTACATAGAAACTACTACACTTATATTTATAAATATAAAAATATCGAAATACTGGAAATAATCCAAATTTTCGAGAAGTCAATCATTGGCGGCAAGGATCTGAGAATCATAAAAAAAAACTTGTACTGACAACAAACAGCAGCCATAAGAATTAACAACCAAACAGGACAGTTCCAATATATAAAACAAGGAGTATCAGACAAGGCTGTGTTCTGTCTCCCGGTTTGTTTTCATCTTACAGCAAAAATATTATGAGATCAATATAGAAATAATAAAAGGAACTGAAGTGAACAGTCACTACATAAATAATTTGCGTTAAACGAATGACACAGTCTTAATGGCAGAGACAGAGAATAAGCTACAAGAAATGATAGACATAATAGTAAAAGAAAGCAATAAGAAAGGCCTCAATCTGAATTGAATGAAATCAGAAGTAATGGTCATATCGAAGAAACAATCACCATCATGGAGAATAAAAATAACAGGACATATCTGAAACAAGTGCAACGCGTCAAATACTTGGGCACAAAAGTAACATCAGATGGAAGATGCACCACAGAAATAAAAAATAAAAAACAGTAACCCAGGTCAAATTAGCTTTTCAGAAAATGAAAAATAACGTCGTATGCAACAAGTCTCTGTCAATAGAAGTGAGAAAGAGAGTTCATCGGGGCTATATAGAACCAATTTAAAAAAGACAAAAAAATAGTTTCTCCCCGGCGGGGAATCGAACCCCGGTCTCCCGCGTGACAGGCGGGGATACTTACCACTATACTACCGAGGAAACTGAAGAAATAAAGTCATTGTTCGACACACTTGCTAAACTATAGAAGAGTACCCACTTTTGTTACTTTTCTCTTGGGCAATCTTTACACCTGCTCAATATCAGCCCATATTTGAGTTGATTTTCAACCAAATTGTTTTTGATCTGCCTCTGTCTCGCCTAGCAGGACATTATGCAAACGAAGAATACTGAACGTTACAAGTCTCATAAACTTTATCAGGTTCAAGCAGTGGTGGTCTCAAATGACGGCCAGAGGGAGAGACACGGCCCGCCAGTCTATTTTTCTTAGCATTGTTGATATACCACAATACCTGCTCATTTCTGCCAGCTTTACCGCAGCACTGGCATTATTTGCCTGTTCCCTATTATTTTCTTAACCATTCAGCGTACACAGAAATTACTATATTTAACATCTATAAATACAAATATTGTCAGGTCGGGTAATTTTACCTGCTACTGTATGCAGTAAACAGTACAACCTGTGGCTGCCCTGCTGACTTGCAGGTAAGCTCGGGATAGTAAAAGGCTAAGGGAGGGTACCCCGAAGTAAGACAATCCTACTGCCTTGTGGGTGAGACTTTTTAGTCAAAGGCTAGCGGAGCCAACAGAAAAAAACCAGCGTCGTAACTTCTTTGTACAATCATGAATCACCACAATTTTTTGGCCTTGTAATGAAAAGGGAACAGCTGGAATATATTGTAACAACTGGGAAAATTGGGGGACAAAGAGATAGAGGGAAGCAAAGAGAAAAGATACCAGACAGCTTAAGAGAATGGCTTGTCAGTATGTCAACAAACAGAAATGATAAATAACTGTCGAGATCGAAAGTTGTGGAGAAAAATAATCACCTGCGCCAGCAGGCACGGTACTTGATGATGATGACTAGTGAGAAGACATACATAATCTGATATTGAATGGATCGTCGCCTCATCAAGAACAAAGTAAGATAATACAACATAATGGATTTATTTCTGTAGTGGACGATGGCTGCAAGAAAGAGAAAAAAACAAAACAATTGATCTCACTTTTGCCATTTTAAAATATCGTTTCTAGTTGCTGGTTGACACAGGTTGCCTACATTTTATGTTTGGGCTAGTCACCGTCTTCTTTGTGAGGCCATAAGATTAGATTGGAATTGTCATGAAAAGAGGACAAAAGTTTCTTTCTCCCCGGCGGAGAATCGAACCCCGGTCTCCCGCGTGACAGGCGGGGATACTTACCACTATACTACCGAGGAAACTGAAGAAATAAAGTCATTGTTCGACACACTTGCTAGACTTTAGAGGAGTACCCACTTTTGTTACTTTTCTCTTGGGCAATCTTTACACCTGCTCAATATCAGTCCATATTCGAGTTGTTTTTCAGCCAAATTGTTTTTCATCTGCCTCTGTCTTGCCTAGCAGGACATTATTATGCAAAAGAAGAATGCTGAACGTGACAAGTTCCATAAACTGTACCTAGAACAAGCAGTGGTGGTCTCAATTGACGGCCAGAGGGAGAGACCAGACCCGCCAGTCTATTTCTCCTAGCATTGTTGTTACACTCCACTAATGACTCCTACCTTGCTTCCAGCTTTATCGCAGCAAGGGCATTATTTGCCTGTTCCCTATTTTTTCTTAGCTATTGAAGCGTACATAGAAACTACTACACTTATATTTATAAATATAAAAATATCGAAATACTGGAAATAATCCAAATTTTCGAGAAGTCAATCATTGGCGGCAAGGATCTGAGAATCATAAAAAAAAACTTGTACTGACAACAAACAGCAGCCATAAGAATTAACAACCAAACAGGACAGTTCCAATATATAAAACAAGGAGTATCAGACAAGGCTGTGTTCTGTCTCCCGGTTTGTTTTCATCTTACAGCAAAAATATTATGAGATCAATATAGAAATAATAAAAGGAACTGAAGTGAACAGTCACTACATAAATAATTTGCGTTAAACGAATGACACAGTCTTAATGGCAGAGACAGAGAATAAGCTACAAGAAATGATAGACATAATAGTAAAAGAAAGCAATAAGAAAGGCCTCAATCTGAATTGAATGAAATCAGAAGTAATGGTCATATCGAAGAAACAATCACCATCATGGAGAATAAAAATAACAGGACATATCTGAAACAAGTGCAACGCGTCAAATACTTGGGCACAAAAGTAACATCAGATGGAAGATGCACCACAGAAATAAAAAAAAAAAAACAGTAACCCAGGTCAAATTAGCTTTTCAGAAAATGAAAAATAACGTCGTATGCAACAAGTCTCTGTCAATAGAAGTGAGAAAGAGAGTTCATCGGGGCTATATAGAACCAATTTAAAAAAGACAAAAAAATAGTTTCTCCCCGGCGGGGAATCGAACCCCGGTCTCCCGCGTGACAGGCGGGGATACTTACCACTATACTACCGAGGAAACTGAAGAAATAAAGTCGTTGTTCGACACACTTGCTAAACTATAGAGGAGTACCCACTTTTGTTACTTTTCTCTTGGGCAATCTTTACACCTGCTCAATATCAGCCCATATTTGAGTTGATTTTCAACCAAATTGTTTTTGATCTGCCTCTGTCTCGCCTAGCAGGACATTATGCAAACGAAGAATGCTGAACGTTACAAGTCTCATAAACTTTATCAGGTTCAAGCAGTGGTGGTCTCAAATGACGGCCAGAGGGAGAGACACGGCCCGCCAGTCTATTTTTCTTAGCATTGTTGATATACCACAATACCTGCTCATTTCTGCCAGCTTTACCGCAGCACTGGCATTATTTGCCTGTTCCCTATTATTTTCTTAACCATTCAGCGTACACAGAAATTACTATATTTAACATCTATAAATACAAATATTGTCAGGTCGGGTAATTTTACCTGCTACTGTATGCAGTAAACAGTACAACCTGTGGCTGCCCTGCTGACTTGCAGGTAAGCTCGGGATAGTAAAAGGCTAAGGGAGGGTACCCGAAGTAAGACAATCCTACAGCCTTGTGGGTGAGACTTTTTAGTCAAAGGCTAGCGGAGCCAACAGAAAAAAACCAGCGTCGTAACTTCTTTGTACAATCATGAATCACCACAATTTTTTGGCCTTGTAATGAAAAGGGAACAGCTGGAATATATTGTAACAACTGGGAAAATTGGGGGACAAAGAGATAGAGGGAAGCAAAGAGAAAAGATACCAGACAGCTTAAGAGAATGGCTTGTCAGTATGTCAACAAACAGAAATGATAAATAACTGTCGAGATCGAAAGTTGTGGAGAAAAATAATCACCTGCGCCAGCAGGCACGGTACTTGATGATGATGACTAGTGAGAAGACATACATAATCTGATATTGAATGGATCGTCGCCTCATCAAGAACAAAGTAAGATAATACAACATAATGGATTTATTTCTGTAGTGGACGATGGCTGCAAGAAAGAGAAAAAAACAAAACAATTGATCTCACTTTTGCCATTTTAAAATATCGTTTCTAGTTGCTGGTTGACACAGGTTGCCTACATTTTATGTTTGGGCTAGTCACCGTCTTCTTTGTGAGGCCATAAGATTAGATCGGAATTGTCATGAAAAGAGGACAAAAGTTTCTTTCTCCCCGGCGGGGAATCGAACCCCGGTCTCCCGCGTGACAGGCGGGGATACTTACCACTATACTACCGAGGAAACTGAAGAAATAAAGTCATTGTTCGACACACTTGCTAGACTTTAGAGGAGTACCCACTTTTGTTACTTTTCTCTTGGGCAATCTTTACACCTGCTCAATATCAGTCCATATTCGAGTTGTTTTTCAGCCAAATTGTTTTTGATCTGCCTCTGTCTCGCCTAGCAGGACATTATTATGCAAAAGAAGAATGCTGAACGTGACAAGTTCCATAAACTGTACCTAGAACAAGCAGTGGTGGTCTCAATTGACGGCCAGAGGGAGAGACACGGCCCGCCAGTCTATTTTTCTTAGCATTGTTGATATATCACAATACCTGCTCATTTCTGCCAGCTTTACCGCAGCACTGGCATTATTTGCCTGTTCCCTATTATTTTCTTAACCATTCAGCGTACACAGAAATTACTATATTTAACATCTATAAATACAAATATTGTCAGGTCAGGTAACTTTACCTGCTACTGTATGCAGTAAACAGTACAACCTGTGGCTGCCCTGCTGACTTGCAGGTAAGCTCGGGATAGTAAAAGGCTAAGGGAGGGTACCCCGAAGTAAGACAATCCTACTGCCTTGTGGGTGAGACTTTTTAGTCAAAGGCTAGCGGAGCCAACAGAAAAAAACCAGCGTCGTAACTTCTTTGTACAATCATGAATCACCACAATTTTTGGCCTTGTAATGAAAAGGGAACAGCTGGAATATATTGTAACAACTGGGAAAATTGGGGGACAAAGAGATAGAGGGAAGCAAAGAGAAAAGATACCAGACAGCTTAAGAGAATGGCTTGTCAGTATGTCAACAAACAGAAATGATAAATAACTGTCGAGATCGAAAGTTGTGGAGAAAAATAATCACCTGCGCCAGCAGGCACGGTACTTGATGATGATGACTAGTGAGAAGACATACATAATCTGATATTGAATGGATCGTCGCCTCATCAAGAACAAAGTAAGATAATACAACATAATGGATTTATTTCTGTAGTGGACGATGGCTGCAAGAAAGAGAAAAAAACAAAACAATTGATCTCACTTTTGCCATTTTAAAATATCGTTTCTAGTTGCTGGTTGACACAGGTTGCCTACATTTTATGTTTGGGCTAGTCACCGTCTTCTTTGTGAGGCCATAAGATTAGATTGGAATTGTCATGAAAAGAGGACAAAAGTTTCTTTCTCCCCGGCGGAGAATCGAACCCCGGTCTCCCGCGTGACAGGCGGGGATACTTACCACTATACTACCGAGGAAACTGAAGAAATAAAGTCATTGTTCGACACACTTGCTAGACTTTAGAGGAGTACCCACTTTTGTTACTTTTCTCTTGGGCAATCTTTACACCTGCTCAATATCAGTCCATATTCGAGTTGTTTTTCAGCCAAATTGTTTTTGATCTGCCTCTGTCTTGCCTAGCAGGACATTATTATGCAAAAGAAGAATGCTGAACGTGACAAGTTCCATAAACTGTACCTAGAACAAGCAGTGGTGGTCTCAATTGACGGCCAGAGGGAGAGACCAGACCCGCCAGTCTATTTCTCCTAGCATTGTTGTTACACTCCACTAATGACTCCTACCTTGCTTCCAGCTTTATCGCAGCAAGGGCATTATTTGCCTGTTCCCTATTTTTTCTTAGCTATTGAAGCGTACATAGAAACTACTACACTTATATTTATAAATATAAAAATATCGAAATACTGGAAATAATCCAAATTTTCGAGAAGTCAATCATTGGCGGCAAGGATCTGAGAATCATAAAAAAAAACTTGTACTGACAACAAACAGCAGCCATAAGAATTAACAACCAAACAGGACAGTTCCAATATATAAAACAAGGAGTATCAGACAAGGCTGTGTTCTGTCTCCCGGTTTGTTTTCATCTTACAGCAAAAATATTATGAGATCAATATAGAAATAATAAAAGGAACTGAAGTGAACAGTCACTACATAAATAATTTGCGTTAAACGAATGACACAGTCTTAATGGCAGAGACAGAGAATAAGCTACAAGAAATGATAGACATAATAGTAAAAGAAAGCAATAAGAAAGGCCTCAGTCTGAATTGAATGAAATCAGAAGTAATGGTCATATCGAAGAAACAATCACCATCATGGAGAATAAAAATAACAGGACATATCTGAAACAAGTGCAACGCGTCAAATACTTGGGCACAAAAGTAACATCAGATGGAAGATGCACCACAGAAATAAAAAAAAAAAAACAGTAACCCAGGTCAAATTAGCTTTTCAGAAAATGAAAAATAACGTCGTATGCAACAAGTCTCTGTCAATAGAAGTGAGAAAGAGAGTTCATCGGGGCTATATAGAACCAATTTAAAAAAGACAAAAAAATAGTTTCTCCCCGGCGGGGAATCGAACCCCGGTCTCCCGCGTGACAGGCGGGGATACTTACCACTATACTACCGAGGAAACTGAAGAAATAAAGTCGTTGTTCGACACACTTGCTAAACTATAGAGGAGTACCCACTTTTGTTACTTTTCTCTTGGGCAATCTTTACACCTGCTCAATATCAGCCCATATTTGAGTTGATTTTCAACCAAATTGTTTTTGATCTGCCTCTGTCTCGCCTAGCAGGACATTATGCAAACGAAGAATGCTGAACGTTACAAGTCTCATAAACTTTATCAGGTTCAAGCAGTGGTGGTCTCAAATGACGGCCAGAGGGAGAGACACGGCCCGCCAGTCTATTTTTCTTAGCATTGTTGATATACCACAATACCTGCTCATTTCTGCCAGCTTTACCGCAGCACTGGCATTATTTGCCTGTTCCCTATTATTTTCTTAACCATTCAGCGTACACAGAAATTACTATATTTAACATCTATAAATACAAATATTGTCAGGTCGGGTAATTTTACCTGCTACTGTATGCAGTAAACAGTACAACCTGTGGCTGCCCTGCTGACTTGCAGGTAAGCTCGGGATAGTAAAAGGCTAAGGGAGGGTACCCCGAAGTAAGACAATCCTACAGCCTTGTGGGTGAGACTTTTTAGTCAAAGGCTAGCGGAGCCAACAGAAAAAAACCAGCGTCGTAACTTCTTTGTACAATCATGAATCACCACAATTTTTTGGCCTTGTAATGAAAAGGGAACAGCTGGAATATATTGTAACAACTGGGAAAATTGGGGGACAAAGAGATAGAGGGAAGCAAAGAGAAAAGATACCAGACAGCTTAAGAGAATGGCTTGTCAGTATGTCAACAAACAGAAATGATAAATAACTGTCGAGATCGAAAGTTGTGGAGAAAAATAATCACCTGCGCCAGCAGGCACGGTACTTGATGATGATGACTAGTGAGAAGACATACATAATCTGATATTGAATGGATCGTCGCCTCATCAAGAACAAAGTAAGATAATACAACATAATGGATTTATTTCTGTAGTGGACGATGGCTGCAAGAAAGAGAAAAAAACAAAACAATTGATCTCACTTTTGCCATTTTAAAATATCGTTTCTAGTTGCTGGTTGACACAGGTTGCCTACATTTTATGTTTGGGCTAGTCACCGTCTTCTTTGTGAGGCCATAAGATTAGATCGGAATTGTCATGAAAAGAGGACAAAAGTTTCTTTCTCCCCGGCGGGGAATCGAACCCCGGTCTCCCGCGTGACAGGCGAGGATACTTACCACTATACTACCGAGGAAACTGAAGAAATAAAGTCATTGTTCGACACACTTGCTAGACTTTAGAGGAGTACCCACTTTTGTTACTTTTCTCTTGGGCAATCTTTACACCTGCTCAATATCAGTCCATATTCGAGTTGTTTTTCAGCCAAATTGTTTTTGATCTGCCTCTGTCTTGCCTAGCAGGACATTATTATGCAAAAGAAGAATGCTGAACGTGACAAGTTCCATAAACTGTACCTAGAACAAGCAGTGGTGGTCTCAATTGACGGCCAGAGGGAGAGACACGGCCCGCCAGTCTATTTTTCTTAGCATTGTTGATATATCACAATACCTGCTCATTTCTGCCAGCTTTACCGCAGCACTGGCATTATTTGCCTGTTCCCTATTATTTTCTTAACCATTCAGCGTACACAGAAATTACTATATTTAACATCTATAAATACAAATATTGTCAGGTCGGGTAATTTTACCTGCTACTGTATGCAGTAAACAGTACAACCTGTGGCTGCCCTGCTGACTTGCAGGTAAGCTCGGGATAGTAAAAGGCTAAGGGAGGGTACCCCGAAGTAAGACAATCCTACTGCCTTGTGGGTGAGACTTTTTAGTCAAAGGCTAGCGGAGCCAACAGAAAAAAACCAGCGTCGTAACTTCTTTGTACAATCATGAATCACCACAATTTTTGGCCTTGTAATGAAAAGGGAACAGCTGGAATATATTGTAACAACTGGGAAAATTGGGGGACAAAGAGATAGAGGGAAGCAAAGAGAAAAGATACCAGACAGCTTAAGAGAATGGCTTGTCAGTATGTCAACAAACAGAAATGATAAATAACTGTCGAGATCGAAAGTTGTGGAGAAAAATAATCACCTGCGCCAGCAGGCACGGTACTTGATGATGATGACTAGTGAGAAGACATACATAATCTGATATTGAATGGATCGTCGCCTCATCAAGAACAAAGTAAGATAATACAACATAATGGATTTATTTCTGTAGTGGACGATGGCTGCAAGAAAGAGAAAAAAACAAAACAATTGATCTCACTTTTGCCATTTTAAAATATCGTTTCTAGTTGCTGGTTGACACAGGTTGCCTACATTTTATGTTTGGGCTAGTCACCGTCTTCTTTGTGAGGCCATAAGATTAGATTGGAATTGTCATGAAAAGAGGACAAAAGTTTCTTTCTCCCCGGCGGAGAATCGAACCCCGGTCTCCCGCGTGACAGGCGGGGATACTTACCACTATACTACCGAGGAAACTGAAGAAATAAAGTCATTGTTCGACACACTTGCTAGACTTTAGAGGAGTACCCACTTTTGTTACTTTTCTCTTGGGCAATCTTTACACCTGCTCAATATCAGTCCATATTCGAGTTGTTTTTCAGCCAAATTGTTTTTGATCTGCCTCTGTCTCGCCTAGCAGGACATTATTATGCAAAAGAAGAATGCTGAACGTGACAAGTTCCATAAACTGTACCTAGAACAAGCAGTGGTGGTCTCAATTGACGGCCAGAGGGAGAGACCAGACCCGCCAGTCTATTTCTCCTAGCATTGTTGTTACACTCCACTAATGACTCCTACCTTGCTTCCAGCTTTATCGCAGCAAGGGCATTATTTGCCTGTTCCCTATTTTTTCTTAGCTATTGAAGCGTACATAGAAACTACTACACTTATATTTATAAATATAAAAATATCGAAATACTGGAAATAATCCAAATTTTCGAGAAGTCAATCATTGGCGGCAAGGATCTGCGAATCATAAAAAAAAACTTGTACTGACAACAAACAGCAGCCATAAGAATTAACAACCAAACAGGACAGTTCCAATATATAAAACAAGGAGTATCAGACAAGGCTGTGTTCTGTCTCCCGGTTTGTTTTCATCTTACAGCAAAAATATTATGAAATCAATATAGAAATAATAAAAGGAACTGAAGTGAACAGTCACTACATAAATAATTTGCGTTAAACGAATGACACAGTCTTAATGGCAGAGACAGAGAATAAGCTACAAGAAATGATAGACATAATAGTAAAAGAAAGCAATAAGAAAGGCCTCAATCTGAATTGAATGAAATCAGAAGTAATGGTCATATCGAAGAAACAATCACCATCATGGAGAATAAAAATAACAGGACATATCTGAAACAAGTGCAACGCGTCAAATACTTGGGCACAAAAGTAACATCAGATGGAAGATGCACCACAGAAATAAAAAAAAAAAAACAGTAACCCAGGTCAAATTAGCTTTTCAGAAAATGAAAAATAACGTCGTATGCAACAAGTCTCTGTCAATAGAAGTGAGAAAGAGAGTTCATCGGGGCTATATAGAACCAATTTAAAAAAGACAAAAAAATAGTTTCTCCCCGGCGGGGAATCGAACCCCGGTCTCCCGCGTGACAGGCGGGGATACTTACCACTATACTACCGAGGAAACTGAAGAAATAAAGTCGTTGTTCGACACACTTGCTAAACTATAGAGGAGTACCCACTTTTGTTACTTTTCTCTTGGGCAATCTTTACACCTGCTCAATATCAGCCCATATTTGAGTTGATTTTCAACCAAATTGTTTTTGATCTGCCTCTGTCTCGCCTAGCAGGACATTATGCAAACGAAGAATGCTGAACGTTACAAGTCTCATAAACTTTATCAGGTTCAAGCAGTGGTGGTCTCAAATGACGGCCAGAGGGAGAGACACGGCCCGCCAGTCTATTTTTCTTAGCATTGTTGATATACCACAATACCTGCTCATTTCTGCCAGCTTTACCGCAGCACTGGCATTATTTGCCTGTTCCCTATTATTTTCTTAACCATTCAGCGTACACAGAAATTACTATATTTAACATCTATAAATACAAATATTGTCAGGTCGGGTAATTTTACCTGCTACTGTATGCAGTAAACAGTACAACCTGTGGCTGCCCTGCTGACTTGCAGGTAAGCTCGGGATAGTAAAAGGCTAAGGGAGGGTACCCCGAAGTAAGACAATCCTACAGCCTTGTGGGTGAGACTTTTTAGTCAAAGGCTAGCGGAGCCAACAGAAAAAAACCAGCGTCGTAACTTCTTTGTACAATCATGAATCACCACAATTTTTTGGCCTTGTAATGAAAAGGGAACAGCTGGAATATATTGTAACAACTGGGAAAATTGGGAGACAAAGAGATAGAGGGAAGCAAAGAGAAAAGATACCAGACAGCTTAAGAGAATGGCTTGTCAGTATGTCAACAAACAGAAATGATAAATAACTGTCGAGATCGAAAGTTGTGGAGAAAAATAATCACCTGCGCCAGCAGGCACGGTACTTGATGATGATGACTAGTGAGAAGACATACATAATCTGATATTGAATGGATCGTCGCCTCATCAAGAACAAAGTAAGATAATACAACATAATGGATTTATTTCTGTAGTGGACGATGGCTGCAAGAAAGAGAAAAAAACAAAACAATTGATCTCACTTTTGCCATTTTAAAATATCGTTTCTAGTTGCTGGTTGACACAGGTTGCCTACATTTTATGTTTGGGCTAGTCACCGTCTTCTTTGTGAGGCCATAAGATTAGATTGGAATTGTCATGAAAAGAGGACAAAAGTTTCTTTCTCCCCGGCGGGGAATCGAACCCCGGTCTCCCGCGTGACAGGCGGGGATACTTACCACTATACTACCGAGGAAACTGAAGAAATAAAGTCATTGTTCGACACACTTGCTAGACTTTAGAGGAGTACCCACTTTTGTTACTTTTCTCTTGGGCAATCTTTACACCTGCTCAATATCAGTCCATATTCGAGTTGTTTTTCAGCCAAATTGTTTTTGATCTGCCTCTGTCTCGCCTAGCAGGACATTATTATGCAAAAGAAGAATGCTGAACGTGACAAGTTCCATAAACTGTACCTAGAACAAGCAGTGGTGGTCTCAATTGACGGCCAGAGGGAGAGACACGGCCCGCCAGTCTATTTTTCTTAGCATTGTTGATATATCACAATACCTGCTCATTTCTGCCAGCTTTACCGCAGCACTGGCATTATTTGCCTGTTCCCTATTATTTTCTTAACCATTCAGCGTACACAGAAATTACTATATTTAACATCTATAAATACAAATATTGTCAGGTCAGGTAATTTTACCAGCTACTGTATGCAGTAAACAGTACAACCTGTGGCTGCCCTGCTGACTTGCAGGTAAGCTCGGGATAGTAAAAGGCTAAGGGAGGGTACCCCGAAGTAAGACAATCCTACTGCCTTGTGGGTGAGACTTTTTAGTCAAAGGCTAGCGGAGCCAACAGAAAAAAACCAGCGTCGTAACTTCTTTGTACAATCATGAATCACCACAATTTTTTGGCCTTGTAATGAAAAGGGAACAGCTGGAATATATTGTAACAACTGGGAAAATTGGGGGACAAAGAGATAGAGGGAAGCAAAGAGAAAAGATACCAGACAGCTTAAGAGAATGGCTTGTCAGTATGTCAACAAACAGAAATGATAAATAACTGTCGAGATCGAAAGTTGTGGAGAAAAATAATCACCTGCGCCAGCAGGCACGGTACTTGATGATGATGACTAGTGAGAAGACATACATAATCTGATATTGAATGGATCGTCGCCTCATCAAGAACAAAGTAAGATAATACAACATAATGGATTTATTTCTGTAGTGGACGATGGCTGCAAGAAAGAGAAAAAAACAAAACAATTGATCTCACTTTTGCCATTTTAAAATATCGTTTCTAGTTGCTGGTTGACACAGGTTGCCTACATTTTATGTTTGGGCTAGTCACCGTCTTCTTTGTGAGGCCATAAGATTAGATTGGAATTGTCATGAAAAGAGGACAAAAGTTTCTTTCTCCCCGGCGGAGAATCGAACCCCGGTCTCCCGCGTGACAGGCGGGGATACTTACCACTATACTACCGAGGAAACTGAAGAAATAAAGTCATTGTTCGACACACTTGCTAGACTTTAGAGGAGTACCCACTTTTGTTACTTTTCTCTTGGGCAATCTTTACACCTGCTCAATATCAGTCCATATTCGAGTTGTTTTTCAGCCAAATTGTTTTTGATCTGCCTCTGTCTTGCCTAGCAGGACATTATTATGCAAAAGAAGAATGCTGAACGTGACAAGTTCCATAAACTGTACCTAGAACAAGCAGTGGTGGTCTCAATTGACGGCCAGAGGGAGAGACCAGACCCGCCAGTCTATTTCTCCTAGCATTGTTGTTACACTCCACTAATGACTCCTACCTTGCTTCCAGCTTTATCGCAGCAAGGGCATTATTTGCCTGTTCCCTATTTTTTCTTAGCTATTGAAGCGTACATAGAAACTACTACACTTATATTTATAAATATAAAAATATCGAAATACTGGAAATAATCCAAATTTTCGAGAAGTCAATCATTGGCGGCAAGGATCTGAGAATCATAAAAAAAAACTTGTACTGACAACAAACAGCAGCCATAAGAATTAACAACCAAACAGGACAGTTCCAATATATAAAACAAGGAGTATCAGACAAGGCTGTGTTCTGTCTCCCGGTTTGTTTTCATCTTACAGCAAAAATATTATGAGATCAATATAGAAATAATAAAAGGAACTGAAGTGAACAGTCACTACATAAATAATTTGCGTTAAACGAATGACACAGTCTTAATGGCAGAGACAGAGAATAAGCTACAAGAAATGATAGACATAATAGTAAAAGAAAGCAATAAGAAAGGCCTCAATCTGAATTGAATGAAATCAGAAGTAATGGTCATATCGAAGAAACAATCACCATCATGGAGAATAAAAATAACAGGACATATCTGAAACAAGTGCAACGCGTCAAATACTTGGGCACAAAAGTAACATCAGATGGAAGATGCACCACAGAAATAAAAAATAAAAAAACAGTAACCCAGGTCAAATTAGCTTTTCAGAAAATGAAAAATAACGTCGTATGCAACAAGTCTCTGTCAATAGAAGTGAGAAAGAGAGTTCATCGGGGCTATATAGAACCAATTTAAAAAAGACAAAAAAATAGTTTCTCCCCGGCGGGGAATCGAACCCCGGTCTCCCGCGTGACAGGCGGGGATACTTACCACTATACTACCGAGGAAACTGAAGAAATAAAGTCATTGTTCGACACACTTGCTAAACTATAGAGGAGTACCCACTTTTGTTACTTTTCTCTTGGGCAATCTTTACACCTGCTCAATATCAGCCCATATTTGAGTTGATTTTCAACCAAATTGTTTTTGATCTGCCTCTGTCTCGCCTAGCAGGACATTATGCAAACGAAGAATACTGAACGTTACAAGTCTCATAAACTTTATCAGGTTCAAGCAGTGGTGGTCTCAAATGACGGCCAGAGGGAGAGACACGGCCCGCCAGTCTATTTTTCTTAGCATTGTTGATATACCACAATACCTGCTCATTTCTGCCAGCTTTACCGCAGCACTGGCATTATTTGCCTGTTCCCTATTATTTTCTTAACCATTCAGCGTACACAGAAATTACTATATTTAACATCTATAAATACAAATATTGTCAGGTCGGGTAATTTTACCTGCTACTGTATGCAGTAAACAGTACAACCTGTGGCTGCCCTGCTGACTTGCAGGTAAGCTCGGGATAGTAAAAGGCTAAGGGAGGGTACCCCGAAGTAAGACAATCCTACTGCCTTGTGGGTGAGACTTTTTAGTCAAAGGCTAGCGGAGCCAACAGAAAAAAACCAGCGTCGTAACTTCTTTGTACAATCATGAATCACCACAATTTTTTGGCCTTGTAATGAAAAGGGAACAGCTGGAATATATTGTAACAACTGGGAAAATTGGGGGACAAAGAGATAGAGGGAAGCAAAGAGAAAAGATACCAGACAGCTTAAGAGAATGGCTTGTCAGTATGTCAACAAACAGAAATGATAAATAACTGTCGAGATCGAAAGTTGTGGAGAAAAATAATCACCTGCGCCAGCAGGCACGGTACTTGATGATGATGACTAGTGAGAAGACATACATAATCTGATATTGAATGGATCGTCGCCTCATCAAGAACAAAGTAAGATAATACAACATAATGGATTTATTTCTGTAGTGGACGATGGCTGCAAGAAAGAGAAAAAAACAAAACAATTGATCTCACTTTTGCCATTTTAAAATATCGTTTCTAGTTGCTGGTTGACACAGGTTGCCTACATTTTATGTTTGGGCTAGTCACCGTCTTCTTTGTGAGGCCATAAGATTAGATTGGAATTGTCATGAAAAAAGGACAAAAGTTTCTTTCTCCCCGGCGGGGAATCGAACCCCGGTCTCCCGCGTGACAGGCGGGGATACTTACCACTATACTACCGAGGAAACTGAAGAAATAAAGTCATTGTTCGACACACTTGCTAGACTTTAGAGGAGTACCCACTTTTGTTACTTTTCTCTTGGGCAATCTTTACACCTGCTCAATATCAGTCCATATTCGAGTTGTTTTTCAGCCAAATTGTTTTTGATCTGCCTCTGTCTTGCCTAGCAGGACATTATTATGTAAAAGAAGAATGCTGAACGTGACAAGTTCCATAAACTGTACCTAGAACAAGCAGTGGTGGTCTCAATTGACGGCCAGAGGGAGAGACACGACCCGCCAGTCTATTTCTCCTAGCATTGTTGTTACACTCCACTAATGACTCCTACCTTGCTTCCAGCTTTATCGCAGCAAGGGCATTATTTGCCTGTTCCCTATTTTTTCTTAGCTATTGAAGCGTACACAGAAACTACTACACTTATATTTATAAATATAAAAATATCGAAATACTGGAAATAATCAATATTTTCGAGAAGTCAATCATTGGCGGCAAGGATCTGCGAATCATAAAAAAAAAACTTGTACTGACAACAAACAGCAGCCATAAGAATTAACAACCAAACAGGACAGTTCCAATATATAAAACAAGGAGTATCAGACAAGGCTGTGTTCTATCTCCCGGTTTGTTTTCATCTTACAGCGAAAATATTATGAGATCAATAGTAGATATAAAAGGAACTGAAGTGAACAGTCACTACATAAATAATTTGCGTTAAACGAATGACACAGTCTTAATAGCAGAGACAGAGAATAAGCTACAAGAAATGATAGACATAGTAGTAAAAGAAAGCAATGAGAAAGGACTCAATCTGAATTGAATGAAATCAGAAGTAATGGTCATATCGAAGAAACAATCACTATCATGGAGAATAAAAATAACAGGACATATCTGAAACAAGTGCAACGCGTCAAATACTTGGGCACAAAAGTAACATCAGATGGAAGACGCACCACAGAAATGTTAAAAAAAAAACAGTATAACCCAGGCCAAATTAGCATTTCAGAAAATAAAAAAAAACGTCGTATGCAACAAGTCTCTGTCAATAGAAGTGAGAAAGAGTTCATCGGTGCTATATAGAACCAATTTAAAAAAGACAAAAAATAGTTTCTCCCCGGCGGGGAATCGAACCCCGGTCTCTCGCGTGACAGGCGGGGATACTTACCACTATACTACCGAGGAAACTGAAGAAGTAAAGTCGTTGGTCGACACACTTGCTAGACTATAGAGGAGTACCCACTTTTGTTACTTTTCTCTTGGGCAATCTTTACACCTGCTCAATATCAGTCCATATTCGAGTTGTTTTTCAATCAAATTGTTTTTGATCTGCCTCTGTCTCGCCTAGCAGGACATTATGCAAACGAAGAATGCTGAACGTTACAAGTCTCATAAACTTTATCAGGTTCAAGCAGTGGTGGTCTCAAATGACGGCCAGAGGGAGAGACCCGGCCCGCCAGTCCTGGCACCTTGCTACCAGCTTTACCGCAGCACTGGCATTATTTGCCTGTTCCATATTTTTTCTTAGCCATTGTAGCGTACACAGAAACTACTATATTTAATATCTATAAATAAAAATCAAAGTTCCAGTAGGTTTAAAAAAAATAAATCTATTGATAATAATCAAAGGCTGCAAAGTTGTTTTTCTGTCCATGTCAGGTGGTAGGTAGCGTACAAGTGTGATTATTTATTACTAAATCATCATCAACTACTGTGCCTGCGGGCGTAGGTGATCATGTCTCTCCACAACTTTCGAACTCGACAGTTATTTAATATTTCTTTTGTTGATCTTCTGCCAAGCCATTCTCTTAAGCTGCCTGTTATTATTTTTTTTCTTTGCTTCCCTCTATCTCTTCATCCCTCATTTTTCCCAGTTGTTACGAAATAATATATTCCAGCTGTGAAACTTTTTGCTTTGGCCTCTTTCATAACGTTTTCATTACTCTTCTTAGCTGTCCATGTTATTCTCAACATTCTTCTGCAAAACCACATTTCTACAACCTGTAGTGATTTCCTTTGTTGTCCTATTGTCCGTGATTCACATCCATATGTTAAGACCGGCTCTATTTCTTCATCACATCATTTAGTTTTTGACGATACTCTAAGTCTGGCCCTGGCCTTGGTTATGATCCGGTCCTATGTCAAACTTAAGTTGGTCAACACTGGTCCAGAGGTAAGACATCGTCCTCTGAACAAGAAGTTCCGGGGTTCCACCACCACTACCGGCGATGGGAATTTGTCAAAAATAGAACAAGTGGGTTTTTTCGAGGCTTTACCGTCCCCTGGTCTTTGGGTAGTGAAATCCGATGTATAACCCTCTCTGGGTAGTGAGATTTAATGCATAGTCCTCTCTTGGTAGTGAGATCTGGTGTCTATAGTCCTCTCTGGGTAGTGACATTCAATGTCTAGTCCTCTCTGGGTAGTGAGATCTGATGTCTATAGTCCTCTCTGGGTAGTGACATTCAATGTCTAGTCTTCTCTGGGTAGTGAGATCTGATGTCTATAGTCCTCTCTGGGTAGTGACATTCAATGTCTAGTCCTCTCTGGGTAGTGAGATCTGATGTCTATAGTCCTCTCTGGGTAGTGACATTCAATGTCTAGTCTTCTCTGGGTAGTGAGATCTGATGTCTACGGTCCTCTCTGTTTAGTGAGATCTGCTGTCTATAGCCTTCTCTGGGTAGTGAGATCCTATGTCTAGCCCTCTATGGGTAGTGAGATCCGATGTCTAGCCCTCTGGGTAGTGAGATCTGATATTTAGCCCTACTGGGGTAGTGAGATCTGATGTTTAGCCCTTCTGGGTAGTGAGATCTGATATTTAGCCCTACTGGGTAGTGAGATCTGATGTCTTAGCCCTCTCTGGGTAGTGAGATCCGATGTCTAGCCATCTCTGGGTAATGGGATCTGATGTCTAACCCTCTTCGAAAACAGCGAAAAACAGGAGGTCCCGTGTGCACTGTCTCACGTTAAAGAACCCTTGGCAGTTTAAAGTCGAAAAGAGTAAGCCTAATGTCTGCTGCCTGGGAAAAAATTGTTTTAAAAATCTATTCATTCATGCATATAGCGGATGTGTCGGGCTGAAAGGTGCAGATAGCGTGACTTTGCAGTAAACTAACGATACAACACATGCACGCCCCCTGAAGGGATGAACGCAAAGAAGAGAGAGATACCGGGGATCGTGAGCTCATCCAGCAACTGAGTGCGGTCAGCGCCATGAAGCTGACTAGTGACTACATGCGTCAGAGCTGATCAAGGTTCACTCCAACTCCTAGCGGTGCTCCTGGAACCAGAGTGCACAGTCTGGCCAAGCGAGTAGGGATCGAAGAAGGAAAGACAGCAAGCCGGTACTCAAAACTGCTGTGATGAAGTCGGATGTGTGGGGTCCAAAGGCATAAATATATATCTTTATATAGAACTTGGGGGAGTGGTTGGTCTCGAGGCAAGACAGAGAGGTTGTGAGTTCAAATCCCGGCTGCACCAGTTGGGATTTTTATTTATGATTTTTCTTTACGGCAACCACCACTGATCTCAACAGCGAGGCCCGGCTTGAAACGTCAATTACTCATCGACGGAAAAAATATGAGTACCTCCGTAGTTGGAGTTATCTGCCTGTGCGGCGAGGGACCCCTGTGCATGGAAAAATGAATTAATACGAAAAATTGGGTTCCTAGTCTCTAGGGACTTCGTCAGAGGTAAAGCTGGTGAAAGAAAAAAAATATAGAACTTAATATAGTTCTTTAGTAGTAGTCGTGTGAACGTCAATGAGAAGAAGATATCGTCATCATCATCGAGTGCCATCTCCGCAACGAAGGTTGGCTACCACGGAGTGCCACTCTGCTCTGTCTCTTGCTCTGATGGTGCAGATTGTCATAGGATGATTTGTCCATCTTTTGATGTTACTCGTCCATGTTAGTCTCGGTCTGCCTCTGCTTCTTTTACCTTGTATTTTCCCCTCCAGGATTACATTTAGTAGGCTGTTGTGTCTTTTGACATGACCCAAAAATCGCATTTGTCTGGTTTGGATTTTGTTTAGTAGGGATGAGGATATAGGTCTGCTATAAACCAGCGCTATAAGTATCAATGCCATCATCCTCATGTGCCATACCGGTTGGCGTAGGCGATCATGTCCTTCCACAATCTTCTATATACATTGCATCATATCAGTTCTGTTGTTGACTATTTTCCATGGCATGACACAAGGCTATCTAGATATGTTCTCTCTTTGTCGTCCGCGATCTCTCTTTCCCTCAATTTTGTCAGTTGTAACCAAGTATTCCAACTTTCCTCTTTTCATGATGTATCCGAAAAATGTTGACTGTTTCTTTTTAATGTTTCTCCTTTTTGTGTTGGCCTCCGAGAGTTTCCTCGTTGGTCTTTTTAGCTGTCCATGGAACTTTCAACATTCTTTTGAGAAATCCCATCTCTGTGGCCTCTAATCGTCTTTTGATTTCTTTGTTTACTGTCTACGATTCTTTTCTACAGGTCAGAATTGGCACTATATAGCACTGATGAACTCTCTTTCTCGCTTTTATTGATATATTTTTGATGCATAAGACGTTTTTCATTTCCTGAAATGCTATTTTGGTCTGAGCTATTCTGCTTTTTAAGGAGCCGCGATAGCTCAGTGGTTAGTGAACTGGACTACAAAGGACAAGAGGTAGGGTTCGATCCCAACCGACGGCTTCCGGGCTCACCCAGCCTTTAATGGGTACCTGATTTTTTTTCTGGGAAAGTAAAGCGGCACGGGCGTAATACCGACCACATTTCCACAAAAATCATGTGCCGAAGGTCTGTAAAATATATGGTCACTAACACCATATTCCCTATACGCCACTTGGCGTGACGGGGGTACTTTACTTTTTACTTATTCTGCTTTTTATTTCTGTGGTGCATCTCCCATCTGATGTTATTATTGTGCACAAGTATTTGAAACGTTGCACTTGTTTAAGATTTGTCTTGTTTATTTTTCATGCTGCATGATGGTGATGATTGTTTCTTCGATATGACCAATCATCATCATCATGCAACATAAAAATGACAAATAAACAACAACAGAAAAAAAACCAAAGAACAATATATGGTCCGAAGCTGGATCAAACCCGTACTCATTGTCACTGTGCCTTGCCACGAGAAGCCGAGCGCTAGGGAACACTGCCACTCCAGCTAAAAGAAAAACGAGTTATCGTGGACGATGTCTTTCACGCAGGTGTTTTCATGACTATAGCATAGGGTTACGATCACAGTTCGGGAATAAATTGTATTTCTGTACTTTCCTATTTAGACAAGTATCTCCCGTTAGGGCTGAATACCTGTGTTGCAGACACATATTTATAGGACTAAACGGCACTAAGATTGTGAAAGTTAATTGCGATAACGTAATAGATAGATTTGACCACCAAGTTTCACGAGGGCTGCAGTTTCAACAAATTTAGGCTGTAGAAATCTTTAAATAACTTTACAGGTTATTCTGATTTTAAGGACACCACGAAGTGGTGGGCTAAAGTCTGGACAGTTCTGGTTCACCGATCCTGACGCCAGCCGTCAGCTATCAGTCGCTGACAGCTTTCAGTTCTATTGCTGTTTCACACCTTGTCTCCAAATTGCATCTAAAAAAAGACGACACCTACCATCGCCATCAACATATGTCATGCCTAGTCGTAGGTTATCCTATCTCTCCACACAATTCCTGTAACAACAGTTTACCATTTCTATCGCAGACTTCCTTCCACGTCATTCTCTTAATTTAAGAAAACTGGTAGTTATTTTTAAATCCTGCTCATTTCAAGGTCAAGAAAATAATGTTTGTTTCCTCATTCTGAGTAACTTTTTGTTCTTTCTTTCTGTCGTTCACCCAATGACTACGAAGGGAATTAATTATCCCCTTTGTCATCCGTCCTTAGAAAGACGTTAAGTGGGCGTAGGTACGCTGTGTTGTAGTTTGCAGTAAGACTATGATGTTTGTGCCTTTCGGTCCAAAACATGCGATTTTAGCCTGTTATTTTTGAGCACTTGGTTGTCTTCCCACTTCGATCCTTGCTCGTTTGGGTAGACTAGACAGGTTAGTATGTTTCTGGAAGCACCGTGAAGAAGTGGAGTAGGGTCTGGATGATTCAGGTTCACCGATTCTGGCGCAAGCAATCAGCTGTGGGTCGCTGACAGCTTCTAGCTGTATTACTGAGAGACGCCTATGCCTGCACTCTGAATAAATGCTTCTAAATTAAAAAAAAAAAACTTGTTTTAAAACAGCTTTTATTCTTATAGGAACATGTTTAATTAATGTATCTTAGAAAACAATAGTTGTAAAACAGTTTAATTTTAATAAAAATAATAAATGAAACATCAGTGTTAAGACATGCTGCCGCCACCACCAGAAGACATCACCAACCAGGCAGCAGGGCATTCCCCCCCCCCACTAAATATAGAGGACCACTTCCGGGGCAGACATTCATTCGGCTGTTACATCATTTACGTTTCTCCTTCTTCTTACAAATAAAAACTTCACATTTAGTGTCCTTAAACCATAATTGCTAATAAAAGTAGCAGTGCAAAGAAATAAGATATTCTTGCTAGAATAGATGTACGTATCTTGAATAAATTTGTGACTTTTGTAAGGGGATTAACTAAAAGTAAATAACTTCACTCGTATGTCACATGTGCGGCCTTACGTCATATTCATTCATTAACATTCATCCCAGGAACGGCCATCTTTGTTGAGCTTAACCGTTTTTCTAGACAAACCTTCCAACAAGTGGGATTTATTTCGTTGTGACGAACTCAAAGTGTCTGGCTTTAATATGGCTGGACTTACTTGGGTTTTGTTGATTGTTTGTGTGCCGTACATTTTAGCTGTTTCAGGTAAATTCTTTGTTTCTTATCGTCTTGTTTGTGATTCTCATTTCTGAGAATGATTCTCGATTCAGTCTCCTTCAATTTTAATGACATTTATTAGTTAGCGTTTGTCAGCGTTTCATTTTATTTTAATTAAAAATAAAACAATGCCTAATACTCATTTTTGTAACTTGAGATAACATAAAAACACATACTACGGCACGTTTTAAAATGTAAATTGTAATTAAATTTACCCAGCCAAAAGAAGTTAAGTCTGTTACTGTTACTGTTAAGTTAGGTTAAGTTTGCATGAAACTCTACTCTATACTACTGATGAAATAAATGCAGGTGACTCACCACAACTCTGGACCAGACCACTGATGACTGACACACAGGTTATTGAAACTGGGAGAATTATTAGAGACGGCTCAATCAGAACAGATTCTGATAATCAAATGCGTGTAAAAAAAAAAGTAAAATAAATTAAATTCCATATCATATATTATATTGTGGGTTCCCCATTAATTATTACTACTTTAAAAAATGATAACGATAACATTTCAACTTTTGAACTTAGTTTAGTATAATACAGTATAGACAGTATAGTATAGTTATAGTAAACTATCTCACACATCTGCTTCACATTTCTACTTAGAACTTCACTACACTATGCACTATGTCATAGTCATAGTATGACTATCCCATTTAATTTAATTATTAACAGCATCTTCAATTTTTCAATCTTGATTTATTTTAATTTAATTAATTAGTTGATAATGATAATTTCTAGTTGTTGAAAATTAAATTGATAAATGCTAATACTAATTGAGTAATAACCCAGCCACTGAACTGAGAATGGTAGAATATTGTAAACATTGATGTGATGGCTTGGCTTAGCTGCTTAGGAATTTGGAATGAGTCATGAAAATGACATTTAAAATAAAGTACAATAAGGCATAAGGAGTGGGGTACTGTGGAGGTTTAAAACACACAACTTGGTTTACCATCCTACACATTTGATGAGTCATCATGTTAACACCACAGTTAATACAGTACCACCTGAGTAGTTTAATTACAATAATGATTAAAATAATTATACAATTTAAAATAATATTTAATTAGTTAATAGTTCTTCACACATAGCTTCATTTTCTAAATTTTCTGCTTCTTGGTTTTCTGTTTTAGATATTGGTTTTTATATGTGCTTTTGTGATAAATGATTTGACTTTTATTGTCTTTTGCCTGGATTTTCACTTTAGCTCCAGATAACACATGCAGTTTATATATATATTTTATATATATATATATATATATATACACAGTCGAACCTGGTCTTAGGACCACCTGTTTAAAGCGTTTCCCTGGTTATAGGACCGGGTCTACAATTTCCCCGAGTTTTTTACTATATGCTAACACTGATTACGGCGCTCACCGTATGACGCGACCAGAGACCAGGCTAATTAACCGCCGCCAATGTTATTTATCCCGTTTACGACACGCGGGTAACACTGATAACGATACACTGACCAGCCAGTCCTCCGTCTCGCTGGGAGCCATAAACGATCGACACAGGTGTCTACAGGTGTTGAAGTTTTCCCGTATTTAGTGAGTCCCAGATTACAGTGGGACGTGTTACGTTTATCAGTCAATACTGGTGTGAGAAACACGGCAGACAGAGATCTATGATTCGTGAAGTGACATCACTTCGCGGTTCCGTCTAGACCAGAGTAGACCATTGCGTGGCCCGTATAAATTACAGGAATTAACTAAAGAATTAGTCATTGCCCGCTTAGAGTGTATTCACGTACATGTACAGTATCTCAGTGAATTATTTTTGTGGATTTTAAAAGTGTTACACACAATATAGGAAATGGCCAGTGTCAAAAGTGTAAAACCAAAAGCATTAACGCTGGAAGAACGAATATCAGTGATTCGACAAAATCAGCAAGGAAAAAGTTCGCGATTATTGGCAGAACTGTTTGGAGTGGGAAAGACACAGATTTTACGTACGTTAAAGAGAAAAGCCGAGTATATGAATGACTTTGAAAATAATGCACCAAGTATGAAAAGAAGGAATAGCAGGAAAACGGGAAATGAAGACATAAATACACTTTGTTGGAAATGGTGTCAATCAGCACTTGCACGAAAAATTCCGTTATCTGGGCCGATGATCAAAGAACGAGCTTTACAGTTTGCAAAAGAATTGGAAAACTCAGTCTTTAAAGCATCGAACGGCTGGTTAGAGGCCTTCATTAAACGACACAATCTTGTGTTTGGTAAGCAATGTGGCAAAGTCGGTGATTTAGATATGAGTGCTGCGGCTGACTGGACTTCTAAATTATCCGAGATATGCTATGGTTACGCTGCTCAAGACATTTTTAATTTAGATGAAACCGGGTTATTTTTCAAAGCGACTACGGACAAAACATTTTTTGTCAAAGGAGAAAAATGCGCTGGGGGTAAAAAAAGCAAAGAGCGAATAACAGTGATGCTATGCACTAACATGTTGGGGGAACGAGAACCGGCTTTAGTGATTGGGAAAGCAGCTAACCCTAGGATTTTTAAAAACATCAACATAAACACACTGCCAGTGATTTACAGAAACAACAAAAAGGCATGGATGACTGCAGCTATATTTGAAGATTGGCTGAAAAGTTTTGACCGTAAGATGCAGAAAAAAAGCGCCACATTATTTATTTGTTGACAACGCTACCTGTCATCCCAAGATCGAACTACAGAATGTTAAGCTGCGGTTTCTGCCACCCAACACAACTGCATTAGTTCAACCCCTAGACCAGGGTGTCATTCAGACATTTAAATTAAAGTTTAGACAAAAACAGCTTCTACATCTTATCACAGTCATGGAATCAAACAAGGATGCTTCCGGAACCGAACTCATGAAACAGGTCAATTTACTGGATGTAGTCTACTGGATTGCTGCAGCATGGAAAGAAGTGGACAACTCAACCATCCTTAAGTGTTTCTGTAAAGCAGGTTTTCATTGTCCTGCTGAAACACACGCATATTCTCTGACGCACATGGAATCTGCATCAAAGACCGACGTGCAAATTGTTTCTACTGCAATTTCTACTGCTTTGGATAACCTTTCAAAAGAATTGTTTGGATACCAATTGACAGACATCTCCATGATTGATTCAGGGCTCCAAACTTGCAACACAATAGAAACAAATTGGGATCTTCCTGCCACTGCAATTTTAGCTGCTGAGGATGTGAATAGTGAATCAGACAACGAACAAGATTCTACTGACATTGAGAAAACATACACTATCGCAGATGCACATAATGCTGTGGAGCTTCTGCGCACCTATTCAATAACAAACGGGAGATCTGACATACTAGACGTTATCATGGACTTGAGAGAAAAATTGAACTTATCGTTTATTTCATCTGTCAAACAACAGACTACCATATTGGATTTTTTTCAAGTCAAAAGTGATACATGTACAGTATAAGTGGAATCTGTGTATGTGTGTTTTATTTTTGTGTGTTTAACTATCGTGTTTTATGAAAAGTGTCCAACCAGTGGCTATTGTAGACCGACATGTGCACTATGTTCTACTCATGGATTACGCTGATTTGCAGGTTAGTTTTCATAGTGCTTAGGATAAAATTTTTTTATCGCTCTATTTATTATGTGAAACCTGTGAGGCAGGACCACCTGTCCTATGGGACCAGTTTTGAAAGTCCCGTGAATGGTCGCCTTAGACAGGTTCGACTGTATATATATATATACAATATATATATATATATAGAGAGAGAGAGAGAGAGAGAGAGCAAGCGAGTCATTCTGTTGAATGATGTATACTGCAATTTCTTCTTTGATTGCACATATTAGCTTCTTACATTTTACAGCTCATTGTTTTTATCTAAAAGTGGCATTTTAGTTCTGACCTTGCATATTTTATGGATGAAAATGACCAAAGCTGAGTATATTCCCCTGTCTTAAAATTGATAATTTATGGGAGAAGTTTCAATTTGTGGCTGACATCACACACAAAATGTAAATATTTTCATCTATGAACCGTGGCCGGCCCATAGGCCATAGACCCAGATACTCTTTCTCTGTTTCTAAATTTTCTTTCTAGCAGTCTCAATCCTTCTAAAGATATTTTATCAAATCTCGCCTTTTGTCTCTGTTCTGTGCAAACAACTCTATCTCGTTGAGGGAGCTGATTCCTGCTGCTTTTGCCTCTCTGATCAAAGTTCTTCTCATTATCTCTCTAGATCGGCCTCTTTTCCTCCTACCTAAATCTTATAGCTGAAGTAAATATTTATGAAGGATATTTATTATGATTGAGAAATTTAAGAGTGAGGGAGGGAGGTAGTTTTCAATTTTTAACCACAAAAGTTTTTATGATACAACTTCTTCCAATTACTTTAAATGTATATTATGATAAAGCCGCGATAGCTCAGTGGTTAGTGAACTGGACTACAAAGGGCAAGAGGTAGGGTTCGATCTCAACCGACGGTTTCCGGTTCACCCAGCCTTTAATGGGTACCGGATTTTTTTTCTGGGAAAGTAAAGCAGCACGGGCGCAATACCGCTCACATTACCCCAAAAATCATGTGCAGAAGGTCTGTAAAATTTATGGTCACTAACACAATATTCCCTATACGCCACTTGGCGTGACGGGAGTACTTTACTTTTTTTTTTTTTTTTTTTTTTTAACTATATTAGGATAAGCAAGTGTATTTCATCTTCCTGGAAAGGCAAAAAATGAACAAATACACTAAAGAATCATTGATAAACAGCTGTGATTTATTATTTTTTTGCTTTGTGGTCCAGTGCATCTGTCTTCTTTGTGTTTTTTTGCACAGAACAGTTCCCAAGACTTTGACTTTCCATGATCTTTTCTGCAAGTTGACTTTGTTTCTAGACAGAGTTCTTTTAGTCTTATCATATCTGGAC
Source organism: Megaustenia siamemsis (assembly GCA_032433765.1). NCBI lineage: Eukaryota > Metazoa > Mollusca > Gastropoda > Stylommatophora > Ariophantidae > Megaustenia > Megaustenia siamemsis. Next base: position 11,207,955 of record JAVIAB010000104.1, read on the forward strand.
TGAAAATGTTCAGTGTATCATCACTGATTGTTCTGCACTTTGATTTCATGTCCCTGACATTGATCAGTCTTGTCTTTATCATGTTCTGCATATTCTGGGTGCAACAACAAAAATGTTGATTAGTAACACAGAGATTAAAGAAAGGAATACACATTTCTCAATTCCACAGCTGTTTGATTTCATCTCTAAGTGACATTTAAGTTCAAATCTTGGAAATTGAGAAACATTTATCGACAACGATGTCCTGAGCCTACAACATATCCCCCATTTTACAATTTTATATTTTATGGAAGTGATTTCAATTTGTGACTCCACGCATAAAACATAACATTTTTAGCTAAAGTTAATATTTATAAAGATAATAAATAACCTAAGATATACTGATGATACTGTATTACTAGCAGAAAATCATAAATATCTACAATTACTTAATGAAATAAACATGATAAGCAAAAAATATGGATTAGATATGAATATCAAGAAGACTAAAACTATGATCATAAACAAAGAAAATACTCAAAACATACAAGTGGATATCAAAATTGAAGGAATAGACCTGGAGACAGTTCAAAGCTACAACTACGTTGGACATACTATAACCAGTGATGGAAAATGTACAACTGAAATAAACAAAAGAATAGGAATTGCAAAAAGTAATTTTAATGCCATGAAAAATATGCTAACATCAAAACAAATAACACCAGAGCTAAAACTAAGAATAGCAAAATGTTATAACTTCTCAACATTCCTGTATGGTGTAGAAACATGGACATTAGACAAGAAAACAAAACAGATAATTGAAACCTTTGAAATGTGGATATATAGAATAGGAAGAATTGGATGGAAAGAAAAGAAAACAAATGATGAAGTCTCAAAAGAACTAAAAATGAAAAGAGAACTAAATACAATTCAAGCAAGACAAATGAGACTTCTGGGGCATATTAGAAGACACAGCAGTCTACTAAAAGTAATCTTGGAGGGGAAAATACAAGGTAAAAGAGGCAGACCAAGACTAACGAGTAACATCAAAAGAGGGACAGGTCAGCCTATGACAACCTGCACCATCAAAGCAAAAGACAGAGTGGAATGGCACTTCATGGTAGCCAACCTTCAATGCGGAAAGGGCACTGAATGATGGTGATGTAATATTTATGTTTGAGTGATATTTTAGCTGTGAGTGGTCGTAACAAAAAGATCAAAGATTGGTAAATCCGACAGTTTCGGGGGATGCAATATTACATTTTAACCACACACGTTTTTAAATTGTAAAATACTGCTACTTCTTATATACAGCAGAAGAAAATTGTTTATTTTATCTTCCTAGCAAGAGACAACTGAGAAAAACAACTAAAATATTAGTAACAAATGTCTGTGAGTCATAGAGTAAAAAAAAGTAAAGTACCCCCGTCACGCCAAGTGGCGTATAGGGAAATATGGTGTTAGTGACCCTATATTTTACAGACCTTGAGCACATGATTTTTGGGGTAATGTGGTCAGTATTACGCCCGTGCTGCTTTACTTTCCCAGAAAATAATCCGGTACCCATTTAAGGCTGGGTGAACCTGGAAGCCGTCGGTTGGGATCGAACCCTACCCCTTGTCCGTGGTAGTCCAGTTCACTAACCACTGAGCTATCGCAGCTCCCTGAGTCATAGAGTACTTTGGTAAAATTGTCATTACCTTGACGTGAGTGAATAAAGTAATGATACTACAGTCTTGAATGAGTGTCATTTATGAATTTATTTCATGAACTATTTATGCATTTTTATTGTTTATTAACAATAAAATTTATAGGGTGTTGTAAAAAGAGTATAGTGGTGCTTTACAGCTGAAACAAACAAAAAAATTTAATTTAATCTAGGGGTTATTATCCAGCACTGAGTCATTATCCGGGACTACCAGACATACATACAGGCTGGGACTACCGCACATTGAGCTATTTGCAGGTCTCATCATTGCACTTTGAACATGTCTATAGGTGCCCAGATCCCCTCCTCAACAAGTCCTGAAGTGTCCAGCAACTGACGACTCCAATTCTATGTTGGTTGATAAGTCTTCTTTTACACCAAGTTTCTCATTTCTGGCTGTGCCCATCTTAACTCCCATCTCTTTCATCTGAAGGAGTAAAGTGGACTCATGCATGTCGAAGTCCTGTGCCCTTACCACATCTCAGAGGGCATTGATGATGTCCACCTGATCCGTTGGACGACCATCTTCAACGGCAGCACAGCTAGCCAACTTGTCTGCTCTTTCATTTCCCCATACTCCCGCATGTCCAGGGACATAGACAAAATTGACTCTATATATTTTTTACTTCTGCAGTGACTCTGCCCATTGCCTGTGTACAGAGCCCGCCTCCACTTTTCTTATCATGCTCATAGAATCACTTAGTATGCAGGCGTGGGTGTAGTCTTGTAACTCTAACTGGATGAATGCCCTGGTCACTGCCATTCCCTCCATCGTCATGCTACTCGTGGTCATAACGTATGCAAATATCAGTTTTAAGAATAAGCAAAATGTAGTAAGACTCAGTAGTTCATCTTCACCCAAAAATGCTGCACAATTTCTAGTTGTAACTAAAGTACCACTTTGGGATGATAGCAGTCAGATGTGACGTTAGTCTTTCTACTGGCTTTCGTATCTGGGGTGGCAGAAAATCAAAAGATATGCCAGCATAGAAAATGCAAACTTGTTGATAGCAATTTATGGCATTGAATCAAAGGCTGCTGAATGAGAAACCAGTATAGGCTCAAGATGCTCAATAGCTGTTCTGAAAGTGGTCAACAACTCATCCGGCTGTTTGCATTAGTGTCAGTCGACCAGAAATAATCAAGATCGCGTTGTCTTAAATAAACATAAGAAAATAAATAAGTTTTTGTCTGCAGGTTATATAGCACCCATGGTACAAACAAAACATTCTGTATTCACGTAACAATGTAGACCATCCATCATGAAACGTTCAGGTGGAGGCCTCGGTAGCCTAGTTGGGAAAACCACCCGACTGGACTACTGACGTTCGGGCAACCCGTGTTCGTTTCCTGCTGGGAGCAGTGTGAATTGTACTCGTGGTTGGAAAAAAAATACCCCCACGGTCGAGCCAGCCGTTGGCAGAAATGGGTACCAGGGTATTGCCCTGGGAAGGTGAGGAATGTCGCTTCGCATCTGAGTTTCGATGTTTGAGGCGACACTATACAGAAATATCCAAAGATTGCTGAGCACATATGGGTGTAAACTCGCGTACTAAGATGGTGGTTCAAGTCTCGTACTTTACCTTTACCTTACGTAACAGGTGATAATACTTTCGACTAGGCTAGCTGACTAGACATTCCAGCTACTTTTATGGAGACATTAAAGGAAATTCTTTCCGCAAATTCGCCCAGAAACATTCTCATCAGGGCGTGAATTTGGGTTTCGACACAAGATTCATGGTCCTAGGTGCGAAATTCACCTTGCAATCTCTGTATTTGACCGCAATATTGCACATGAGTAGGTGTACAGAAATTTCACCCAGGGCAACAAGTGACCTTTTAATCTTAACGACTCCAAAGGCAATGAAAGTCAGTTGATTGATTGCTTTTGACAAGCTGCTAGACACTGGAACAAAGCTATAAAATTACTGGGAGGGGCTTTCTGAAGGTGTAGATAAGGTTGACCAATAAAACTGATTACCATCAAGTTTTATCCATGAGTACAGGCGATTTTCTTCCGCTTGACAAAGAACCATTGTTGAGAGGTCAAACAAGCCACTATTATAATAACACCTTTGTTAATTAAACATAAACCTGATACAGATTAATACTAATATCATCAGTAATCAAGAAAAGATGATGGAAATGTGATGAGAAGAGATAATAACTGATAGCAAAGCAAGCCTTCAAGTGGGAAACAACAGGTAGGAGGAAAATAGGCCTACCCAGAGAAACACTGAGAAGAACATTGATCAGAGTGGCAAAGGCAGCAGGAATCGACTCCCTCAGTGAGATCAAAATACTTGCACAGAACAGAGACAAATGGTGAGATTTGATAAAAGATCTTTGCAAGGATTGAGACCGCTAGAAATAACATTTCAAAACAGGGAGAGTATCTGACTCTGTGCACTATGGGCCGACTACGGCTCGAAAGTTCGATAGATAGATGGGTGATAACGTTTTAAAGTTCAGAGCTGAAGGAGTTTAGGAACACATTGAGTAAATTCTTTGATGTTCTCATTTTGTTGTTGTTGTTGCTAATGAATTACTTCTCTTATTGTAAACCTTTAATATCGCTTAACCTATATGATTATATTTATCTGTACTACGCATACACACAGGCTCATTATCCCTTGCAGGTTGTTGTTTTTGGCCCTCAAGTAAGTAAAATTTGGACCACATTACTCTAGACCTTTCAATGCCAGTGGGGATAATCAATATCCTGAAAAGCTTTGCTGAAGTTGGAAGTGTTGGGCGGAAAGATAGAGCTAGCACAGATCACTGTAAACCACAACACAATGCATCTAAACACATTTAACACCCTTTTAAGGTGATGAAAAGGAGAAGCCACTGGTTAATGCATCAGCAGGAGAAAAAGAAAAAAAATCACCCATTTGTGGACTAGGACAATGCAAGTACTATAATAAGCAAGTACTACGATAAGTGCTAGTAATATCACATCGATACAAACATAAAATGCTATAGATTTCAAATCTTTTCAATTTTGTTTTTCTCAGAAGTAAATCAATATAGACCAGTCATCTGGTCAAAGCTAATGGACCATGACAAGCCAGCATTCCATGGGGAGATTAAAGAAAATGAAAGAATTGTTCAGTTGAAACCAGAATTGTCTGCATCTGATGCAGATGAAGCAGGAGGTGCAAGTAAGTCTTTGTTTTCTAAAATCTCTCTCTCTCTCACACACACACACATATCATCATCAAGTACTGGGCCTGCTGGCGTAGGTGATCATGTCTCTCTACAATTTTCGATCTCGGCAGCTATTAATCATTTCTGTTGTTGACCTTCTGCCAAGCCATTCTCTTATGCTGTCTGTTATTTTTTTTCTTTGCTTCCCTCTATCTCTTTGTCCCTCAATTTTTCCAGTTGTTACAGTATATTTCAGTTGTTCTCTTCTCATTACATGGCCAAAAAATGATAATTGTTTCTTCCTAATATTGGAAATTAGCTCTCTTTTTGCTTTGACCTCTCTCATAACATCTTCATTACTCTTCTTAGCTGTCCATGGTACTGTCAACATTCTTCTGTAAAACCACATTTCTATAGACTCCAGTGATTTTCTTGTCTGTTGTCCTATTGTCTATGATTCGCATCCATATGTTGAGACTGGTTGTACGTAACATTTAAGAACTCTTTTTCTTGTTTCGATTGTCAAAAGTGGATTGCATAGTATCTTTCTCATTTTTTGGAAAGCTGCTTTTGCCTGAGCCATTCTGCATCTCACCTCTTTTATACATCATCCATCTGAGGTTAACAAAGTTCCCAAATATTTAATTCATTTACCTGTTTTAATATTGTTCCACTTGTCTTTATTTTGCACTGAGGTGATGTCTTTTTTGTTGTTGTTACCATTACCTCTGTCTTTTTGCTATTAAGGCTGAGTCCTTTATTTTTGCTTTCTTTCACTATAATGTCCAATATTTCTTGTAACTCATTTTCACTCTTAGCGATAAAGACTGTATCATCAGCATACCTTAGATTATTTATATTATGACCTCCAATTGTTATTCCAGGCATGCCCCTTATGTATCTTAAAATAATCTCACTATAAATATTAAACAAATCTGGTGGCAGTACACAACCTTGTCTAACATCCTGTTTTATTTGTTGAAACATTCCCAATTGGTTTCCAGTTCTTATGGCCGCTGTTTGTTGCCAGTACATGTTCTTTATTATTCTTAGATCTTTGTTTGTCTGTGTTTATGCTTTCTGAAATTTTGATTATTTCTTGGTGCTTTACTCTGTCAAATGCTGTGGTGTAATCTATGAAACATAGGTTTAGATCTGTTTTCACTTCTATGGCTCTTTCTACTAAAGATCTCATGATATAAATGGCATTGCTCGTTCCTTTACCTCCAACAAAACCACACTGTTCATCGCTAATTTCTGGACTGATTTTGTTTCGCACTCTTCGCATGATGATTCTTAGTAATATCTTAGTCATATGACTCATAAAGCTTATTGTGTGATGATCATCGCATTCAATCGCACACGATTTCTTTGGTAGGTCTATGAATATTGATTTGAGCATGTCGTCTGGTATATATATATCCGCTGTTGTAGATATCAATGACACACACATAGAAGACTTTTATTAAGTGATGCCTGTACAGAATAAAGTGCTGGAGATCTTCATCTTCTGCAATCACGACTCAATCGAGCTTGTGTTCTCCATACTTATGAAGCTGGCTATCTATTTCAGGGTTTTATTGCACAATGTTATAGTTTATCTTCCACAGTATTGGGCGTGGGTTATGTTTTCTTCTCAAGTCTGGATACTGGAGACAGTTTAAGTACTGGAGACGGTCTAGGTGTGCTGTGGCATAGACTGGTGGTACCAATCTTGAGTTTGGAGTACTTGTGGTGTCTCATTCTGTTGTGGTCAGCATGGAAGTGGTGTATAATAACTTGGTCTCTTCTTGAGAGCTTATCCATCCATCTCATTATAATTTTGGGGGTCTTTTATCCCACTATGAATAGTATAGCTCTTTAATGATACATTTAACTTTTTTCATAGCTGACCTGATGTTAGCTTCACTCTTTCTTTGGTATCTATTTCTGCATATTTATTTACTTGTATACTGTGTTGTATAATGTGATAGTGTTCACTGGATCCCTATTCTCTGGAAACTAAAGCATAACTGGAATGGGATTGTCCACAGGCTGTCTAGCTCACTTTTCTTGGGGTTTTAAGTGCTGTTAGAGGGTGGAATAATAATATAGAACTTGGGAAAGTGTCAGGAAAATACCAGTGAGGAAACAAGAGATATGTCAAAGATGATGGCTCAGGATAAGACACACATTGTGAAAGTCATCATCATGTGCTATACTGGTTGGCTTAGGTGATCATGATCTCACACAATCTTCTATCCACAGTGCATCGTATCAGTTCTGTTGTTGTTTCCATGTCATGGCACCAAGCTATTTGGTATCTTTTCTCATTGTCGTCCATGATCTCTCTTTTTCTGTATTTTGCCAGTTGTAACCAAGTATTCCAACTTTCCTCTTCTCTTGATGTGCCTGAAAAATGTTGATTGTTTCTTTCTGATGCATTATAGGAGCTCCCTTTTTGTGTTGTCCTCTGAGAATTTCCTCATTGGTCTTTTTAGCTGTCCAGGGAACTTTCAACAATCTTTTGAGAAATGCCATCTCTGTGGTCTCTAATCATCTTTTCATTTGTTTGTTTACTGTCCATGATTCGCTTCCATAGGCTAGAATTGGTTCTATATAGATGTTTTTCATATTATGAAATGCTATTTTGACCTGAGCTATTCTGCTTTTTATTTCTGTGGTGCATCTTCCATCTGATGCTATTATTGTGCCCAAGTATTTGACGCATTGCACTTGTTTAAGATTTGTCCTGTTTTTTTTTATGCTGCATGAGAGTGATGGTTGTTTCTTTGATATGGCCATTACTTCTGTTTTCTTACTATTCAGAATGAGACCTTTCTTGTTGCTTTCTTTTACTATTATGTCTATCATTTCTTGTAGTTCATTCTCTATCTCTTCTATTAAGTTAACCACACATATCGCAAATTGTTTATGTTGTGACCGTTGACTTCAGTTCTTTTTATATCTACTATTGATCTCATAATATTTTTGCTGTAAAGTGAAAACGAATCCATTGACAGAGCACAGCCTTGTCTGACTTCTTGTTTTATATATTGGAACTGTCGTGTTTGGTTGCTAATTCTTAGGGCTGCTGTTTGTTACTAATTGTGGAAGTCAGTTGAGAATATTACAGAACGGCCCTTTTTGAAATCTCCGGGGAAGAGATAAAGAGGAAGGCCAAAAAATATTTTGAGAATCGATTTGGGAGCTGAGGTGAACAAGATATAGAAGATATGTAGTGGCTTTAAGAAAATGACTCAAATAAGATATAAGAAAATGTTTGTAAGGAGTTGAAATGAGAAAGATCACACTCTCACATATGCCCTCATGTATGAAGGCACATACAAACACAAAATGTGGTATAAAATTTGTGTTCATATTAATTTATTCATAATATAAATAACAGGTTTGTTTGTCAAAGAATAGACAGGGATTACAATAGTCAACATAATAACATCCTCAGTGTTCATCTGCAACTATATTATTACAAGCAACAAGAGACACTTCAGAACAAAACCTTTGCCTTTTGAGATTGTTGTGAAAAACAAGATAACAGGGGCAGCAGAAGTGCGTGTCCGAGAAGGTGAGAAGCTGAACTATAAGGAGCAACCATACTACAAGTTTTTGATTGCTGCCGAGGACTGCGGCAGGCCATCCAAGCAGTCAACCAAGTAAGGGTTTATATTAACATTTAAAAAAAAATTAATAAATGTGATGCTGTTATGAAAACTTGTTGAACTTGTATATTATAAGAAGCTGTTGTACATACATTGCACATGTGCCGAGAATGAACTTAAGAAAGACTTCCTCATCATGCATTCATGTAGAAACCATCTGGTAAAAGAAATTGAGGAAGACCAAGAGAATTGCTACGCAGAACAATTATCATGGAATGTTCAACTAAGAAACAACGAAGAGTTACAAGAACAAGCAGCAAATCGTCAGTTGCGGAGAACTATGACTTCCATCCTATGTACTGTCTTTGGCCCGAGAGGAAAATGAATGTGATGGTTTGTAGATGGTTTGTCTGAATTCAAGTACCAGAGCTGAATGAGGTCAGTAACAAGCTGATTGCCTGTGCCGGGAATGATGAATCAGAACTTTTCAACTCCTACTTCTCTATTCAGTATCTATATTAACAGACTAACTAATCAGACCAGGCGAGTAAGAAACATGAAGGCAACATGTCACTCAAATATACCTTGTTGAAGTCAGATGTGTTAGGCTGAAAGGTGCAAATATAGCAGCCGGTAACACAATGCATCTTACTTAACATCCTTAAATCTCTCTTTTTTATTTCTTTCATTCACCTAATGACTTTTAAAGGAATTGATTGCTCTTCATCATTCATCCTTAGAAGGATGTTAAGTGGGCGTAGATATGCTGTGTTGTGGTTTGCAGTCGATCCTTACTGGCTTGGCCAGACTAGACAGGTTAGTCTGTTTCTGGATGCACCGCAAAGGGGTGGAGTACGGACTGGATGGTTCTGGTTCTCTCATCCTGGTGCAAGCCATCAGATGTGGATCGCTGCCAGTTTCCAGCTCTGCTGCTGTGAGGCGTCTTTGCCTCCAACATCCTTAAATTACTTAACATCAGTAACCCTAGATTACGATACCATTGTAAAAAAATTACAGCATTAAAACACAAATTCTTCTAAATTTGACAGTTTTCCACGGTCAAACACTTCTTCTGTACTTTCCTAATTACTATTTATGGTGTCCCATGAGTCTAGATTTCTTTCTTTTGATGTAGACACCCCCCCGATTTTCTGAGATACAATGTTGTATAATGCGAAAAAGGAAAAAGTAGCCAATTTTCAAGAGATTGGTGTGTGTGTGGCACATGTGCATACACACACCCTCTTTTGCTGTGACTAGGGAAATTTCCTCAATTGTTGGCTGACATCATCCAACCCTTTGTAACTCCAGAAAGCAAGTGAATAAATGCTATGATATAGCCAAACATACTGACATTAACCATATACATAGACACTGTAACACATCCGGTCCATAGGGTCAAACTCATAAATAGGTCATACATCAACCTGAGCAAGGTATTCTAAGTCCTAGATAGTACCTAGATAGCGTTCCCCCCACTCGTGTATTTTTAGAACCCTTCACCTCTGACCACAGGGTATAAATTACAGCTACACCCGTGAGAAATTCCTTTCATAGCCTGACCACTGTCCACGATACACAGGGAAGTCAACATATTTTGATTATTTTGTTTTTGATGTTTCATTACTAGTTAGCTATGTAGGATTAGTTTTATTTATTCACATATCTGTGTGTGTATGTTGTTTGTTTGTTCCTGCTGAAGCCTATTGAGCCGAAACGTCGTTCGAATCTGTGTCGTCTACTAATCACGTAAAGCTTCTAACATACCATTTTTTCTTTTTTTTTCAATTTTTCCTCGCATTCAGCTTTACTGCGGCTTCGCATTTTTATGCATTCACTTGCATTTCTTTGCCTTAACCCCTATTCTAAGTCCCTGTGTCTTGCCTAGTGTAAACAAATAGCTGTGTGTCAAAAGTTCAGAAAAAATACTATTTGATGTATAAGAGTGGCCAAAGGGTGAGTGTAGCAGAAGAAGACTACTTATCTGACTCTTCATTACCATAGAAATGAGGTAGTGACTCATAATTGGGAATCATTTAATAAGTGGCTTGTGACATTCGGTTTGTAGATTTCACTATATCGGGTAACAAAATTTGGGAGGCGAGGGGGCCAGTGTATTTTATTGCTGTCACTATCTATATTTCCCTAAATTCAGTGAATCTGGTAACCACTTTATCAACTGGGCCAGCGGGAGAGCATCAGGATATATATTTTAACCCTCATTCATATTTTCTTTAAGTTAGGACATTGTGGCTAAAGAGTGTCTCAACATTCTTCTGTAAACCACATTTCTACAGTCTCCAGTGATTTTTTTTTTGTCTGTTGTCCTATTGTCCATGATTCACATCCAGATGTTTATAATAATTTATAATGTTTGTAATATTTATTCTACATAACATTTAAGAACTCTTTTTTTTTTGTTTTTATTGTCAAAGATGGATTGCACAGTATCTTCCTCATTTTTTGGAAAGCTACTTTTGCTTGAGCCATTCTACATCTCACCTCTGTTGTACATCTACCATCTGAGGTTAACAATGTTCCCAGATATTTAAATTCATTTACCTGTAAATAAATATATTTAAAAATTGTGTGATAAGACACTTTTCCCTTTATTTTGTCAGTTATCCAAAACCTGAGGCACTCATTTTTTTGGTCTGCTTTCTAAGTCAGATTTTCACTTCATGTTCTGGGTACTCACTGATCACACTTTCCTGACATTGATTATATATGATGCTGTAGGCTAAACCACATGAATAGCCTATTGCAGCTGCTATAATCTCTCTCATTACTTGCCTATCACCTCTAATTATCTCCTGCACCCGCAGCTTAGACGCTTTGTAGCAATCTGAATCCAGGTTAGACTTTATCAATAATTCAGGTGCGACTATGAGAAAAATGTTTCTACACAGAAATAAGGGACTAACAAATGTGAGCATAAACAGGAAGTATTTCCTAATGAATGTCCTTTACAAAAATGTAAAATAAGCATAAAATTGAATCTAGGAATTGTAATTTTTTAATAATAATATAATATAATAAGATAATAATTTGTAACTTTGGAATTAGGTAATATCTTTTATGTACCTGGGATGGGCTAATAATTTGTAGCTTTGGAATTAGGTAATATCTTTTATGTACCTGGGATGGGATAATAATTTGTAGCTTTGGAATTAGGTAATATCTGTTATGTACATAGGATGGGATAATAATTTGTAGCTTTGGAATTAGGTAATATCTGTTATGTACATGGGATGGGATAATAATTTGTAGCTTTGGAATTAGGTAATATCTTTTATGTACATGGGATGGGCTAATAATTTGTAGCTTTGGAATTAGGTAATATCTTTATGTACATGGGATGGGCTAATAATTTGTAGCTTTGGAATTAGGTAATATCTTTTATGTACATGGGATGGGCTAATAATTTGTAGCTCTGAAATCAGGCAATATCATTTATACCTGGTGTGGTATAATGATTTGTGGCTTTGGAACCATTTTTGTATGATGAAGTAATTTGTAGCTATGAAATTTTGGTTGCTGCATTAGAAATGAGACAGCAAATAATACATGAACTTTTTTTGTTTATTCTTTGGTGCAAACATAAGCAGCTTATATAAAAAAAAAATATTTATTCTCTAGGGCCGTCATGATGATCCGAGTGATGGATGAAGATGACTTTGCTCCCAAATTCAACAATGAATCCTACTTTGCTTATGTTGAAGAAGGCAAGATGTATGATTCTATTGTCAAGATTGAGGCCTCTGATGCAGATGAGTCAGAAACTTTCAAAACGATATGTGGCTACGAGCTTCTTACTCCTGGTGTGCCATTTGAGATCTCACCCACAGGAGTTGTGAAGAACAAGGAACCACTGGACTACAGTGTTCACAGGAACTTCATCTTGGAGGTGAGCAAGTTGAACATTTTCAGTTTATCTTGAAATATTTTATAGGTAGACACACTTTTATGTGTTTGATTTTTCAATATGGAGAACATTAGCTATTTAAATATTTGTGGATGTATACTCTCTGTTTTGTTTTCTTCCATTTTCTCTTCTTTCTACATCAATAACAGAATGTTAAATGGACACAGATGAGTTATTTTATGGCTTACGGCAAGCTGTAATATGTAATGTTAGGCTAGTCTCTCGGGAATATGCTCTGTCAAGGAGTACAGGTTTGATCCCTCTTCACACTGTCTATTGTTCTTTGTGTTTTCTGTTTGTTTGTGGATTTTTCCTCACTGTCAACATATCTGTCCTCACATTATTCATTGATTTGTCACCTCTGAAGTTTCAGTTATAATATTGATCATCAATATTATTATCATCATTTGTCTTCTGCCTGTAATATGTATGCTTGTATGTTGGCTCAACACTTTTGTCTTCTGCGTGGCATTTTGAATTACTGCTTTGCTTTCCTTTTTATATCTCTATTTGCTTGGTCAGGCTAGTTAGCCCTTTTCCAGGCCCATCATATGGAGATGATGGGGAGATTTTGATCAGTTTTTGTTCACTGATCCAACACAAGCAATTGGCTGTAAGTTGCTGACCACTTTCTGCACAAGTCTTGAGTGTCTTTGTCTCCTGTTGTTTGTCTAAATACCCAGACAATAAACGTTGAGAAGATTAGCATTACATCCATGATCAGTCCTAGTGTACATGCTTTTGATAATTGTAATAACAATAATTATAAAATTAAAAAGAGCAAAGAGGGCATATTTAACGGCTTAAACATTACAAAGAACTGGCTTATAAACACCATTCTACAGAGGAAATTAAAATACTATAGCCAAGTCAAACAACACAACAGGCTGGAATGAACAGTAATGGAAGGCATGGTGGTTGGACGAGGCATCAGAGGCCGACCAAGAAGTAGGTGGCTTCAAGACATCAAAGGGACCTTGAACATGACAACAGAAAAAGTAGGAGATCTGGCTAGAGACAGAGATTCTTTCTGATGTGCTGTAGTGAATGCAAAGGACATGCTGTCTGATGATGATGAAAATAATAAATAAAATATTTTAATGCTTTTGGGCGAGGTGAGGGGCATTCCAAAGAGAAACAAAACATAAATGATATAAGGACACATGTAATAAAGGTACTTGAAATATGAGAGAAGATATCCTCAAAGAAAATATTAAACAGCCTAGCTAGTGTTTCAGTTCATGTTTATGACCCGGTGCCTTGCCACTACAATTAACTTTACTACAAATAATCTTGTGCTTTCATGAGGAGGTAGTCTGTTTATCATCAGAAGCAGGCCTTCACCCCTCGATTGACTGTATCAGATTATTATTACCTTCCAGCATATATTAGTTCATTAGGAGCAAAATATCTTCGGATGGAAACACAAACTGATATTTTGACCTGTATCATGTTGGAATCGTGTGCTTCATTTAACAAACGTACCCGTACAGGTATTTGACAATAGGACAACAGACAAGAAAATCACTGCAGGCTGTAGAAATGTGCTTTTACAGAAGAATGTTGAGAATATGGACAGCTAAGAAGTGTAATGAAAACATTCTGAAAAAGGTCAAAGCAAAAAGAGAGCTATTTTCAATTTTAGGAAGAAACAATTATCATTTTTTTGGCCATGTAATGAGTAGGGAACAGATGGAATATATTGTAGCAACTGGAAAAACTGAGGGATGGAGTGATAGAGAGAAGCAAAGAGAAAAGAAGCCAGGCAGCTTAAGAGAATGATTTGGCAGAAGGTCGAAACAGAGAGAGCAATATGGAGAGACATGATAACCTATGCCAGCAGGTATGGTACTTGATGATGACAGGTATTTGGGGATACAAATACTCAGCACACACACAATTCAGAATATTCAAACATTGTGAGATACACTAACTTATGGGTGGCTGCTTATAAGCTCCAGTTCTAGAGAAAAGACTAAATACTTTTAAATATAAATGCTTCCATAGACTCTTAATCACAGATTGCACAGACTTTACGCTAAATAAGAGATACACCAAAAGAGAATGCCTATAAGCTATATATGGAGGATATATAAAGTAAACATCAAATTATATTGAGCAGCTACACTAACAGAAAGACAAGACAGACTACAACATTTTTGCACAATTTAAGTCAGAAAATAACATGGACACAGATCTAAAATTGTAAGTACATCAGTCATGTGCTCAGAATGCACAAAAGAAGACTTTTGCAGCAGCCCTTCATGTGGACACCAAGTTAAGAACATAACATGACCAACAAACCACCTAGCAGTGAATCATCAGTTATGATTTCTTCCCTTAGTGCCATCATTGACCTGAGAGAAATCAACCGAATCAGTTTAAAAACTTTGCCTACAGGTTATCCACTATCTGTGAAGGTTGCTTTTCCAAGTGCCATTCAAATGCTTTGTTCCTGCACCATTTCTCTCTATCATTTATATAAATGAGTTGAGTTACACTTTATCTTATGGTCCAGGCTTCCATCTGCAAAACACATTTAATCATGCCAGTTGAACTGTGAACACATGTTGGCCTATCGATGATAAGTAAATACGTCAACACAAGAAGAATAAATAATATTCCTCTGAAATATCGATAAAGTTCACAGTCCATCCATTTGCCAGAAATAAAGATAACTACAACGGGAATGGCCACACATTATTTCACAACTAGACTGTCGAGCAAAAACACACCAGCAAGTGCCAAGTCAGAAAAACAATGTACATGCAGTTGCCATGACACCTCCTCTATGGTTTTTAGAAGATTTTTTTTCCTATAATTTGTGGCCGTCATTGGATTAAAAAAACATTGGTGCAATTAAAGAAGAATCATTAATCCTTAGAATAATATATCACTTTTGATAATTTTATTTCCATGAAGCAAAGGGGAGATTTAGTCTTTTGGGCATAAGCCATCAACAACAGCTCTCAGTCTATTCTGTCTGTCGTTGTTCCTTCTAGTCTTGTGTAGGCATAGTTTATCTTTGTGATTTCTGTCTGATCAGGCTGTTGCATTTGATTGTGGAAACAGAAGGTCAGAGCCAGTCTTCATAAATCTGGCAGTTACTGAGAAATGTCTCAGTGGATGGTCTGGTCTACAAGATGTCATCAGATACAGGGCTGGCTCTGGACAGCACAGGCTTGCCGAGGGGGCTAGCCTCAGACTTTGTGAGGGAGACTGCAAGCCAGCCCAGATAAATGTCAAAATTACCTTGTCCACTAACCACATTGGCAAAGGATGTGACCGAGATACTTATTCTGTCAACTCTCAGCGAAAGTTGTGTGGTACGTGTTTACTAACATCCTATCATTGTTTGTTTTGTGCTTTTTAAATAATTGATTTCCATGATCGCTTATGTTTAATGCAAGGATAAAAAAAAATAATTGTCTGTGGAAGTGAATCTTCGATAATCAGACAACATACAAAAAAATCATTTGAGACTACAGAAATGTGAATTTACATAACATTACTTGGACAGCTAAATGAATTAATAAGGGCATTCTAAAAGAGACCAAAGCAAAAATAAATTGTATTATTAATATCAACAGGAGATGGTCATTTTTCAACCATGTAATTAAAAGGGAGCAATTTGATTATAGACAGCATAAAAAAAGTGAGGGAGGAAGAGGTATAATGAAACATGGAAAAGATAGCAAATAGTTCAAGAGAAAGGTTTGGTGGGAAGTGGAAATGATAAATAATTTTGGAGTAGGAAGATGTGTAACAAGCATGTCGTAAGAGGCGACTAAGGAGGTTGATCGATGGCTTGACAAGCTGTCATTGTAAAAACTATTGTTATGGAAACAGAGCCATATATTTTAGAGCAGTGATCTCTGCAATATGTGCCATTTTGGCATGCAAGGTTTTTGTTTTTGAGATTGTGGTTCTGCCCTATGTGCCACTTCGGCTCGAAAGGACAATAGATAGATAGATAGATAGAAGATGTGTAGAGACCTTAAAACATTAGACATAGTATATTATGATAATGGTTCAACAGCTTCTAGACATCGTCAAACATATAAGACTGCAATTTAAAAAATATATGCTTCCGTCTTTTACATGATAGTCATGCCCAAATCTTCACACCAGCCTTGTGTGGTAGGTACATCTTTGTCTTTGGCATTCACCCCAAAATACCCCACTTCATCATCTTTTCCTATAGAGGACATTTAATGGGCATAAACATGTTGCACTATCATTTACAATAAGCTGCAATATTTTATCCCTTCCTGCTCCAGACTTCTGTGATGCATTTATGGCTGCTGGGTTGTATTCCCTCTTCAATTCCCACCTGCCTGGCCAGACTGTTTTGTTGAAATAATGGTGAAAAAGGAGGTCCCATGTATATATGTTAAGTAAGCCTTGGCAGTTGAAAGTTGAAAATTTACTTCTGTAAATAGGAACCTGAAATGTTCCACAATACTAATAACCAAATCACCTGAAATGTTCCACAATACTAATAACCAAATCACCTGAAATGTTCCACAATACGAATAACCAAATCACCTGAAATGTTCCACAATACTAATAACCAAATCACCTGAAATGTTCCACAATACTAATAACCAAATCACCTGAAATGTTCCACAATACTAATAACCAAATCACCTGAAATGTTCCACAATACTAATAACCAAATCACCTGAAATGTTCCACAATACTAATAACCAAATCACCTGAAATGTTCCACAATACTAATAACAAAATCACCTGAAATGTTCCACAATACTAATAACAAAATCACCTGAAATGTTCCACAATACTAATAACAAAATCACCTCTAAGAGTTAAATAACTGTTGGCAGTTGAAAGTTGAAAACTTACTTCTGTAAATAGGAACCTGAAATGTTCCACAATACTTAAAATATAAAAAAAACCAAATCACCTCTTAGAGTTAAATAACTGTTGAAAGTTGAAAATATTATGTCAAAATGACTGCTACCTGGGTAGAATTGTTAAGCAAATCTATTAATACTGTAGATAAATGGGCTGAAGATATCAAAGCTTGCCATAAACTAGTGACATCCATGCCCACTGGTTGTAAGCTAAAGAAGTGTTTCTCTAACATCATTAATTATATTCCTTTTTTGTAAAAATTATCACCATCAGTGTGCATCCAGCATCATTATCTTGTGGGTTCATGTTGTCATAAGGGACAATGCAAAATATAAACAGCTCCTCCTGCAGAGAGGAAAGTCAAAGGGAACCATAATCTTGAGAAGCAGTTTCAGATAATTGCATGCTGAAGACTGGACTGTGGGGTGTAAAACTTGTAACGTTGTCCTTAGAGACTAGAAACAGAATTTTGCGCATTAATCCGTTTTACCTGGCAGCCGTGTGCACAGGGGTCCCTCACCACACAGGCAGATAACTCCCGTCTTCGGAGGTACTCATAATTTTTTTTTACGTCCATGAGTAATTGACATTTCAAGCCGGGCCTCGATGCTGAGGCCAGGGGTGGTTGCCACAGAGAGAAATCATAAATCAAAATCTCAACTGGTGCTGCTCGGGATTTGAACCCACAACCTCTCTGTCTCGAGACCAACCAGTCCCTGGAAGAAAAAAATAATTGCTCTGTCTAACATTGTGCCATATAGGATACTGGCTAAAATATAAGAATAGCATAATTTATTTTGAAAGTTGCCATTCTTACTGTATGCCACAGGTGCTAGCGGAGACAGTGTTGATCTTTTGCCATCTCCTAGCAGTGCAGATTGGATGCACAACATTCCAACAGATGACGGCCATGAGATGGATCAAGTATTTTCCTTTGATGGACAGAACAATGCCTTGGAGGTTCCTGAGTCAGTGTTTAATCACATGCTTCATGACCACTTTACTATTTCGGCCTGGCTACGGCATGGGCATGTCAAGCCATTGAACCAGTCAAAACCACCCAAGGAGCACATTCTGTGTATGTCTGATGGAGAAGGTAAACGTTTGTTTATATTTAGTTTTTGTTCATCTATAAACATTCATATAATTAGGGAGTTAAATGTTTTCAAGATGCCAGATACTTTTGAATAATCATTTTGTTAGAAAAATATATCACTTTTTTTTAATAATCATTTTGTTAGAAAAATATATCACTTTTTTTTAATAATCATTTTGCTAGAAAAATATATCACTTTTTTTAAATAATCATTTTGTTAGAAAAATATATCACTTTTTTAATAATCATTTTGTTTGAAAAATATATCACTTTTTTTAAATAATCATTTTGTTAGAAAAATATATCACTTGTTTTAAATAATCATTTTGTTAGAAAAATATATCACTTTTTGAATAGTCATTTTGTTAGAAAAATATATCACCACAGCATAGTATCAGTGAGTAACCAGCAATAACAAATATTGGTATACAGGCATATGTTAAGGTATATTAGTAAGTTTTTGGTTTTGGCATTTTGATCAAGATGTATAGGAAATCAAAAGGGTTTCGTTCTGATGGTTTGTGGGTTAGAGTATTATTTTTTAATATCATATCGTCAATTGCTCAGCTGGCAGATTAATGCATCAGCATCTTAATCTTCCCAGTGGTATTAGATGTTACTTAAGGCTTGTTGGGTACAATACCGTAAGCCCCCTATTTTGGGTGAGCTTTTCAATATCATTAAGGAAGTCTGTGCCTGTTATTTTTGCCTATCTTTTCAGAGTTCTTCTCTGTGTGTGTCTGCCTCTTTCTTTTTCTTGGTGTACTCATTTAAGAATTTGTTTTCTAAATCTGCTTTTATATCTGTCTGTCCGTCCATCCATCCACCCACCTACCTTCCGAGCCGTAACCGGCCCATAGGGCATAGACTCTGATAGTCTTTCCCTGTTTAAAAATTTTCTTTCTAGCAGTCTCATTCCTTGCAAAACGTGCTGAAGTCGGATGTGTTGGGCCGAAAGGCGCAAATATCACAGTTATACTGTAAACTACAACACAATGCAGACACACCCATTTAACGTCCTTTTAAGGGCGGATGATGAAGAGTAATTCTGTAGTCTACTAGAATACTCTAGAATACTTTAGTCATCGGGCGAACGCAAGCAGGCATTCCTTGCAAAGATATTTTATCAAATTTTGCCATGTGTCTCTGTTCTGTGCAAGCATCTAGATCTCATTGAGGGAGCTGATTCCTGCTGCCCTTGCCTTTTTAATCAATGTTCTTCTCAATGTTTCTCTGGGTCTGCCTCTTTTCCTCCTACCTGTTGTTTCCCACTTGAGGGTTTACTTTGCTATTCTCTTATTATCTCTTCTTATCAGATGTCCAAAATTTTTTTCTCCATCATACTGTAATGTACATTATATTGTGTTGTTTCATAGGTATGTAGCCCACTTCATCCATTTTCAAGATGTTTGTGCCATCTATTGTCTAGTATCAACTCTTTGATTTTTCTGATTTGTGAGAAGTTCCTACTTCTGCAAGATGGAGGGCGATCCATCAGAGGAGTTAGGCAATTACATTAGAAACTACAATAAACACCATGAGTTTCTTTTTGAACTCATTTAATCCTTTCAATTTTAAAATCAGTGCTACCTCTATCAACATGTTTTTAATTCTTTCAGTATTTCTAGCCACACTCTGTGTGTCACTCTAAATTTGATTCATATAGACCATATTCAGGAGGAAATTAGAGAAATCACAAATCAACCACTAATATCATCAGTAATCAAGAAAAGACGATGGACATATGATGAGAAGAGATAACAACCGAATAAAGCAATCGGGAGCAATCCCTCATGTGGGAAGCAACAGGTAGGAGGAAAAGAGGCAAACCTAGTGAGCCACTGAGAAGAACATTAATCAGAGAGGCAAAGGCAGCAGGAATAGGCTCCCTCAATGAGATCAAGATGCTTGCACAGATCAGGGACAAAACGCGGGATTTGATAAATGTTTTTTGGAATGAGACTGCTAGAAAGAAAATTTAGAAAAAGAGATAGAGTATCTGGGTCTATGCCCTATGGGCCGGCCACGGCTTGAAAGGTCGATAGATAGATAGAAACCATATTCCCAACTTTTAAATTTACTATTTAATATTTTTTTTCTCCCATAAACATTCTTGAGGTGCGAGTGGTTGTGCGGCTAAAACCACTGTTCCGCTGGCTAAAAAGCTGACGTACGGTGTTCGAAGCTCGCAGTAGACAGAAAGGATTTTTTCTATCGGGGGTTAAATAAAAATCCTGAGTCGCACACGTCGTGGCGACTGCTTGACCAAGCGGCCTTCATCCCTCTGGTTCTATCGTTGCCCCCCGACATACACCAGTAATGGTACTATGTGTCGTAAAGATAGTTTTTTTTTTTTTTATAAACATTCTTTACTGGGGAGCTCTTTCTTCAACACGAGATACTATTTAACAGCCATGTGCTAAAGTATGTTTTGTTCATTTACAGTGCTTATCAATGATAGTGTCGACAAAAATTAGCTGAACAAAATGACTTGAAGTGCAGTGATTCTCTAATGCTAAAATTCAGTTGGTGAAGACTGCAGAAATCAATCAGTGATTTTGTGAACAAAATTCTTCACAGCATTTCATGGATTATAACAGCTGTGCTTTTCTTGTGTAGTTGAAAAGAAAGTGTAAATATTGTATGTATAGTGATTCTTTTCCCCCCAAGGAATTGAAATGTTATTTTTTTCAGTTTTTTTGACAGAAGAAAAGTTATTTTTATATCTATCTATCTATTGACCTTTCAAGCTGTAGCCAGCCCATAGGGCGTAGACCAAGATACTCCTTCTCTGAATTTTTGTTCTAGCAGTTTTCAATTCTTTTAAAGATATTTGATCAAATCTCGCCATTTGTCTCTGTTCTGTGCAAACAGCTCTATCTCATTGAGGGAGCAGAATCCTGCTGCTCTTGCCTCTCTGATCAATGTTCTTCTCAGTGTCTCTCTGGGTCTTCCTCTTTTCCTCTTACCTGTTGTTTCCCATATGAGGGCTTGCTTTGCTATTTGGTTATTGTCATTTTTTTTATTGCATCAACAAATTTTCATGGCTGCTTGGAAACCGCTATTATTGTTAATTCTTTTTTTTTTTTCACAAAATAATTGTTTTGGTCATTTAGTCTCTAATTTTTCTTTGTATGTGTCTTGTATCATCTTGGTATTGGTGAAATCTCTAATTTCTTGTTTTAATTATCTAAACATATATTGTATACAATATGTTATGTGTCAGATAAAGATAAAACATGTAGATTGATATTTAAAACCGTAAGGTCTATGACAAATTTTGTCTCTGAAGTCTCTTCTGTTGATTGATAAAAACTTTCCATGTTGAAAGAGTTAAGTTCTTCTCTATAAAGTGAATGCTCTCTATGTATGTGTGTATAATATATATATATCATTATCATCATCAGGTACCGGGCCTGCTGACGTAGGTGATCATGTGTCTCCACAACTTTCAATCTCGACAGTTATTTATCATTTCTGTTGTTGACCTTCTGCCAAGCCATTCTCTTAAGCTGTCTAGTATCTTTTCTCTTTGCTTCCATCTATCTCTTCGTCCCTCAATTTTTCCAGTTGTTACAATATATATATATATATATATATATATATATATATTCCATTTGTTCTCTTCTCATTACATGGCCAAAAAATGATGATTGTTTCTTCCTAATATTGGAAATAGCTCTCTTTTTGCTTTGGCCTTTTTCAGAACATTTTCATTACTCTTCTTAGCTGTTCATGGTATTCTCAACATTCTTCTGTAAAACCACATTTCTACAGACTCCAGTGATTTTCTTGTCTATTGTCCTATTGTCCATGATTCACATCCATATGTTAAGAATGGTTCTACATAACATTTAAGAACTCTTTCTTGTTTCTATTGTCAAAAATGGATTGCATAGTATCTTCCTCATTTTTTGGAAAGCTGCTTTTGCCTGAGCCATCCTCCATCTCACCTTTGTTGTACATCTACCATCTGAGGTTAACAAAGTTCCCAAATATGTAAATACATTTACCTGTTTTAATATTGTTCCACTTGTCTTTATTTTGCACTGAGGTGATGTATTTTTCTTTGTAGTTACCATTACTTCTGTCTTTTTGTTATTAAGGCTGAGTCCTTTATTTTTGATTTCTTTCAATATATATATATATATATATATATATATGGACGTGAACTTCCGGCCTATTGTGGATAGGCATGAAAAGTGTTCCTTGTTGCAGTTTCCTCATATTCCAAGTCCGGCTTGTTGCAGGAGCTACTGAGTTAAGTGCTCTGTGCACACCATGAGCTGTGTGTCTCATCCGTTTTGATCATGTTTCGATATTTCAATTGTTTACGATGAATAATAATATCGTATGACAGGGAACAGTTGGCTGTGTTCACTTTCTGCACGGTTTCGCCTTATGTCTTTTGGCATGTGCTGAGACTGCTACAATGGGGACTACAGTTACCTATCTTTGTTTGGGAGATGAGTTATTAATTCGGATAATTAGCTGCCACAGGCGGTTGAGATATTAATTCGGATAATTAGCTGGCACAGGTGGTTGAGCAATTATGGATTTTAATTCTTCTGCAGTGATACCGGGGTCTTCCATAACCAAATAACCATAACCAAATATATATATATATATTATATATATGCCACACAATGTGATAAGAAATGACTAAGGAGATTTTACTGTGGAACCCAACTGAGAGTATTACACAACAGGCCCTATTTTTGGAATCTCCAAGGAAAAAGACAAAGAGGAAGACCAAAATATTCTTGGAGAAGACAGATGGATGCAGAGATGAAGATGGAAGATATGACATGATCTTAAAAGAATGGCAAGAAACAGAACAGCTTGAAAAGTGTTTGTTAAAGACAAAAAGGACTTCGCAGGAAATGTAGAAGAGGAAGGAGGTTTTGGGACAGTGTCTTCTCTGGTGCTACATAGTTTGTTCATCTGAGCTGGTCATCTTCGGTGCTTTCGCTAGCGTATGATGAGTATATAAGTAAGCCAGAACAAGTGTTAGAAATGCTTGATAAAATATTTTATTTGTGAGCAAACCAGTGTTATAAATACTTGATAAATTATTTGCTTTGTGAGCAAACCTGTGTTATAAATACTTGATAAATTATTTGCTTTGTGAGCAAACCAGTGTTATAAATACTTGATAAATTATTTGATTTGTGAGCAAGCCAGTGTTAGAAATACTTGATAAATTATTTGCTTTGTGAGCAAACCAGTGTTATAAATACTTGATAAATTATTTGCTTTGTGAGCAAGCCAGTGTTAGAAATACTTGATAAATTATTTGATTTGTGAGCAAGCCAGTGTTAGAAATACTTGATAAATTATTTGCTTTGTGAGCAAGCCAGTGTTAGAAATACTTGATAAATTATTTGATTTGTGAGCAGGCAAGAGACGCCATCATTATGGATTATATATACATGGAGAAAAACTGGTCCTGCTGCTTCGTCAGGAGGCTGAAGATGTGGAGTCACCGGAGAAAAGGGATGCCTTCAGACCTTCCGAGTTCCGCTGGAGGATTCCATCCATCAGTGACGATAAGTGGCACCACTATACTGTCAATGTGGATTTTCAGGAGGAAAAGAGTGATGCAGGAGTGAGTTGTCATATTTGTTCTTATTTAATTTTTTTATTTAGAACAAAATCGGCTACCATTTTTAGGGTGGAGAATTGATAAAGATGGGTCTTGGGTGGTCGGTAGATCATTAATTTATTATTTGATAAGAAATTGGAGGGAAAACATGTAAAAAAAAATTATCCATTGAGTTATATGCAGGTCATCACCATTGCACTTCAAACATGTGTCATAGGTGCTCAGATCCCCTCCTCAGCAAGACCTACAGTGTCCAACGACTGACGACTCCAGTTCTGTGTCTGTGTTGAATATTATCCATTCATCCATGGAATCAGCTGCATTGCACTTGAAGTATCTTTAAGTTTAAAGTCAAATAGAGTAGGTAAAAAAAATGGCCAAACAAAAATTGTTACCCGAATCTACTCATCCATGCCACAGACAGATATGTCAGGAAGAAAGGGCTTAGATATCATGGCTTTGCTGTAGACTAGTGACATCATCCACGCCCACTTAACCCTAGATTACAAAAAACTATCTGTGACCAACGTGCTTATGATACCGAAGTAAAAATTACTGCCACTAAAATGTAACATTTGGTGCTCTAAGAATAGTATTCTCTCTGAACTTTTGACACACAAAAGTTTTTTGTGTGCTAACACTAAGTGAGTCAACACTAGGTGAGTCACAGGGACTCAGAATTTCTGGTTCAGGTTCATTTATGACCTGACTTCATGAATGGGTTGTTACAATGTCTATTGCCACGGTCACTGTAAGTCTGTTCGGCTACCTCATAATGTTATTCGTTGTGTTTCCCATGCTATGAAAGGTTTTTTTTTTGATGTCAGTGACAGCCAAGGAAATTTCCCTGGTCACAGCAAAAAAAAAGGAAAAATGACCAATTGGTGATTTTTATTTCACATTATACTAGAGCCAGTCTTAATGTGAATATGAAATCATGCGAATCATGGACAATAGGACAATAGACAAGAAAATCACTGGAGTCTGTAGAAATGTGGTTTTACAGAAGAATGTTGAGAGTACCATGGACAGCTAAGAAGAGTAATGAAGATGTTCTGAGAGAGGTCAAAGCAAAAAGAGAGCTAATTTCCAATGTTAAGAAGAGACTATCATCATTTTTTGGCCATGTAATGAGAAGAGAACAACTGGAATATATTGTAACAACTGGAAAAATTTAGGGACGAAGAGATAGGCAGATGCAAAGAGAAAAAAATAACAGACAGCTTAAGAGAATGGCTTAGCAGAAGGTCAACAACAGAAATGATAAATAGCTGCAGAGATCGAAAGTTGTGGAGAGACATGGTCACCTACGCCAGCAGGCCTGGTACTTGATGATGATGATGATACTAGATCAGTTCTCACAAAATACCTGAAAAGAAAAAAAAAATGAATCCTATATCAGTATAAACAAATCCAACATTTGGGGGTTGCTGGAACTAGTAATTAGGAAGGTACACTGAGAGGGGGGATTGTTTGACCATGGAAAACTATTAAATTTTGAAGAATGTATGTTTTGATGCTGCAATTTTTTACAACGGTATCGTAGTCTAGGATTAATGGGTAAGCACTATGAAGCTCCTCCCATAGGTGGTACATTGTCTGTTTACACACTCGCTGTAAGTCCATCAATCCAGCAATATGTTTGGCTCCCTCAAAGTGTTGTTCGTTGTCTCTCCTCCCATGTTACAAAGTTTCTTTAATGTCTTGCAGACGGCCAAGATGATTTCCCCTGTCATAAGAAAGAAATTAATTTCTTGAAAATTTGCAAAATTTATAAGAAAAACAGTCCCCTTTTCTACTTTACCGACTTTTTACGATGCACTTGAAAAAAATAATCCAACATCAAAGAAAATAAAACAAACCAGTTGAAGAGATCATTCACTTTATCTATCTTGGAAGTCACATTGATCGAGAAGGGGATACAAGCAAAGAAATTAGAATCAGTATAGCTAAAGCAGCAATGTCTTTCAGAAGTCTTGAAAAGTTGTGGAAATCAAAACTCATCAGCACAAACACAAAACTTAAGACTATTCAAATCAAATGTACTATCAACCCTTACGTATGTATGTGAAAGCTGGAAAACAACAAGAGTCATAGATGTTGCCGGCAAACAAACTGTCAATTTTCAGGAATTTATATTTTGAGGTGGTAATTTATATGACGGAATTGTAACTTAAGAGTTAAGGATTTCGACCAGTAGACAGGAAGCTATAGACAATATGTTGACAGCTCAGTGGAGAAGTGAAAGTAGATCATATGTTTCAATGTGATATCTGTCAGTGACAGAAGATTTAGAAAGTTAATAAAAATAAATTAATTCCACCATTGGATAGTCTGACCAAATTACACCACTTGAAATGGGTTACAGCAATAATGATACATCAGATTAGTAGGTTTTGCCTGTTCTGTAATGAGCTGTGCCTGTTCTATAGATTACTTTGCTTGTTCTGTAGATTGTTTTGCCTGTTCAATAGTTGGCTGTGCCTGTTCTGTGATGGGCTTTGCCTGCTCTATAGTGGGCTGTGCCTGCTCTATAGTGGGCTGTGCCTGCTCTATAGTGGGCTGTACCTGTTCTGTGGTGGGCTTTGCCTGCTCTATAATGGGCTGTGCTTGTTCTATAGATTACTTTGCCTATTCTATAGATTACTTTGCCTGTTCTATAGATTGCTTTGCCTGTTCTATAGATTGCTTTGCCTGTTCTATAGATTACTTTACCTGTTCTATAGATTGCTTTGCCTGTTCTATAGATTGCTTTGCCTGTTCTATAGATTACTTTGCCTGTCCTGTAGATTGTTTTGCCTGTTCTATAGATTGCTTTGTCTGTTCTATAGATTGCTTTGCCTGTTCTATAGATTGCTTTGCCTGTTCTATAGATTGCTTTGCCTGTTCTATAGATTGCTTTGCCTGTTCTATATATTGCTTTGCCTGTTCTATAGATTGCTTTGCCTGTTCTATAGATTGCTTTGCCTGTTCTATAGATTACTTTGTCTGTTCAATAGTTGGCTGTGCCTGTTCTGTGGTGGGCTTTGCCTGCTCTATAGTGGGCTGTGCTTGTTCTATAAAAGCGCTAAACATTTCTCTTATACTAGCTAGTAATTGAAATAAGCTAAATAACAATTTGTTTATGTTTTAATTTGCCACTTTTCACTTGTTACAATGTGTGCATGTTCTGATTGTCAGGTTCATCTGTATGTCGATGGCAAACTCTTTATCTCAGACAAGAACAATTTTGAAATCATTGATGATTGGCCCTTGCACAAAACAAACAAAGTGCATACAACAAAGCTGACTGTTGGTGCTTGCTGGCAGGGTGAGTTCGGTGTTCACTTATTTCAGTTATGTCATTAGTTTATGTCAATGAAGTTCTTTGATCTGCAGGTATACTGTCAGATTCAGCTAAAAAGTCAATTCAAAAACCGTTTCTTGCTCTAGATTTGGTTAGAAGTGGTTTTACTAGATCTGCATGACTGTTGTATTCACAGTTATTTTGTAACTAATACTTTAGTTGATTGATCATTTGTATCCTTCCAGGAATATAAAATACACATACTTCTTCTATTTTGTATTCAAAGTGATTAGAAGTGAGAAGAAGTGATTGTCTTAAAATATAAACGCTGATCCAAACTTTGATCTTTTTATTATAAGCATTATTATAAACATAAGTTACTTTACTTATCACACATAAATAGTTACTTTAACTCCTAAAATATCAATCACACACAAATAGTTACTTTAAATCCTAAAATATCAATCACACACAAATAGTTACTTTAACTCCTAAAATATCAATCACACACAGTTACTTTAACTCCTAAAATATCAATCACACACAAATAGTTACTTTAACTCCTAAAATATCAATCACACACAAATAGTTACTTTAACTCCTAAAATATCAATCACACACAGTTACTTTAACTCCTAAAATATCAATCACACACAAATAGTTACTTTAACTCCTAAAATATCAGTCACACATAAATAGTTACTTTAACTCCTAAAATATCAGTCACACATAAATAGTTACTTTTACTCCTAAAATATCAGTCACACAGTTACTTTAACTCCTAAAATATCAATCACACATAAATAGCTACTTTAACTTAACAAATATAACATTTTGTGTGATGTCACAGATTGAAACCCCTTCTATAAAGTCTCCAACATTTTAAGAATGATGTACAAGTATTAGGACAACTTCATGAGTAAATGCTACAACATTTGGCAAGATTAGAACTAAAATGCCACAATGAGACAAAACAGCTGCATAGCATCAGAATCAGATTGTAGTCTTTTCGTTTGTCACATTTCTGCTTTAGGTCTGTCAGTATATATTATTTTAATATTGTGAGGTTTGTGTATTGAGATGAGTATTCTTGTTTAGAATCAATTTGTAACTCTGTAGTGTTTACTTTTTTTTTTTTTTTTTTTTTTTTTTCATTTTTTTTTTTGCGTTTGCCAGCTTTATACCTCTGGTGAAGTCCCTAGAGACTAGGAACTGAATTTTGCTTGTTAATCCATTTTTCCCTGGCAACCGCGTGCACAGGGGTCCCTCGCCACACAGGCAGATAACTCCGTCTTCGGAGCTACTCATATTTTTTCCGTCAGTGAGTAATTGACGTTTCAAACCAGGCCTCACTGCTGAGACCAGGGGTGGTTGCCGCAAAGAGATATAAATAAAAATTCCAATTGGTTCAGCCAGGATTTGAATTCACAACCTCTCTGTCTCGAGGCCGGCGTTTTGCCTAGAGACCCACCAGTCCTCCTTCATGAGGTCTGACAGTATAGATTGTAAAGTTTGTACTTTGGGTTGTGTATCTTTGTTCCATGTGGACAGTTTTTGATGTGCAATATATTTTGTTTGATTTCATGAATGTATGGTATTAGGGTCTAGGTTGTTTGTATTATGTCAGTATGAGCCATGACATAAATCAGCATTGGTTTCATAACCCTAAATTACTACTACCAAGTAAAAATGGTAGCTTCAAAACACATTTTAAATTTTCATAACACATTTTGCAATGTGCAGGTTTTTCTCCCTGCAGTGTAGCTTCTTAGTTGTTCCTGCCAGTGACCCCTATTTAGCTATTATGTTCAGATTAAAAAATGTGTTCAAATATCCTGCCAAGTTGTGGTTAAAGTTTTGTTTTTCATTTTTGTTAGTAAAAAAAAAATTGATAAAGATAGTGCAACAACAAAAAATTGTCATCACACACACACCGCCACCCTTTTTAAGTTCTCTTGGGCAGCAGTCAGCAAGACATCAATCAAGTCATTGAAAACATGGGATTGGTAAGAAAACTACTGAAAGATTCAAGTACTGAACCAATAATGTTACATGGGGGATGGGGAACAAAATAGTGCTGTGCAAATTGAGGGTCCGGATATAAGCCCAAGAGCTTGAGAACTATTAAAGTCATGATCGTGCTGCTGCCCTTTGATGATTAATGCAATGATTTGTAGCAAAAATTATATTATTTGTGTACATTTATGGATACTTGGTATAGTGTGGAACGAATTCAAAACAAACTAAGAAATTAGAGAAATCGCTAATCAACCACTAATATCTTCAGTAATCAAGAAAAGACGATGGTCATATGTTGGAAATGTGATGAGGAGAGATAATAACCAAATAACAAAGCAAGCTCTCATGTGGGAAACAACAGGTAATTGGAAAAGAGACCGACCCAGAGAGACACTGAGAAGAACATTGATCAGAGAGGCAAGAGCAGCAGGAATCAGCTCCCTCAATGAGATAGAGTTGCTTGCACAAAACAGAAACAAATGGCGAGATTTGATAAAATATCTTTAGAAGGATTGAAAACTGCTAGAATACAAATTTAGATAAGAGAAAGAGTATCTGGGTCTATGGGCTGGCTACGGCTCGAAACGTCAATAGATAGATAGATAGATAAATTTGTGGAGGATTTTCTTTTTTATTGGCCATAAAGTTGCACATTTTGATGAAGTAGTAAACATAAATTGATTTACAATTGATAGTTGGAATCTGGGGTTACTGTGGAATAATAGTTAATTTATTCATTTCCAAAGGTGACCTTGTCTTTGAGAGCAGTCATTTGGGGTCACACATCTCTTGTGTGTTGACATTTGAGACTATTGATTGGTTCAATTTGTTGATAATTTGTATTGGTTAGATGTTTAATATCTTAGATTTATTGATTGCCTCAATAATTTAGATTTCTCGATAGTTTTGATAATTTAGATTTGTTGATAATGTTGATCTGTTTGATTTGTTGCGAGTACTGTTCAATTAGATTTGTTGCGAGTACTGATCAGTTAGATTTGTTGCGAGTACTGATCAGTTAGATTTGTTGCGAGTACTGATCAGTTAGATTTGTTGCGAGTACTGATCAGTTAGATTTGTTGCGAGTACTGATCAGTTAGATTTGTTGTGAGTACTGATCAGTTAGATTTGTTGCGAGTACTGATCAGTTAGATTTGTTGTGAGTACTGATCAGTTAGATTTGTTGCGAGTACTGATCAGTTAGATTTGTTGTGAGTACTGATCAGTTAGATTTGTTGCGAGCACTGAACAGTTAGATTTGTTGCGAGTACTGTTCAATTAGATTTGTTGCGAGTACTGAACAGTTAGATTTGTTGCGAGTACTGTTCAATTAGATTTGTTGCGAGTACTGATCAGTTAGATTTGTTGCGAGTACTGTTCAATTGAACTGCTTGCACAGAACAGAGACAGATGGCGAGATTTGATAAAATATCTTTAAAAGAAAACTGCTAGAACAAAAATTCATATAGGTGAAGGTGTATCTTGGTCTACGCCCTATGGGCCGGTTACGGCTCGAAAGGTCAATAGATAGATAGACTGTTCAATTAGATTTGTTGCGAGTACTGATCAGTTAGATTTGTTGCGAGTACTGATCAGTTAGATTTGTTGCGAGTACTGATCAGTTAGATTTGTTGCGAGTACTGATCAGTTAGATTTATTGTGAGTACTGAACAGTTAGATTTGTTGCGAGTACTGATCAGTTAGATTTATTGTGAGTACTGAACAGTTAGATTTGTTGCGAGTACTGTTCAATTAGATTTGTTGCGAGTACTGATCAGTTAGATTTGTTGCGAGTACTGATCAATTAGATTTGTTGCGAGTACTGAACAGTTAGATTTATTGCGAGTACTGATCAGTTAGATTTGTTGCGAGTACTGTTCAATTAGATTTGTTGCGAGTACTGTTCAGTTAGATTTGTTGAGAGTACTAATCAGTTAGATTTGTTGATTGAGGGTACTGTTCAGTCAGATTTGTTGAGAGTACTAATCAGTTAGATTTGTTGATTGAGGGTACTGTTCAGTCAGATTTGTTGAGAGTACTAATCAGTTAGACGTGTTGATTGAGGGTACTGTTCAGTCAGATTTGTTGAGAGTACTAATCAGTTAGACGTGTTAATTGTGGGTACTGTTCAGTTAGATTTGTTGAGAGTACTAATCAGTTAGACGTGTTGATTGAGGGTACTGTTCAGTTAGATTTGTTGAGAGTACAAATCAGTTAGATTTGGTGAGAGTACTGTTCAGTTAGATTTGGTGAGAGTACTGTTCAGTTAGATTTGTTGAGAGTACTGTTCAATTAGATTTGTTGAGAGTACTGATCATTTAGATTTGTTCCAGTTGAACTAACAAACTACATGTCATTGTGTACAGGGGCAGATAACACATTCAGCCACTACTACAAGGGTTACATGGCTGGTCTCTTTGTTCTGAGGGGCAAGTCCGAGAGTGAGAGAGTCATCAAGTGTTTAAATAATTGTAAAGAGAACCTGGACTTCCATGCTACCAGTGACATGTCCAGTGGGACGGTGAGTAACTGATAGTTTTTGTCAGTGCATCTATTGTTTCTCAGGGAACCTCAAACTGTATGGAGGGATGGTTTTTTTTTGAGACATCTGTAGGCTAGTTTGAGCTGTCTAACAGTCAAGAGGCCCTAAACTTAAAAACAAAAATTGCAGCAATGCAAGGTCTTGTATCAGGCTTCAACAAAGACTCATGTTGTGTGTGTATAGGGAACATGGTTTTTAGTGTCCATATCTTTTTTTTACTATCTGCACTTTATTGAGCAATGTGCCATATATACTCTTCAAGTGCAGATCCCTTGTTTGACCTCTGGACAGCAAGGTCCTGGGTTTGAATCCTGCCAACGGCAGTGGGAATTTTTACATTTGAATTTGCTGTTTTTTTTTTTTTTTCGTGGCTTTACCCTTCCCTAGTATTTGGGAATTGAGGTCCGATGTCTAGTTCCCTCGGATAACAGTGAAAAACAGGTGGTCCATGTGCACTCAGGCATGTTAAAGTACCCTTGGCAGTTATAGGTAAAAAAAATAGGTCAAAAATGGCAGCTAACTGGGCAAAAATTGTTACGCCAAATCTACCCATACTGAAAATGGATGTGTGGGCCGAAAGACGCAGATATCACTGTTTGGCCATAAACTAGTTACACAACGCATCTATGCCCACATAATGGGTGAATGCTAAGAAAAGAGAAATCTCTTATACCTATTTCAGGAGGCCATTGTTCTGTTCTCTTCATGGAATTAGTATCACTGTAGTTGGGAATTCCCCATATCCACTCCACTCATGTCACAGCTCCTGCCAACATGAGGTGGCAAATTCGGTTGACATAGTTGGCTTCCGTGCAGCCCTAATCTCAAGTGTAGGCGATGATTATAAATGACTTCTATCGAATAGAGAGTTTTTATGGTAGCCCTAATCTCAAGTGTAGGCGATGATTATAAGTGATTTTCATCAAATAGAGAGTTTTTATGGTAGCCCTAATCTCAAGTGTAGGCGATGATTATAAATGACTTCCATCGAATAGAGAGTTTTTATGGTAGCCCTAATCTCAAGTGTAGGCGATGATTATAAATGACTTCCAGTGAATAGAGAGTTTTTATGGTAGCCCTAATCTCAAGCGTAGGCGATGATTATAAATGACTTCCATCGAATAGAGAGTGCACAGTCACTTCCTTTACTCCAGTTTGCTCTAAAGCATACATTTAAGACAAACAAAGCAACCGAAATAGTTTATGTGATTGCCTTAGTATCTGGAAAAAAAAACAGCACGGCATGTAGCCATTTTGGTTTTGCATTGTTGGTTGGCAGCTGTTAGCAAGATTGTACTCTAGTGCGAGCCAAATCAAGTTGCGTTGGCGACAATTTCAAACTACATCACCGAAAAGAGAATGCTCACAGTCACGTCACTTCCAACTTCAATTCACTCAAATAAATTGAAAAAACTCATAAAAACCAGTGAAATCACCACAAAAACTGTTTTAGTGTTGTCACTCTCTAAAGTGAAACTCCTTCACTTTCCTCTAGTGGCAGTTCTCTGTCATGTAAATGAACATGTCAAAGGTAGTTGTCAAACATTTTATTATCGGAATCCAACCCCAAAGAAATTTTCAAATCTGGAAGTGATGAGTTAATTTTGTTGTTTGTGTCTTCTTTGGAATTTTCCAGAGTGTTAGCTTCAACAGTGAGATGACAGAGTTCACCATCAGCAGCCACACTGTGGCGGAGGTGAACAGACTGATGGGACAGGTGGCTTATGTGAATGCTCGCACCTACCCAACACCAGGCTACCGGGCATTGTCATTTGAAACATCTCTTTTGTAAGTTCCATTTGAAACACTTGTCATGTGTCATATATGCTTCACTTAGAACATCTATTTTGTGTCATTTGAAACATCAGATATAAGTTTTGTTGAAAGATCAATCAGTGTTGTGCTCTTGTTGGCTTGTGTATGTTACTAACTGTATTCATCATTGGTTACACTCAATTTTTTCCATCACCATCATGTGGTAAAGAATGGTAAAGCCACAGGACCAGATGAAATTCCTTCGGAAGCCATTGAAGCAGATATTAACACCTCTACCAAGATGTTACATAGTCTATTTTAGCCTATTAGATCAAATTTGGGAGAGGGAAGAAATACCTAAAGACTGGAAAGAAGGTTATATGATCAAACTACCAAAGAAAGGAAGTTTACAGGAGTGCACAAATTATAGTGGAATTATGCTACTATCAGTGCCAGGAAAAATATTAATCAGAATCATTCTGGAGAGACTAAAAGAGGCCATAGAGAAACATTTGAGAGATGAACAAGCAGGTTTTAGGAAGAACAGATCATGTGCTGAAAAAATAACTACTCTACGTATAATAATTGTACAAAGTTTAGAACTAAAATCCCCACTTTATATTGGATTCATAGATTACGAAAAGGCATTTGATAGTTTAGACAGAAGAATGCTTTGGAAGTTACTGAGTCATTACGGAATCCCTATAAAGATTATTAACCTGATAAAAACAATGTATGAAGGAACGAAATGTAGTCTATCTTTCGTTCACCCGAAGTATTGTCTATATCTTCAATGTTGTTTCCTGTATAAATTTTACTGTCTTTTGTAATTCTTGCAGTGGCCCATATAGTTTTGTCTGTAGTGTTGTATCTATGGGCCAATGGATTTTCCTTATTCTACTATATTCTGTGCAATCTTGAAGTAGGTGTTCAGCAGTCTGGGGCGCCTGTCCACATGTACAAGTAGTTGATGTGCTGATCTTGAATTTTGTATACATGTGACTATGGAGTCGATTGTGTCCTGTTCTGAGGCGTATAATGATAACTTGTTCATATCTATTCACATTATGAAAGGCATCCTGATTTGGGGCTTGTGGTCCTCTGATTGATTTGATTATTTGTTTCTTATGATGGTATGTAATTGGTGTATCTAGTTGTGTGCCTGTTGAACCTTCCTTTGCTAACTGATCAGCTTTCTCATTTCCTGGTATTCCACAGTGAGACGAGATCCACTACAGGGCAACCCTGTGGTGCTTGCAGAGTTCAGTCAACAAGGTCTGCAGATGTGGTTATTTTCTGGATTGTAGTGCCTGTAGTACTGATCTTGCGTCTGTCAAAAACACTACAGGCTGTGGGCTAAGAATGAAATGTAGTGTGGTACATGAAGGACAGCTTACAGAAGCATTTGAAATAAGAACAGGAGTAAGGCAGGGATCCTTCTGTCTCCATTCCTCTTTCTACTGGCCATAGATTGGATTATGAAAATAACTCAAAACAACTGAAATGGAATCCAATGGTCACTGACCAAACAACTTGATGATTTAGACTTTGCTGATGACATAGCCCTCCTATCACACAGCCATCAACAGATGCAGGATAAAATGAGCATACTTGATGAGAGATCACAACAGCTAGGACTGAAGATTAATAGAGATAAGACCAACATTATGATAATTAATACAGCTGGCAATAACTAAATAAAACTAGGAGAAATACCTCTATTAGATGTACAATCTTACATATATCTGGGCAGTAATATATAGGGTGTTTATAAAGTCTCACTACACTTGGTATCTAGGTCAATTTGAAAAAAATGTTTATGACGTCATCACAATATGTGCTCAATGGTAAGTTCACTTGTTGCGACAGTTTTCTTAATGACTTGTCTGGACTTTTAAGGATTCTGTCTTGGATATCTAAACATATTTCATCATTCACAGCAGGCCTACCAGATCGTGGAGCATCTTCCACATTTCCAGTAGCAATAAACTTATTCAACAAATTTCATTGACAGTGGGAGCACATATTGTGATGACGTCATAAACATTTTTTTTTCAAATTGACCTAGATACCAAGTGTAGTGAGACTTTATAAACACCCTGTAGATAAAGAGGGAGGAACATAAAATGATACCAAAATAAGGATATCAAAAGCAAGAGGAGCTTTCGTTGCACTGGGAAACATATGGAAATCCAAAGAAATTAGGTTAAATACAAAAATAAAAATTTTCAACTCCAATGTTAAGTCGGTCCTATTATATGGCTGTGAAACATGGAGAACAACAAAATTGACAATCATGAAGAATACAGACCTTCATTAATGGATGCTTACGCAGAATAAAAGGATGGAAATAGCAGGACAAAATCACTAACATAGAATTATGGAAATGTACCAGTCAAATACCAGTGGATAAAGAGATACAGCGAAGATGATGGCGCTGGATAGGACACACACTACGGAAGCCAACTGAGAGTAGTACACAACAGGTCCTTTTTTGGAATCCCCAGGTGAAAAGACAAAGAGGAAGACCAAGGAATTCTTGGAGAAGACAGATAGAAGCAGAGATGAAGATCATGGGGAAGACATGGAAAGATCTTAAAAGAATGACAAAAAACAGAACGACTTGGAAAGTGTTTGTTGAAGACCTATGCTCCACTGGGAGCTAAAAAGGTAGAAGAAGAAGAAGACCATCATGTGCTGACCTCAGTTCATCACCACATTTTGCTGACCTCAATTTCATCATCATCATGTTCTGACCTAAATTTCATCATCAACATTTTCTGGTCTCAGAGTTCTATCGTCATCATTTGCTGTCCTCTAAATTTCATCATCATCTGCTGGTCTCAGAGTTTCATCACCATCATCATTTGCTTGCCTCAGAGTTTCATTCCTGTGATTGACTGACATAAGAGTTTCATCATCATTGTTGTCAGAACTCAAGTCCATAAATGACTATTCTTCTTCAGATGTGAGGGCCAGACAGTAATTCTGCCACTGCTGGAGAAGAGAATCCTGGTTGAGGAGCAGCAGGAGCCAGTGTTTGTCATCACAGGATATTCCAATTTGACTCGCATGGTTTATGAGTTTGAGCGTGGTCTCCGGGTCTTCCATGACATCCACATTTTTGCTCGGTCACAGCCTCCAGAGGAAACTACTGAAGAGAGTGATGGAGATGATGATGTTAAAGCAGTCCAACCAACACAGAAAGCAACAAAGCCCCAGCGTGAGTAGTTTTACATTTGATGTATTGTCATCACATTGCCTGTCTCCTGTCTTCAAGGAAGTATTTAAAAAGCGAAGAAGGAGTCCAATAAAAGCGAAATAAAATGGGAAAAAAAATAGTATTCAACAAATTATAATAAATTTGCAGTAAGATCAGGTACAATCTTAATTCCGTGTATGATTTTTTTTTTTTTTACTCAAATTATATTCATTTATTATTTAAGTCTTATATACAAACTTAAATTTGTTTGTATTTATACAAATTTCATGAAGAAGAAGGTGGTTTCAAGACATTAAAGAGACCTTGAACATGACAAAAGAAGAAGTGGAAGATCTGACTAGAGACCAGATTCTTTCAGATGGGCTGTGGTGAATGCAACACTCAGAAAAGGATTTAAGATCTGATGATCTCATAAATTTAATATTTTTCAATATATATGTTATATTTTTACTTTTCAAGACTTTGAATTAATCCATATGGATACAAGAATAAACGGATACCATTTTCTTTATATGTATATTTTTAGAAATTAAGTTTGCTTTGTAATACTAGTGGACTTGTCGCACATGTTTGTTTTTTAAAAGAACTGGATTTCTGGAAAGAGAAAAGCTCTAAAATATTTTGAAAACTGTCTAAATTTCAAAATGAACAGCTTAGTCTAAATTTCAAAATGAACAGCTTAGTCTAAATTTCAAAATGAACAGCTTAGTCTAAATTTCAAAATGAACAGCTTAGTCTAAATTTCAAAATGAACAGCTTAGTCTAAATTTCAAAATGAACAGCTTAGTCTAAATTTCAAAATGAACAGCTTAGTCTAAATTTCAAAATGAACAGCTTAGTCTAAATTTCAAAATGAACAGCTTAGTCTAAATTTCAAAATGAACAGCTTAGTCTAAATTTCAAAATGAACAGCTTAGTCTAAATTTCAAAATGAACAGCTTAGTCTAAATTTCAAAATGAACAGCTTAGTCTAAATTTCAAAATGAACAGCTTAGTCTAAATTTCAAAATGAACAGCTTAGTCTAAATTTCAAAATGAACAGCTTAGTCTAAATTTCAAAATGAACAGCTTAGTCTAAATTTCAAAATGAACAGCTTAGTCTAAATTTCAAAATGAACAGCTTAGTCTAAATTTCAAAATGAACAGCTTAGTCTAAATTTCAAAATGAACAGCTTAGTCTAAATTTCAAAATGAACAGCTTAGTCTAAATTTCAAAATGAACAGCTTAGTCTAAATTTCAAAATGAACAGCTTAGTCTAAATTTCAAAATGAACAGCTTAGTCTAAATTTCAAATTGAACAGGGAAAAATTACAGAGAATGGCCAAAGTGTATTTCCATCATTACTGGGTGAGAAATTGCGATGCTAGTAGTATCACTCCAAAGTCTTAAAGAGTTAAGACCTCTTTGATTCTTGCTATTCATTGCACTTTTTAGTTAAATTACTTCATGCTTCTACTTTATAGATTGATCTGTGCCTTCCATGTTTTTTTTAAAATCCAGAAGCAAGTCAATCATGTTACGTTGTCTGTTGTTACAGAATCGACAGAAACAAAGGATGAAGATTTCATGATAGATGAATGCCATGTGAAGGCAGACCCTCCCCTGAACCTGTTCATAGAGCACCTGTCACTCCCTACACACCTGATGGAGATTCATGGTTTAGAGTGGACAGAGACTAATGATGGAGTTGTTATCAGAAGTGAGTATGTCTTGTGTATCAGAAGTTTGTCTTTCACATCAGAAGTGAGTTTGTCTTGTGTATCAGAAGTTTGTCTTTCACATCAGAAGTGAGTTTGTCTTTCACATCAGAAGTTTGTCTTTCACATCAGAAGTGAGTATGTCTTGTGTATCAGAAGTTTGTCTTTCACATCAGAAGTGAGTTTGTCTTGTGTATCAGAAGTTTGTCTTTCACATCAGAAGTGAGTTTGTCTTTCACATCAGAAGTGAGTTTGTCTTTCACATCAGAAGTGAGTATGTCTTGTGTATCAGAAGTTTGTCTTTCACATCAGAAGTGAGTATGTCTTGTGTATCAGAAGTTTGTCTTTCACATCAGAAGTGAGTTTGTCTTTCACATCAGAAGTGAGTATGTCTTGTGTATCAGAAGTTTGTCTTTCACATCAGAAGTGAGTATGTCTTGTGTATCAGAAGTTTGTCTTTCACATCAGAAGTGAGTTTGTCTTTCACATCAGAAGTGAGTTTGTCTTTCACATCAGAAGTTTGTCTTTCACATCAGAAGTGAGTATGTCTTGTGTATCAGAAGTTTGTCTTTCACATCAGAAGTGAGTATGTCTTGTGTATCAGAAGTTTGTCTTTCACATCAGAAGTGAGTATGTCTTGTGTATCAGAAGTTTGTCTTTCACATCAGAAGTGAGTATGTCTTGTGTATCAGAAGTTTGTCTTTCACATCAGAAGTGAGTATGTCTTGTGTATCAGAAGTTTGTCTTTCACATCAGAAGTGAGTATGTCTGTGTATCAGAAGTTTGTCTTTCACATCAGAAGTTTGTCTTTCACATCAGAAGTTTGTCTTTCACATCAGAAGTGAGTATGTCTTGTGTATCAGAAGTTTGTCTTTCACATCAGAAGTTTGTCTTTCACATCAGAAGTGAGTATGTCTTGTGTATCAGAAGTTTGTCTTTCACATCAGAAGTTTGTCTTTCACATCAGAAGTGAGTATGTCTTGTGTATCAGAAGTTTGTCTTTCACATCAGAAGTGAGTTTGTCTTGTGTATCAGAAGTTTGTCTTTCACATCAGAAGTTTGTCTTTCACATCAGAAGTGAGTATGTCTTGTGTATCAGAAGTTTGTCTTTCACATCAGAAGTGAGTATGTCTTGTGTATCAGAAGTTTGTCTTTCACATCAGAAGTGAGTTTGTCTTTCACATCAGAAGTGAGTATGTCTTGTGTATCAGAAGTTTGTCTTTCACATCAGAAGTGAGTATGTCTTGTGTATCAGAAGTTTGTCTTTCACATCAGAAGTGAGTATGTCTTGTGTATCAGAAGTTTGTCTTTCACATCAGAAGTGAGTTTGTCTTTCACATCAGAAGTGAGTTTGTCTTTCACATCAGAAGTTTGTCTTTCACATCAGAAGTGAGTATGTCTTGTGTATCAGAAGTTTGTCTTTCACATCAGAAGTTTGTCTTTCACATCAGAAGTGAGTATGTCTTGTGTATCAGAAGTTTGTCTTTCACATCAGAAGTGAGTATGTCTTGTGTATCAGAAGTTTGTCTTTCACATCAGAAGTGAGTTTGTCTTTCACATCAGAAGTGAGTATGTCTTGTGTATCAGAAGTTTGTCTTTCACATCAGAAGTGAGTATGTCTTGTGTATCAGAAGTTTGTCTTTCACATCAGAAGTGAGTTTGTCTTTCACATCAGAAGTGAGTATGTCTTGTGTATCAGGAGTTTGTCTTTCACATCAGAAGTGAGTATGTCTTGTGTATCAGAAGTTTGTCTTTCACATCAGAAGTTTGTCTTTCACATCAGAAGTGAGTATGTCTTGTGTATCAGAAGTTTGTCTTTCACATCAGAAGTGAGTATGTCTTGTGTATCAGAAGTTTGTCTTTCACATCAGAAGTGAGTATGTCTTGTGTATCAGAAGTTTGTCTTTCACATCAGAAGTGAGTTTGTCTTTCACATCAGAAGTGAGTTTGTCTTTCACATCAGAAGTTTGTCTTTCACATCAGAAGTTTGTCTTTCACATCAGAAGTGAGTATGTCTTGTGTATCAGAAGTTTGTCTTTCACATCAGAAGTGAGTATGTCTTGTGTATCAGAAGTTTGTCTTTCACATCAGAAGTGAGTATGTCTTGTGTATCAGAAGTTTGTCTTTCACATCAGAAGTGAGTATGTCTTGTGTATCAGAAGTTTGTCTTTCACATCAGAAGTGAGTATGTCTTGTGTATCAGAAGTTTGTCTTTCACATCAGAAGTGAGTATGTCTTGTGTATCAGAAGTTTGTCTTTCACATCAGAAGTGAGTATGTCTGTGTATCAGAAGTTTGTCTTTCACATCAGAAGTTTGTCTTTCACATCAGAAGTTTGTCTTTCACATCAGAAGTGAGTATGTCTTGTGTATCAGAAGTTTGTCTTTCACATCAGAAGTTTGTCTTTCACATCAGAAGTTTGTCTTTCACATCAGAAGTGAGTATGTCTTGTGTATTAGAAGTTTGTCTTTCACATCAGAAGTGAGTATGTCTTGTGTATTAGAAGTTTGTCTTTCACATTAGAAGTGAGTATGTCTTGTGTATCAGAAGTTTGTCTTTCGCATAAAGGGTTATTAAATGACAGACTGTTTGGGTGGGGGATCGCAACAGCAGAGTCCGTGGGCCATCAGCTGATGAAAACCTAGCATCGACCTGTTCATTCATTTCTCCCAGTAATAGCCTGCATCAAAATAGGCTGTCTAACAGAAGCTAGGATCGCTGTGTTCCCTATGGTGGTAGCTGTTACTGATATGGAAGACCTAGTATTGCAGTACCACAAGGCAGAACAAGCCATATAGCTTTCCAACCATTGCCTGGGACTAGACTAACTCCAAGTTCTCCAGTAAAAGCTGGGAATATCAGAAAACAATTATGATCTGCCACACTTTTTGAGCGTCCACTAGTATTAATTATTGGCATTATGTCAATAACAACAACAGACTGTGGAGCCAGAGAAGTCTTCAACTTTCCTAGATATGTCTATTATTTAAATATTTGGGAACTTTGTTAACCTCAGACGGAAGATGTACAAAAGAGGTGAGATGCAGAATGGCTCAGGCAAAAGCAGCTTTTCAAAAATGAGGAAGATACTATGCAATCCATTTTTGACAATAGAAACAAGAAAAAGAGTTCTTAAATGTTATGTAGAGCTAGTCTTAACATATGGATGTGAATCATGGACAACAGACAAAAAAATCACTGGAATCTGTAGAAATTTGGTTTTACAGAAGAATGTTGAGAATACCTTGGACAGCTAAGAAGAGTAATGAAAATGTTTTGAAAGAGGTCAAAGCAAAAAGAGAGCTAATTTCCTATATTAAGAAGAAACAATCATCATTTTTTGGCCATGTAATGAGAAGAGAACAGCTGGTATATATTGTAAAAACTGGAAAAATTGAGGAACGAAGAGATAGAGGGAAGCAAAGAGAAAAAATACTAGACAGCTTAAGAGAATGACTTGGCAGAAGGTCAACAACAGAAATGATACATAACTGTCAAGATCGAATGTTGTGGAGAGACATGATCACCTACGCCAGCAAGCCCTGTACCTGATAATGATAAGATATGTGGTAAAATTTTGTTAACTGAAGATGCATGTTGTGCAATTCTTAAAACATTTGCTGCAAACAGTTTCCTCATTTGCCATAAGTAAATTTTACATTTGTCACATATAATTTCAACATATGCCACACAACACTTCAACATTTACCACATATAATTTCTGCATTTGCCACAAATCTTTTTTGGGAGAGAGGAAACATAGTGCATAGATATCAAGACCATTTATAGAATGGTTTAATAGGATGTCAGTAACAGAGTTGATGATCAACTGTAGAGATAGAAAGTTGTGTGCCAGCAGTCGCAGATGGTACATGATGGTGATCATCATCATCATGTGCCATACCGGTAGGCGATCATGTCCCTCCACAATCTTCTATCTACAGTGCATCGTATCATTACTGTTGTTGACTGTTTTCCATGCCATGACACCAAGCTATCCAGTATTTTCTCTCTTTGTCATCCACGATCTCTCTTTCCTTTTATTTTGCCAGTTGTAACCAAGTACTCCAACTTTCTTCTTCTCATGATGTGCCCGAAAAATGTTGATTGCTTCTTTCTGATGTTTTTTAAGAGCTCCCTTTGTATGATGATAGCATTGAGATATCTTTAACTCTAAATTATGACACCTATCCCATGGGTCATGTCTGTACGATGCATTTGTAAAAATTACGAACACTGAATTGTTACATTTGGAGTTTGGAAAATAAGATTTTCTTTGAACTTCTGCTACACAGCTTGTGTGTTACACAAGGAATTGGTTGTAGTAATCATTTCTTGGCTTAGACTAAATTTATGGGCCAAAATTTGACCATGTAGCGCTGTGGTTACTGGAGGTGTTACACTGTCTATTGACATGTCAGCCGGAGGTGTTATGCGGTCTATTGACATGTCAGCCGGAGGTGTTACGCGGTCTATTGACATGTCAGCCGGAGGTGTTATGCTGTCTATTGACATGTCAGCCGGAGGTGTTGTGCTGTCTATTGACGTGTCAGCCAGAGGTGTTACACTGTCTATTGACATGTCAGCTGGAGGTGTTATGCG
Source organism: Megaustenia siamemsis (assembly GCA_032433765.1). Lineage (NCBI taxonomy): Eukaryota > Metazoa > Mollusca > Gastropoda > Stylommatophora > Ariophantidae > Megaustenia > Megaustenia siamemsis. The sequence continues at coordinate 11,251,019 of JAVIAB010000104.1, forward strand.
GTCTATTGACATGTCAGCCGGAGGTGTTACACTGTCTATTGACATGTCAGCCGGAGGTGTTATGCGGTCTATTGACATGTCAGTGTTATGCTGTCTATTGACATGTCAGCCGGAGGTGTTGTGCTGTCTATTGACGTGTCAGCTGGAGGTGTTACACTGTCTATTGACATGTCAGCCGGAGGTGTTATGCGGTCTATTGACATGTCAGTCGGAGGTGTTATGCTGTCTATTGACATGTCAGCCGGAGGTGTTGTGCTGTCTATTGACGTGTCAGCCGGAGGTGTAACGTCTATTGACATGTCAGCCGGAGGTGTTATGCTGTCTATTGACATGTCAGCCGGAGGTGTTACACTGTCTATTGACATGTCAGCCATCAGTCCAGCCTGTATGTTCGGCTTCCTCATAGTGTCATTCTCTGTCTATCCCATGTTACAAAGGTTTGTTTGATGTCTCGTCAACAGCCAAAGAGATTTCCCCCCTTGTTAGTAAAAAGAAGGAGAAAAAAAAAAAGAATTTCTTGAAAATTGACAAAATTTATTGAAAAAAAAAAGGAAAAAAAAAACAGCAAAATTTTTACATCAGCTTCGTAATTTTTATGAAGTGCACTTTGGTGTTTGAAAAGAAATCCAATATCTAGGAAAACAAATCTAACACTCTAGGGTCACCAGAAGTAATAATTATGAAGGTATAGAAGGGGGGGAGGGGGGAGCCGCGATAGCTTAGTGGTTAGTGAACTGGACTACAAAGGATGAGGGGTAGGGTTCGATCCCAACCGACGGCTTCCGGGTTCACCCAGCCTTAATTGGGTACCGGATTTTTTTCGGGGAAAGTAAAGCAGCACGAGCGTAATACCAACCACATTACCCCAAAAATCATGTGCTGAAGGTCTGTAAAATATAGTGTCACTAACACCATATTTCCCTATACGCCACTTGGCGTGACTATAGAAGGGAGGGTGTTTGCCCCATGGTAAACTGTTCAATTCCAAGAGTGCTTATTTTGTCTTCGTAATTTTCACAAAGTTGTCGTAATCTCTGGTTAAAGTTGTCAACTTAGATATCTTATCTTATTCTATATTGTTGTTTTATCTCACCATTAATTTTATCCACTAATAAATGTAATCTAATTGTTTTATTTCATGTGAGCCATCATTAATGTTTTCTATCAATAGATGCTGATACCATTCCAAATTATGAAAATATTATCCGCAACATACACTACTACCACAACAAGCCTGAGGATCTGGCCAACAGGACTCTGACTCTCTATTGCTCCAGCCAGAACCAGAGGTTTATTAGCACCAAGTTTATTGAGCGGGTAAGTCTCACTACTTCTTTGATCTGTTCTCAGCTTAGCTTGCAGGGGAGGTTCCAGATCTGATCCATTCTTGATCAGGCCAGGCTATACGAATAATTAGTTCTGTTGTTCCATTGACCTTTCAGGTTAAACTGTGGCACTACTCGAAGCTTTGATATCAGACCTCTAGCATCGTCTCAGCCATTGAATCTCTGAGTCATGTGTAAGAACTCTCAAATGTTCTATATTGTAGAACATAACATTTTAATTATGGGGCATGAAAGAAAAAAAAATGTCAAATAGGAAACTGAAATAAATGAGCAAAGGCTGATAGACTGCACAGTCATTAGCAATATAAAGGAATGAATCAAGAGTTTGTGTCATCATTTTATGTCTCATTCTTTACATGTTTTGAGGATGATCATTGTTACACATTTGATAGTTCTAATAGTACCATTGTTCTAAAATGTTCATTGTTCTAACAGTGCCACTGTCACAGAAATGTTCGTTGTTCTAACAGTGCTACTGTCACAGAAATGTTTGTTGTTCTAACAGTGCTACTGTCACAGAAATATTCGTTGTTCTAACAGTGCTACTGTCACAGAAATGTTTGTTGTTCTAACAGTGCTACTGTCACAGAAATGTTCGTTGTTCTAACAGTGCTACTGTCACAGAAATGTCCGTTGTTCTAACAGTGCTACTGTCACAGAAATGTAGTTCTAACAGTGCCACTGTCACAGAAATGTTCGTTGTTCTAACAGTGCTACTGTCACAGAAATATTCGTTGTGTGCTACTGTCACAGAAATGTTCGTTGTTCTAACAGTGCTACTGTCACAGAAATGTTCATAGTTCTAACGGTGCCATTTTAATGACGATACTAGATATTGTTTTGTTTTTTTTTTTTTTTAATGAAAATTTGAACAGTTAGGTTGATTTGTGTGTGTGTTCTGGGAAGTATTGACAACAAAGAAAATAGTGATACTAAGCTTTGTTCTCCCCCCCCCCCCCCCCCAATGTAGTCTCTTAAGCTTTGAGCAACTGCAGGATTGTGTAAAAAGTGGAAATAGCAGGTTGTTCAAATTAAAGTAGCGTTGCCCTTGTTTCATGAAAAAGGACTTAGAGAGTGTAAGAGGATAGTGTTTGTCACTTGTCACATCTTATTTTTTAAATATTTTAATTTGTGCATCATTTAAGTAGTTTGGTTGTTATTTGGTTTATATAGTTTGTGCATCATTTATGTAATTTGGTCGTTATTTGGTTTATATAGATTGTGCATCATTTATGTAGTTTGGTCGTTATTTGGTTTATATAGTTTGTGCATCATTTATTTATGTAGTTTGGTTGTTATTTGGTTTATATAGTTTGTGCATCATTTATTTATGTAGTTTGGTCGTTATTTGGTTTATATAGTTTGTGCATCATTTATGTAATTTGGTCGTTATTTGGTTTATATAGTTTGTGCATCATTTATTTATGTAATTTGGTCGTTATTTGGTTTATATAGTTTGTGCATCATTTATTTATGTAGTTTGGTTGTTATTTGGTTTATATAGTTTGTGCATCATTTATGTAGTTTGGCCGTTATTTTGTTTATATTGTTTGTAAGTCATTTATTTATACAATTTGGTTGTTATTTAATTGAAGCTGGTGGCTGTCCATCAAGCTGTTCCAGTACCGCATTCTGCCAACCTCCAAAGTAATGTCCAGAATGTGCATCAGTCATTGAAGAAGGTCAACTCTGATGGAATCCACACATCTGGAGCAACCAACTCAAGTAGGTAGTCATGTCTTTGTCCAGGAGTTGCTCAACTCACTGCTGATTGTAAATGCATGCAGCTGTTTGTGTGTTGCACAACTTTATTAGTCAGGTCACTTGGTCAGTTGTGGCCTCATGTTATTTTGCAAATTAATTTTTACAGCCCTGCAGACATTGGTGCAGTCTTCTTAAAAAAAAAAAACCACACCATACCTGACTGAAAGAACAGATTAAAAACATGTATAACACAAAAGACGACGATTTAAAGATTTGGCCACTTAATACGACAGGAGCAACTAAACAGCCTGTCAACAAGTAGTAATAAAACAGCAGACCATGTGGACATCTTCAAAGTAGATGGAATACTAGAAACACTGAAACTTGATAACAAAAGAGGTCTACAAAAATAAGTCATCAAACTATATCTCTTCTCAACAAACTATATCTCTTCTCAACAAACTATATCTCTTCTCAACAAACTATATCTCTTCTCAACACTAAAAGGCTAATGAGGAAGGAATGAAGAACAAATGTAATCCTTCCTTCCTATCCATCAAGCTTTAATTAAAGTTATTGGGCAATGTTGATGGCCATAACCAACTTCCTCCATTCATCTCCTCATTGTGAGCTGACAAAGTTGAAGCCTGTCCTTTCATCTGTGTTGTCTTTCCATCTTTTCTTCTATCTTCTACTTTTTCATAGCCAATTTCCTAGTCCCTACAAGATGGTTATTGCCAGCCCTGCAAGAAAGGTATATCTCCATACCACCTAAGTTTACATTTCTTCATGGGGATCTGCCTTCATCCAATTATGATTCTCTATCTCTTTATTTGTAAATATGGTCCTGTTCGGATGAACTATGCAGAATTTGTATATAGACAGATTAATTTCCAAAGGCACTGCATGGAGGTGGAGTAGAACCATCATCAGCTTTTGCCACTGATCCTGAAGTCAGCAGTGAATCATTGGCCAAGTAAAACCCAGATTCTGTTGGTCATCTTGAGTTTCTGATCAACCTATGTGGGTTCATCTCTTGTTGTTACTAACCCATCTACAGCATCACCATTCTCTAGTCTTGCTGGTACATTCAGATAGGCTGTATTATCTATCTCTTGATGTTGTTCTTTTGTAAGTAACACACTCTTATTTATTTGATTGCCTTCAACCTTAGCCTCTAGTGTGACCCTCACTGTGGTATCTTGTTTCTTCTAATATCCAACATGTCTGGCCAAGAAGGTAAGGATTGAAAAGTGAAGATGACCCTGTCCCCAAAGGAATGCCTTGTTGAGGACTGATGAATGAGTGGAAGACACTGTATGGTATGGTGACAACTTTACATAACACAACAAACTATTGATGTTACATGCAGCCTGCCTCAGAAAATGGCAACAAAAATGAACAGGCATGCAAAGGAAATATATCCTAACTACATATTAGAAAGTAACTAAAACTAGTAAACCTAGGAAAGAGAAAATAACAAGAAAAAACTGAACATATTGTAGGACTTTGACAAATTCCTCACCAAATGGATGCAGAACCCTCCCTGTCGTTCACTCAATGACTACTAAATGAATTGATGTCCTATTTATCATCCGTCTTCAGAAGGACGTTGTAGTTTGCAGTAGAACTGTGATATTTGTGTCTTTCAGCCCAACACATCCAACTTCAGCATGTTATTTTTTAGTTTTGGGTTGTCTTCCCTCTACCATTGCTACTTGCTTGGCCAGACTAGACTGATTAATCTGTTTCTGGAGGCACTGTGAAGAGGTGGAGTAGGGTCTGGATGGTTCTGGTTCACCGATTCTGGAGTAAGCCATCAGCTGTGGATTTGCTGACAGCTTCCATCACTGCTACTGAATTTTGACTCCTGGTGAACCCAAAATGAGAAAACTAGTTGAGAGACAGACAACTGGAAGCAAAGTGGAAGAGGTGGGTTCACTTACCCACATGGGAGGAGGAGAGGGGAAAAGGGTATAAAATAAAGAGTGTGAAGGGGGATTGGTCAGGTAGGTGTAAGGATACGAAGGGTTTTGAAAAAACAAAACTGTAGCTTGCCCATAAATTCTGATAGGGTGACTACACATCATAGTTGCATTTTGTACTTGTTCTCTGAAGCCTGAGGAGTTGGGCGGAAAGGAACAAAGATCTTGCTGTAAATGACAGCACAACTCACCAGCAGCTATTTAGCATCCTCTTATGAGTGGAAGATAACGAGTAGTTGTTGGGCGCTCACAGAATGGTTTGTTTTGGGTTGATAGGCCTGAAGGGGAGCTCAAGCGCCTACAACCTGTAGGGTCTACAGCCTAAGCCATCAGCTGACCAAGACCTCGCCTAGACCTTCTAGTTGGTCTTCTTGGAAACTGCCAGAATCAAAACAGGCTGGCTAAAAGAGGCGGAAATTGCCATTTTCACCGTAATGGTGGGGTTTACTGAAGTAGAAAACTGAGTATTTCAGAATCACTAGACAGGACAAGTTCCAGCTTCTCCAGTAAAAGCCAGGAATTAAAGAATGCCATTACAGGCTGCCACATATCATCATGTGTCCAAGAACTTGCATCAACCTGTGGCAATATGACTGAAAGAAGAATGTCAAAATGCTATGACGGTGTTATCGATGGGAATGTAACTTTGCACATCTGAATGCAGCTCTACATTAGTTTCATACAGTCATGACGGAATTCACTCCTGCAAAGCTTGACTGGAATCTTTGTCTAGCCTGCCACTGCAGAAAAAAATGACACAGAGACTATGATTTATATTACAATCTGTTTAATTCGCTGCATTCCACTCCTCATATTAACATTTGGAATCTATATTTGTTTATACAACAATACAATTTAATCATTTCTGTGAGTTAACGTGAAAGGCATAATATTTGTTTAGTGTTTCAATTCTGTGAAAATTTTATGTGAAGCATATATATGTTTTTGTGCTTGCAGTGTCTGTGAAAGTCATAAACACTGAGCTATAAGGTAGTAATTGTTGTTTTAGCAAATTTGCTAGATGAATTGAAACAACAGACAAGGCATTTTTGTCTGTAGTGTTGTATCTATGGGCCAATGGATTTTCCTCAGTCTACTATATTAAGTGCAGTCTTGAAGTATATGTTCAGCAGTCTGGGGCGCCTGTCCACATGTACACGTAGTTGATGTGCCAATCTTGAATTTTGTATACATGTGACTATGGAGTCGATTGTGTCCTGTTCTGAGGCGTAATGATAACTTGTTCATATCTATTCATATTATGAAAGGCATCCTGATTTGGGGCTTGTGGTCCTCTGATTGATTTGATTATCTGTTTCTTATGATGGTATGTAACCGGTGCATCTAGTTTTGTGCCTGTTGAACCTTCCTTTGCCAACTGATCTGCTTTCTCATTTCCTGGTAATCCACAGTGAGATGGGATCCACTGCAGGGCAACCCTGTGGTGCTTGCAGAGTTCAGTCAATAAGGTCTGCAGATGTGGTAATTTTCTGAATTGTAGTGCCTGGAGTACTGATCTTGCATCTGTCAAAAACACTACAGGCTGTGGGCTAAGATTACTGTTCAGCAGTTTTTCTATTGCCAACTTTATTGCTTGTATTTCTGCATCATAATTGTGACAATATTTCCCTGTTGCTATTTTATTCATATCCCTAATGTTATTTGGGTACTCTATATATGCACCTGCTCCCCCATTCTTTACTGCATTCTGTGCTGATCCACCTGTGTACACACGAATCCATAGGTCTTGTCCAGGAAACTGAGAGTTATTGTTTTTCGCTGTAGACTTATTTGTTCTGCTTTGTCAACTATTCCTTTAACTTCTGTCCGTATTTGTATTGATAATCCTGATTCCTCTGTCCAGGGAGTCAGTTCTGGTATGGGCAGTAGGGAGTTAACAACTCTTGACATGTCTGGTGTTTGTCTACTAATACGCTTGGCTTGGTGGATAAAACTGCTTCTCTTAAGTCATCCCAATGCAAGATTTTGAAATCGGTCCTTCATTGGATGTCTCGGCATGCATGCACATTTTATTGCCTGTATCAGCACCTTTGTGTCCCTCCGTTCTCTCAGTGCTGGTATCCTCCACAATTTCTCCATCTCCAATATTGGTGTTGATTTCATTGCTCCTGTGATGACCCTAAGTGCCTGGTTTTGTACTTTATCCAGTTCTTGCAGTGTGGTGTTTGATGCTGAGCACCATGCGGATGATCCATATTCTAAATGTTGGCGTATACTCTGTTGGTAAACTTTACTGAGTATTTTCCCACTCGCACCCCATGTGGTTCCACACAGCTTTCTTAGAATAGCCAATTTCCTCCTTGCTTTTTGAGTTGCCTTATTTATCTGCTGTTTTCAAGATAGTTTGTTATCAAATGTAACTCCGAGATATGTAGCTTGTATGTCTTCTTTCACAGGCTCATTGTTTATGTAGATGGCTCCTGCTTTTTGTTTTGGGGAGAGTGTGAAAAGTGTAGTACTACATTTGTCTGTATTGATGCTGATACACCATCTATTTGTCCATGAATTCAGTGAATTCATAGCTCTTTGTAGCAATTTGGAGGCCACAGTTGCATACTCCTCTGTGCACCACATTACCAAGTCAGCTGCATACATTGCCATTTTTATGCCATGTGGTAGCTCAGTAACTAGGTCATTGATGAAGATCAGAAAAAGTGTTGGAGATAGTGCCCCACCCTGTAAAATGCCCTGGCGCAGTAAGACCTTCTTACTCTTAAGACCATCCAGTTGCACTCTGGCTCTCCTGTTATGCAGGTATGCTTTGACCCATTTGTACATCCTGCCATTTACTCCATAATTTCTCAGTTTCTTCAAAAGCCCTTCCTTCCATACCTTATCAAATGCTTTCTTTAGGTCTATCCATGCTGCCTAGTACCAGTTTCTTTTCTTGAAACACATCCTCAATTTCCTGGGAAAGATAGGTTGCTTGATCTTCGGTAGAGTAACACTGTCTAAAGCCTGCTTGTTGTAGGACAAGGAGATTTTCACTTTCCAGGTATCACTGCAGTCTGAGATTGATTATACGGTCCATTGTTTTACACAAACAGCTTGTAAGGCTGATTGGTCTATAGCTGGACGTCGTTGAACCATCTTTCCTGGCTTTAGTAATGGTATCATAATTGCTTCTTTTCATGCCTATGGCACTCTACCTGTGATCCAGCAAATGTTGTAGATCTGCAGTAGTTTTGCTTTAGCTGCAGTTCCAAAGTTCTTAATCATTTCATCGGACACTCCATCACTACCTGGTGACTTTTTCATTTTTAATTTGGATATTGCCAGCTCTAGCTCTCTTTATGTAATGGGTGTTTCCATTACTTCATGTGTGGTCTCTTCTTGTCTTGATTTTGTTGTTTTAAATGGGTCTCTTGTTGTATCTCTAGGCTAATTTCAATATTATTGTCATTTGCAAAGGAGTCTGCAAAGTGATTTGCTGCATGCTTACCTGTTAGGATGTTTCCATCCTTCTTCAGTGTCATTTTGGTGTTCCTTTCTGTACCCTCATCATTCAGCTGTTTTACAAGCTTCTACACTTTTCTTGTGTCTCATTCAAGGACTCTGTTTTCTCTTTCCAGCTTCTCCGTCTGGCTTGTAGTTTAGCCCGTTGAAATTTGGCTTTAGCATGCCTATAGTTATAATGTAGGTTAGATACACCAGACTTTTGAGCAGTGGAAGTACCTCCTTTTGCATCATATAAGACCTCATTTGTGTCATCGTGACTAGGTCATTTCAGTTAAATAGCATGCCTTGAACAATTGTGATTGGGAAATGGATACATTGGTTGGTTGTGGAGAGTGTTATCATGGTATCATCATTTTGGACATGTGTGCTATAAAGTTTGCTGCTCATTGGCTTTTCAGGTTAGAAAATGTTCATTTGTTATTTCAGATCTTGGCATGGTTGCTATCATAGTAGTGTGTGTGGGCTTTTTGTTGTTCATGATTGTGCTGGGTGTTATCCGCATCCGGGCCTCACACAAACAGACCCAGGTTGTGCATGTTGATGAGAAGCAGGAGATGGAGTGGGATAACTCTGCTCTGAATATTACCATCAATCCCATGGAGCAAGAGGTAGGCTAAGTACTTTGTGATCACATACTTTTATATTGATGTGTTGTATGTGTGATGTATATGTGTGTGTCTGGCATTTAATGTTATATGTATGGTGTATATTGTGTGTGTGTCTGGAATTTAACATCCTTCATAGGGCTTACAATGTCTTCTTCTTCTACCTTTCAGCTCCCTGTGGAGCATAGGTCTTCAACAATTTTCCAAGTCATTCTGTTTCTTGCCATTCTTTTAAGATCATTCCTTGTCTTACCCATCATCTTCATCTCTGCTTCTGCCTGTCTTCTCCAAGAATTTCTTGGTTTTCCTCTTTGTCTTTTTCCTGGGGATTCAAAAAAGGGCCTGTTGTGTAATACTCTCAGTTGCTTCTGCTGTGTTTGTCCTATCCAGCGGCCATCGTCTTCACTGTATCTCTTTATCCACTAGTATTTGACTGGTACATTTCCATAATTCTATGTTAGTGATTTTGTCCTGCCATTTCCATCCTTTCATTCTGCGTAAGCATCCATTAATGAAGGTCTGTATCTTCATGATTGTCAATTTTGTTGTTCTCCATGTTTCACAGCCATATAATAGGACCGACTTAACATTTAAATTGAAAATTTTTATTTTTGTATTTAACCTAATTTCTTTGGATTTCCATTTGTTTCCCAGTGCAACAAAAGCTCTTCTTGTTTTTAATATCCTTATTTTGGTATCATTTTCTGTTCCTCCCTCTTTGACTATATTACTGCCAAGATATATGTAAGATTGTATGTCTAGAAGAGGTATTTCTCCTAGTTTTATTTAGTTATTGCCAACTGCATTAATTCTTATAATGTTGGTCTTATCTCTATTAATCTTCAGTCCTAGCTGTTGTGATCTCTCATCAAGTATGCTCATTTTATCCTGCATCTGTTGATGGCTGTGTGATAGGAGAGCTATGTCATCAGCAAAGTCTAAATCATTAAGTTGCTTGGTCAGTGACCACTGGATTCCTTTTCTGTTGTTTTGAGTTATTTTCATAATCCAATCTATGGCCAGTAGAAAGAGAAATGGAGACAGAAGGCATTCTTGCCTTACTCCTGTTCTTATTTCAAATGCTTCTGTAAGCTGTCCTTCATGCACCACACTTCATTTTGTTTCTTCATACATTGTTTTTATCAGGTTAATAAACTTTATGGGGATTCCGTAATGACTCAGCAACTTTCAAAGCATTCTTCTGTCTAAACTATCAAATGCCTTTTCATAATCTATGAATCCAATATAAAGTGGGAACTGTAGTTCTAAAATTTGTTCAACTATTATACGTAGAGTGGCTTGCAATGTGCCCTACCTTAAGTCCCTCTATCATGGACAAGCTTATCAGTCTCAGTAATCGAGTCTATAACTGCTGTCCCTGCCTCTCTTGTGTTGATACTCTCATTGTCTCTCAAGGTCTCTTTCCTTGTTACTTTTGTTTCCCATTTAGTACTTGCCGTTGTTATTTATTCTTCTCTTCACTTAGTCAACATGTCTGTCTCCTATTCTTTATTATAGGTGAGAGTTTTGGTTGCATTGCCATTTCTCATCTCAACTAATTTACTGAGCATGGAAAAGTAATTACTGATTTCCAGGATTAAGTTACTTTTGGTGCTTTCATTTTGGGGCTATCTTTTTACATGTTAGTTTCCTATGTTACCTTTACTTTACAGTATAACCATATTAGTTAGACATATCTGACTTTGTTGTGACATTTCTTGGGTGCCATGTTTATTTGTCTTCTTTGATTCCTACTAACCAAATTGATTAGCCTATATCTCCTTTGGGGTAAAGTTTTCCTCTGGTTCATTAACCTTATGCCAGCATTCACTGACAAATCACTGGCTACTTTCATGTTTTGTATCTTTTTTGTTTTAGAACATTCTTCATATTTCTTCACATTTATATAGTCACATGACTAAGCATGGCCAGCTCACTCAATCTTTAAGTTCAATTCTACCTTCTACTCAGCCTTTTAGTTGGTTAGTTTAAGTTTGATAGTATCTCAAATCCTTGTTCAATCACATTTTATTTTTGTAATCCCGTTGTGCTCCAGTCTTTGTGTATATCTACTGATGAAAACTTTATAGTTGAAATGTTTGCTATCAAATTATTATCTTGCATCCATAGATCTGTAACATATGATTCTTAAATGATCATTTTTTCCCCACATATTTTGCGAACCAATTTAATATTCTATCCACTGAAAGTTGTGAACAAAAATATTTTTAAAAATATACTTTAGACTTTACTGGCGTGATTCTGGGAGCCATGATAGCTCAGTGGTTAGTGAACTGGACTACAAAGAAACCCAATCGATGTCCTCCTGATTTACCCAGCCTTAAATGGGTACAGGATTTTTTGGGGGAATGTAAAGGGGCATGGGCATAAATGACCACATTACACCAAAATCATGCGCCAAAGGTGTACAAAAATTATGGTCACTAACACCATATTCCCTATTGGTATGATGGGGCAAAGAAAAAAAAATTTTGAAAAAAATTTGTTGATGTATTGGAACATGTTGATGGTTGTTATTTTCAGATGTTTGAGTATGAAGATGGAACCAGGCCCACATTTCCTGAAGATAGCGATAGTGATGAGGAGAGCAGCCTGCATGGAGACTATGGTGACAGCACAGAAGATGAGGAGCCACGCCCTCCAGAGAAAGCTCCGGGGGTCAATGAACTTGAGTGGGACCACTCCAGCTTCTGAAAAGTGTAGCACAGCTGATGGTGGTAAGTTTGTTGTGTTATTATGGCTGTAACTCAACCTGTGGGAGATACCCAACAAGACGGATCTGGTGGTTGTGATATTTGCTTCCCCTGAATGAAATAGGATCATCACCACAGCACTTCAGACACATCCATAGGTTCTCTGATCTTCTCCTTAAAATGTTCGGCACATAGGAACTAATTGTGGCACCATAGGAACTAATTGTGCCAGTGAATAATTTTAGAATGGTGCCTTACCAGGACAGCATAACAGACCTGATTCGGTTGATTCCATCGCATTGCCTTACTCATGTAAATGATGAGGCTGACAGGTTGGGAAAAGAAAATCATAAAACTATATCAGCCAGTGGAAACAAGTAGGAGATTTATATCTCTCATCCTCAAATGGTAGTTAAAGAAGATGAAAACTTCAATCTGGGGAGCTTCAGAAAAGATTATAGATTAACATATTCGCTACAAAGGGTAAGGTAAAGGTAGAGTACAAGACTTGAATCGGCATCTTAGCACGCGAGTTTTCATCCATATATGCTCAGCCGCTTATCTGGAAGTTGTTCGGAGACTTCTGAATAGTCGCTTCAAGCATTGAAACTCACAGTACGAGATGGCATTCCTCACCTTCCTAGAGTACTGTGCCCTGGTACCCATTTCTGCTGTCAGCTGGATCAACCGCAGGGGTATTTTTTTTTCCAACCACGAGTACAACTCTCACTCCTTCCAGTAGGAATCGAACACGGATTGTCCGAACATTGGTAGCCCAGTCAAGTGATTTCCCAACTAGGCTACTGAGGCCCCTCTGCTACAAAGGGGGTTAACTTTAACATGCTGTGGCCAGGCCATATTTTTTTTCAGAATAAAAAAAAAAGTGAAATAACAACAAGAAAATAATTGAAAATTGATCTAAAACACATGATTTGTTTGGACTTTTTGCTTGGGAAGTCAGAAAGGGGGTTAAATAAGATAGTGACAAGGTTTTCATCATCATGTGCCATACCTGCTGGCGTAGGCGATCATGCACCTCCACAATCTTCTATCTACAGTGCATCGTATCAGTTCTGTTGTTGACTGTTTTCCATGCCATGACACCAAGCTATCCAGTATTTTCTCTCTTTGTTGTCCGCGATCTCTCTTTCCTTTTATTTTGCCAGTTGTAACCAAGTATTACCACATTTAAAAATGAACTACTCAATGACCTGTTCTTGCTTTTCTTTCCCCAGAGACAACATGACAGCAGTTGAGATCTTCAAAAAATTGTCACCACTGTTTTTTGTGTAGTATAGAAGGACAGTCCAGGAGAGTTGTGTTGTGGTGATGATTGTACATTCTAATGTATATTTTCCTAATTCGTGCACCCTGTTCTGTTTGGTATATTTTACAAATTAAATTATATTATTTAGTGTCCTTGCAGGAAACTGGGGAGTGGGGGGGGGGGGGGGGGTGAATAACGTGTAATGAAATAACCAGTAACTTTCTGCCATGTTGTTTGGTGTTGGTAAAGGTAGCCACATGGTGAATTATACCATAAGAAGATGTTAAGTATACTTTACAGTTCAATTTTGTAACATTTGAAAGTTGGGGGATGTTTTGCTCTTCCTTACTGTTTACCTTCTTCAACTCTGTGCTCCTTTTACTCATTAAAAAAAAATAGTTTTTTTTTTTTTTTTTTTTTTTTTTTTTTTTTTTTTTTTTTGTGAACAACCGGTTAGTTCTCATGCATTCAACAAGATGATTCACTAATGATTGGGACTGAGGTTTACACATTCTTCATTTCTTGCATGTGTGTGTGTTTAAATAAGAAATTGGAAAACTTCAACGCCTAACATGCGTAAATAATAAAATAGATGCATGTATTGACTTTTCTGTTGAAAGCGTGCCGAATGGCTGAAAATTATCAAAGGCCATATGAAAGAGATGATATACCAAATGGTAAAAAAACAGCAACAGAATAACAATAACGATATCATGCGGTAAACAACAAAAGAGGTCACACATCAAATGACAGAATAGATCATAGACGAAAAAACAGCAGAAGAAATCACATGCTAAATGTCAGTAAACATGATGTGTTTACACATCAAATGACAAAAAGAAAAGCACACACCAACCTACGAAATAGATGAAATAAAAAAAGGAGACTTTTATAAGAAATTGTCAACATCAGTCAGACATGAAGGAAAAGAAGAAAAAAAAGCAATATTCTCATTATCTTTTGTTCTGATTGAGATTTAATAATGAATCGGAACAATGACCTCCCTAACTTTCAAAAGTTGCAGCTTGGTAATGTAAAGTTTAAACACTTCGCACTCCTTACTTATAATATGCTGTGTAGCTACATCTGTTTTTGTTATTTATTTCAGCGTTGGTGAAATGCTTCCAGTGGTCTTGTACATTACAGTGGATATATTTTTTGGTGGGGAGGAGTTTACCGTGTTTTGGCATGCTTGTGCAAGAAATCTGGCATATTTTTGTGCTTCTTTGTGATTGGAAATAATATTTTGTTTGCAGAACAGACCTTGTTGCATTCAAGGCAACCCACAAAGAAAAATTGCCCGTCCTCTACAACCACCACCACCACCATACTCACACACTAAACAGATGATAAATAGTATGCATCCCGAGGTTTCCAGTCTCAATCTGACTATTATCCTTTTGAAATGAAGATAGCACGTAGAGTAGAAATTGTAGACTCTCCATGTCTGCCAACCTTTGCTTTAAGTGTCAGGCTTAACACTGGATCTTATTTGAATCTCACCACTTGTTCCTCTTCTGGGTGAGTCTCTCAAATTTAACAAGAGAGATGATATCTGTTGTTATTGCTACCTGCCTCAGTGTTCTTTTTAGCATTTTTCTATGTCAACCACTTTTTTCTTTTGCCTTCTGTTTTCAATTTGATGCTGGTTAAATACATCCTAATTCCACCCCTTTCCTCTTCTGCGATCACATTACAAAAATAATTCTTTACTATCCATCCTTAAATGGACATTGATTTGACATAAATGCATTGTGTTATTGTTTACAGAACGTTGCTATATCTTGTGCTGTTTGATTTCAGCACAATTAGGTATTAGGTTATCTTTTCTCCACTCGCTTGACTAGATTGGTTCACCTGTTTCCAGGGCTTCATGAGAAGATGGAGTAAGATCTCAATCAGCAGTTATCACTAATCCTAATGCAAGCCTACCCCTATCAATTCTTCATTTCAAATCCCAGTCACAGTATTTCACATGTTACAATTCATATGGTGCCTTAGGAAAGACTAGTGGTAGACTCGTTCTGAAGCATTTATGATGCCCTATTAACAACTAATGGATACAGCACACACCTCTGTTATGCATTTTTTTAAAATGAATACATTAAAGGAAATAGTGATCATGTAGGGATATCATCCTTACCTATCTAGTGTTCCAGCTAGAAATACTTTCAAAGTTAAAATGAGCCATCCACAAATACTATGACAATACTAGATCAGAAGGCTTACCACAAAAATAATGATTTGATGGAATATCAGAAGCACAAGGAAGTATAGCAACGAAATAGGTCACAGAATAGCTAATGACCACAAACTCTGTCTCCCCGTAATGGTAAAAAGTAAGTAGGGGAGGATAGAAGAAAATCAGCAGAGAGTGTTTACTATTTGTTTTTATTTAGTACAATAAGTTTGCCGTATAGAATGATCACTTAATGGAGGGTCTTGCTTGTATTGATGTTTGGTCTACAAGAAGTTGTTTACGTTTATTCATTACTCCTTGATTACAGTATTTATGTTTTTGGCTGTGATGAGTTGCGTGTTTGAGCAAAAGGCACAAATATTGCCAATGATGCACCATAAATTATGCCTATTTTACACCCTTTTCAGAGAAGACAATATAGCAACAAATCAACAAGGCAAATGCCAACAAGCAAACATAGTGAATTATATATAATATTCTAGGGAGTTGTTACAGGAGCAAAAAATGTTGTTGCTATTTTTTAAAATTAATTGTAAAATTGTGTTGAGTGAGCACTGTTTTGATTGATCCTCTTTCCTGTTTGTTGTGAGAGAACTTGCAGGCAGAAATTAATTTCCTAGATTATGCCTGAATATAGGTCTACTTGCCAACAACGCTGAACTTCCGCCTACTTTACTACAATCATCTGAGCATATTTTTGTTGTTTATTGCTTGACATTAGAAGCAGCTATATTTCTTTGTGAGAGTGTTTTTGTTACTAAAAAATGAAATAGGTAAAGTTTAAATATTGTCATAAACAGCTCTGACTTTGAAGTCTCTCTGATTGGCTCCCTGATTTTAACGTTGATCATGTTGTGAAACTAATGACAATCATTGTTCTAGTAGTGGTATACTGAACAATACGCTTTGCGTTTTACCCCTGGTATACTGGGTTCAAGCTGTATACAGAATTGCCCATTCTCCAGTCAGCGTTGTTGATTTATTTTCAAATAAGGACATTTCAAGCTAACTAATGGCAGTTTTTCTGTCAAGTGTGAATGGATTATGAATGTTCATTATGTTTAGCTGCTTCCTGTACAAAACCCTAACACGGATGTGACGGAAATATTTTTATTTTGACATTTTCCGGCTTTTATTAGATTTTCACACATTATTTTTTGAACAAATAACAAAAATCGTAGTTTTCACTTTCATAAATTTTTGTGTGTCTATTTGCTAAATATAATGGTCACTGGGTAACAATAACAATTTATTTCAGAACTGGAAACAGGTTAAAGGCAATTTAAACAAAAGTCTTTAATCCTCATGCAGATGTACTGCAGGCCTTGTATAATTGTGGTAATAGGTCTTGTATAATTGTGTTATTGAACAGCAGTGTGTGGTTCTTTGTGAGAGCAGTTGAACACAGTGAATTTGTGATCTCGTTAATTTCACAAATTTGTGTCTCTAATTAATGACAGTAATATGTGTGTTTTTGGTGACTGAAGAACTTGTCAGTGTAAAGTGGCTGTGTGCACTTTTGTCATTGTTCAGTGCTGTAAAACGTGGTGGTGGCTGTAAAGATTCTCTTGTTCACTGGCTGTAAAAATTGATGTCTCTGGTTGATGGGTGTAAATATTGTCTGTTTTTTTAGTTACTGTGACATTTGTTATTATCTGCACTTTATTTCTATGAGATTTGTATCAGTCCTTGGTAACTGGACACATTTCTTTTTGTGCTCTATTGCTGTTGGAACTATTCTTACCTGCACTCAAAGGGTTTTGTTTTGACTGTAAGAATTATTTGTATTCTATGACAATTTATAAGTGTGACTGAAAGAATTATATCTATAACTGAAAGAAATATATTTATGACTGGAAGAATTATATCTATGACTAAGAACTTTCTGTTCACACACGTCTCTTGTTTAGGAGACAGCTTTCAACATTGTGATTTGTGAACAGAAAAAAACTAAACATTTGTACCAGATTCATGAATGTTTATATTTGTAACTCTCTGAAATGATTCTGTAAATACTGTACTGTACTGTAACTTTATGGTTTGTATTACTGTGCTGGGTGGAGTATTTTTATTGATCTAGTGTTGGCTTTAGTGTCACATGCATTTATTTTCTGCATTGCTGCTTGTGGTAGTGCTGTCATTGCTGGTGGTGTCTGACAATAGAATGTCATGTCTAGATAGCTCATGTAAATTTCATGATGTATATTTATATTGTGTCTACATATTTTTGTAAATATATTTAGCCAAATCCGATTTTATTTGTGGACTGCCCTCGTAAACGAGCTTTCACAACTTGCCAC
Organism: Megaustenia siamemsis; assembly: GCA_032433765.1. Lineage (NCBI taxonomy): Eukaryota > Metazoa > Mollusca > Gastropoda > Stylommatophora > Ariophantidae > Megaustenia > Megaustenia siamemsis. The sequence continues at coordinate 11,268,620 of JAVIAB010000104.1, forward strand.
TGTTTAGAATATTATTATCCCTGTTTTCAGTGTAAATGTAGAATTATATTTTAACTCATTGCATACCACGTAAACACAGTCAGCACAAAATAATATATATATGCCTAGAGTACCAGGAGCCAAGGAGATACCCAATTCCAGACCTAATGAATATTATTTAGATTTAAATTAATATTAATTTTTAATCAGTAGGCAGTTGATTGGCCGATATCTCCATTGAGTTTAAAAGATGTCTTGTATAATATATTTACAATATTCATCCCGTAAAATATAATTATTATTTTGTTGGTCAGGTTTGCTTTCTCTAGTGTTTGGCTGTCCCCAGCCTTCCTGCAAGGCATTAGTGATTACATTGACTGTTATTCTCTGCCTAGTTGCTCCCGTATCATCACATTCTCTTGTTTCATACATTTAAAACTGTATACATAAATTTGTGTCTTGCATCGCTGTCTACATGTTTTTTGAATAATTTACAGCCATTTTTAAAAATTAGAATTTCTACACTTTTACATTGCACAAATCAAAGTTTACTGATAATGCTGTTCATATCTTCTTTTTTTTCTATTATTTTTGCATTTTGCTTGCCTGGTAACTTTTTTTTTTTGTATTCTGTATTCTGCTCAATGTGTGCCAGGTTTTTGCACTTGAAATGCTAACTTTTTTTTTGTGAGCAGAAAGAAACAGGTGTAAATTTGGTTAAGCCCTTTATGTTTTTTGTCGATATCAGGGCTATATAGTTGATATGCCAAGTCTTAAACTGGTCTGTATTTTCTATTGTTGTCTTCCTCTTGTCTCTCTTTCTGTCTGTCATGCCAGTAGGAAAAAAAAAATGTTATCTGTGATCCCTTTTGATGAATTCTTCATTGGCGTTCAAGTCTTTTGATCATGCTTGACACTTTGTTCTGTACCTTGATGAAACAACATCATGACACAAGATGAGCTGATGTTTTATGAGTCATGCATGGCGGTTGCCTTGCTTTCCCAGTCTATCCAATCCATTTTGAGCATTGGGTGAAGCCTGAAGGTGAGTTTGTCATGAGACAGTTAGAAACTTGGTCCAGACAACTTGTCATTATGAGGTACAATAACATCTACCATCCCTGCTTCTCTATCTTGTCAGTTATTACATATTGTCAAGATTTGCTTCTCTTTTCTCATGGCATGACTAGAGAAAGTAGATTGCATTATTTTGTGTGGATACACATTTGTTCCTTTTGAGCACGAGATTCATCTCCCCTTAGCTATCAATTGCATTTTAATTATTTTATTGAATTTCACATCTTTTGCCTCCAATGATATTTTGTCATCTTTTCCTTGGCCACAGATCAATAAAGCAGTCAGTGGCTGGTGTGTCCTGATGCTTCTTTAGAAATAAAGTTTCTCCTCTTCCATTTGTCTGGTCTAACTTTCATTTCTGTTTCTGCCGTTTTCCCCAGGTTGTTTTTGATCTGTCTCTTCTTGTTTAACTTCCACCACTGCCAGTTCTTGTTCATTAACTGTTCATGGCTTACTTCATATTCCATCATATGCCAGATTGAGATTTTAGTTTACTGCAGTTTTATTTTCTGTCAAAACAAATTATCACTAATAGCACTACAACTGATTTGACTTCAAGAATTTGTTACGTTATTTGACATTTAAAAATAATTGCTTATTTATGTGTTCTTTTAGTAATGGCTTTTGTGGCAGTGTTACAAATAATTTACTATAATGTTTATTGCAATTGGATTCTGAGTTAAAAGAATGATTACCTGGCAATATGGAAGCACCTGTGGTGATTGAGTTGTTTGAGATGTCTGTTGGCCAGTTGCTTGTTCAGAGTGTGTGTGAAATAATGTTGGTACAGTCCTTGTTTGTCATGGTATCATATATGTAGTGGTGATGATTAAAACCACCCTGTCATGACTTTGTCAGAATGGAGATGACAGATGACATCAGTTGGTGTTGATAAAGATGATGATGTCTCTGTTAGAGGAGGCCAGTAAAACCAATCTGAACCAGAGACTACTACAGTGAGGACTGCGATACATTTATTATTAATCATTTGAGGAAAATTATCGTATCCTAGATTTTTTTCCTGTGAGCAATCGCTTCTGGATAAATTTATAAATTTTTTGTTTTCCCTCACAGCAGTTCCTTCGTTCAAGAATTTACAATACTTTATAAATATATATAACTTTTATGAATTTGAATATACCGCTATATATTTTGCCATATCCTACACAGCTTGAGTTTTTGTTCCTTGTGGGCAGACTATTTTCTTGTTTGTTTGTTGTTTTTCTTTGTGTCATTGTGAAGGTGTTGACTCAAGTGTTGTGATTAGCTATAAATTATTTTTATATTCATTCATTGTTAATTCCTCTGTGTAGTTTGGTTATCATGATATTAAACCCACCAACCGCCTGACATTCTTGTTCCTCTACCTTGTTATCAATGCTTATGGCTGCATTCATGTCCATTTGTTATCATCTGAGCTGTGGAGTCCATAAACCTAGCTCTAATTCCTTTTTATACTTCTATTCAGCTCTAATTCCTTTATATACATCTATTCAGCTCTAATTCCTTATGTACTTCTATTTAGCTCTAATTCCTTTATGTACTTCTATTCAGCTCTAATTCCTTCATTTTATTCTGTTCAGCTGATTCCTTTCTGTCATCTACTATCAAATACTAATTGTTATTTCTTCTTCCATTCATTTTCTCTGTGATGTGATGCCTACTTCTAATTATTCCATTTTATGGCAATCAGTTCCAAATCCTGTACTTTAGTCTTGTCAAGTTACTTCCGCTCTATTTTATCCATTAGCTTTCATATATTCTTTATACAAAAAGAGAGCTAATTTCCAAGATATTAGGAAGAATCAATCATCACTTTTTGGCCATGTAATGAGAAGAGAACAACTAGAATATATTGTAACAACTGGAAAAATTGAGGGACGAAGAGATAGAGGGAAGCAAAGAGAAAAATAACAGACAGCTTAAGAGAATGGCTTGGCAGAAGGTCAACAACAGAAATGATAAATAGCTGCCGAGATCAAAAGTTGTGGAGAGACATGATCACCTACGCTAGTAGTCCCGGTACTTGATGATGATGATTCATATATTCTTTCACTCTTATTCTCTTCTATTTTCAGATTCTTAGTTCCTCAACGTTGTTCTTCTCTCCAAGAACCTGGCTCCTTTAGTTCTCTTCTCTTTAACTTCCATTCCCCCACCATTTCTTCCCCACTCCAGAACTCTGTCACTTAGAGCTGAGTGAAGTGGATAGCCTGGTCTGTTAGATTTAGAGAGTTCACTGACTAACAGCTGCTTGTATTGTTTTTTGATAGTAGAATAATCTTTTCTTTTTTCCCTTTTAAATACAACAAGATAACAATGGTCATAACTATGTTAAAAATGATAAAAACGAAAAGTTATCAATGGTCATAAAAAATGAATGATAATTTTAACAAAATGAGTTGATGTTTGTAACAGAGTTGCAGAATAATTGTAGCAAAAATAATTATTGTTATTATTATGGTAATTACTGTTATAATGAAATTAGCAACGGTTATAACAAATTGATTAATTACTATATGCACATTTAAATGAATTTTTTTGGAGAAAAAAAAACCTTATGACAAAAATTATTTGAAGAATTTGATAAATTGTTCAAGAAATTGATATGTTGATTTTTAGATTAAGAACGATGATGAATCTCAAGCTAGCTAAACGTTTAATTGCTTTTAGCATTTCCTAGTACCCAGGGTAGTAATATTGGTCTTATTCCCTCCAAGTACTATGGACTATCAGTGTATGATCTTATTCCTTCTAAGTACTATGGACTATCAGTGTATGATCTTATTCCCTCCAAGTACTATGGACTATCAGTGTATGATCTTATTCCGTCCAAGTACTATGGACTATCAGTGTATGATCTTATTCCCTCCAAGTACTATGGACTATCAGTGTATGATCTTATTCCCTCCAAGTACTATGGACTATCAGTGTATGATCTTATTCCCTCCAAGTACTATGGACTATCAGTGTATGATCTTATTCCTCCAAGTACTATGGACTATCAGTGTATGATCTTATTCCCTCCAAGTACTATGGACTATCAGTGTATGATCTTATTCCCTCCAAGTACTAAGGAGTATCAGTGTATGATGACCTCCAAGTACTAGGGGCCATCATTGTATGATCTTATTCCCTTTAATTATTAGGTGCCATCAGTGTATGATCTTATTCCCTTTAATTATTAGAGGCCATCAGTGTATGATCTTATTCCCTTAATTATTAGAGGCCATCAGTGTATGATCTTATTCCCTTTAATTATTAGGGGCCATCAGTGTATGATCCTATTCCCTCCAAGTGCTAGGTGCCATCAGTGTATGATCTTATTCCCTCCAAGTATTAGGGGCCATCAGTGTATGATCTTATTCCCTCCAAGTATTAGGGGCCATCACTGTATGATCTTATTCCCTCCAAGTATTAGGGGCCATCAGTGTATGATCTTATTCCCTCCAAGTATTAGGGGCCATCAGTGTATGATCTTATTCCCTCCAAGTATTAGGGGCCATCAGTGTATGATCTTATTCCCTCCAAGTATTAGGGGCCATCAGTGTATGGTCTTATTCCCTCCAAGTATTAGGGGCCATCACTGTATGATCTTATTCCCTCCAAGTACTAGGGGCCATCACTGTATGATCTTATTCCCTCCAAGTATTAGGGGCCATCACTGTATGATCTTATTCCCTCCAAGTACTAGGGGCCATCACTGTATGATCTTATTCCCTCCAAGTACTAGGGGCCATCAGTGTATGGTCTTATTCCTTTTAATTATTAGGGCCATCAGTGTATGATCTTATTCCCTCCAAGTGCTAGGGGCCATCAGTGTATGGTCTTGTTCCCTTTAATTACCAGGGGCCATCAGTGTATGGTCTTGTTCCCTTTAATTACCAGGGGCCATCAGTGTATGAACTTATTCCCTTAATTATTAGGGGCCATCAGTGTATGAACTTATTCCCTCCAAGTGCTAGGGGCCATCAGTGTATGATCTTATTCCCTCCAAGTGCTAGGGGCCATCAGTGTATGAACTTATTCCCTTTAATTACTAGGGCCATCAGTGTATGATCTTATTCCCTTTAATTACTAGGGACCATCGATGCATGATCTTATTCCCTTTAATTATTAGGTGCCATCGATGCATGATCTTATTCCCTCCAAGTATTAGGGGTCATCAATGTATGATCTTATTCCCTCCAAGTATTAGGGCCATCAGTGTATGATCTTATTCCCTCCAAGTACTAGGGGCCATCAGTGTATGATCTTATTCCCTTAATTATTAGGGGCCATCAGTGTATGATCTTATTCCCTTAATTATTAGGGGCCATCAGTGTATGATCTTATTCCCTTAATTATTAGGGGCCATCAGTGTATGAACTTATTCCCTTTAATTACTAGGGGCCATCAGTGTATGATCTTATTCCCTTAATTACTAGGGACCATCGATGCATGATCTTATTCCCTTTAATTATTAGGTGCCATCGATGCATGATCTTATTCCCTCCAAGTATTAGGGGTCATCAGTGTATGATCTTATTCCCTCCAAGTATTAGGGGCCATCAGTGTATGATCTTATTCCCCCAGTACTAGGGGCCATCAGTGTATGATCTTATTCCCTCCAAGTACTAGGGGCCATCAGTGTATGATCTTATTCCCTCCAAGTATTAGGGGCCATCAGTGTATGATCTTATTCCCTCCAAGTATTAGGGGCCATCAGTGTATGATCTTATTCCCTCCAAGTACTAGGGGCCATCAGTGTATGATCTTATTCCCTCCAAGTACTAGGGGCCATCAGTGTATGATCTTATTCCCTTTAATTATTAGGGGCCATCAGTGTATGATCTTATTCCCTTTAATTATTAGGGGCCATCAGTGTATGATCTTATTCCCTTTAATTATTAGGAACCATCAGTGTATGATCTTATTCCCTCCAAGTACTAGGGGCCATCAGTGTATGATTTTATTCCCTTTAATTACTACAGGTTATTGATGCATGATCTATTTCCCTTATGATCTGTTAGAGTTTGCAGCATGTTGGCTTCACAGATGTACAATGATATGTTTATCCCCTGCTGAGTAATCTTACAGCACTTATTACAAAAAGTCTACCTATTGAGAAAGTTCAAGAAAATACTAACCTCACTAAAGAATGTTGTTCTACCACTTGTGTAGCTGTGCACTGTTAGGTTTTAAACACACTCCCTCTCTCAAACAATCATGTGAGACTACCTGGTATTTCTGGAGTCGCAGTTTGCTGGATTCATTATCCATTTGTTGTAAGCTTGATCCCTATTGGACATTCTCAAGATAACCAAACTAAGAAAAACGTGCACTTAAGTTACAGATTTAGGGAAAGGTAATAATAGTGATGAAAAGCACTGGCCCCATCAATTCTGTCAATTAACAACAATTGGCACTAAAGACTACACAGGTATGATATAAGACTACCACCCGCACATACATTAACAGTTCATAAAGGCTACAAGTTATTAAAGTATCAAGAATGCAGTCTAAGTGCCTGTATTTTTCATAAATTATTGGCACATTTCTGGGTGAATGTGGACAGTATCATGCCAGTCCTCCCTACTTTACTAGGTAAAATAAATCTCTGGTATCCATTTTCAGATGCTGAGTGAGCCCCCAATCCAGGTGGAAAAATAACTTGAAACATCTGAGGGTGAATTACTTACCACACCTGGTCAGCTAACAAGTACACTAATCGCTTTGCCATTGCAGCTTTTTTTATATTGCAGTATAAAAATATATATATAATAAATATATGGCCATTTACGTCTTCATGACAGTTACAGCAGGTGTATATCGATCTTCAATAGTGGCTGACAGGTGATGTTTTGTTGAGCGACTTCCTCATGGCTAATTTTGTCAATATAGGAATAGCTGGTCTGGCAGCAGGATAAACATGACAAATTAGTGTCCATTATGTCTGTCTTTCATCAAGTCTAGTGTCCAGAGCACATGGTCCTTAATACTAGATTTAGATTTTTCTCGTCACCATATACCTGACAGTTTTTTTTTCCGTTTTTTTTGTAATTGGAGCTAGTGCTTTGCTCATGTTGCATTAACCCACTAGGGTCTTCTGTGAAGAGTTCTGGAGGAGGGTCAGGGTCTATACATTTGAGGCAGGAGCTAAGCTACAGTGATTGATTATAGAATTGTATAAGGCACAGCTTGACAGTGACTATATTACGGCTCCTTCCTGCAGATACTTCTCTGTGTTTTAGTTCCTGTAGCCTTAAACTCCCCAGAGTCACAAGGCAGTTTCAATGTTACAATAAAACATTTAACAATGAAAGATCTTGACACTGCCACGCAATCACATTAGTTGCCATCGAGGAGTATATTTTTTACAAGTTGTTGTTTCATATTTATGAATTATTATAAATTTCAGTAAAACTTTAAAAATATTTTTTTAATTGTTTAGTACCGGACATTGAAATGGCAAAGAAAAAAAAAAGATTTTGATATTTTTTTTTTACTGCAGGATAATGCAAAAACTGATATGACAACGAAATAGATTTGATGTGACGATGATCATGTAAAAGTTTGCTTATGTTAGTTGTAGCTTCTGTCCAGATTTTTAAGCAGTTGTTATATTGCTTCATTACTGTGGGTGTTGCCAGATAGGTGGGGGGTTTTATTTAAAGTTAAAAAAAAAAAGGTGGTATCCTCATGTCTTACAACGTTTGGGGTATAGTGCTGGTGCTCTTATTTGTATGTGACCATCAGCACATTTATAACTCATGTGGTCAGCATCACTCCAGGCTACTGTACTTTTCTGAATGTACTTATTTTCAGAGTGAACTCTTAAATGCCATATGAGCTTGGGAAAAGTCACCACAGTTTGGGATTTGAGCATGGGCCAGCGAACAAGTTCACAACATTTCAGAGGCTTGCCAGAAGTAAACTATTTTACATAGGTGGACGTTGATCTTAGTATTACATAAGAAAGCTCTTAACTTTCTTTAATTTTGTTTTTTTCAACATCTTTGGTGCTTCACAACAACATGATTTTTAGAGCAGATATTTCTTGTTTAACAGTCGAGCCTCTGTTACCATTAACGTTATTTGTATGGCCCAAGCACGTCCTAATTAGTCAAATTTGCTGCCTCTTCATCTTTATACGAGGATGGATTAGCAAAGTTATAAGGAGTTTGCTTGGCATGTGGAATATCTCGGGTTCAAAATACACCCTTCAAGTCACCCAGCTGTCAAATAGAATAAGTACAAATAAGGCTATTTGTCAGAAAGAAAGGCTGTTCATGAAGCAAGCATCTATCTAAGAGAGGATGAACATCTGAACTCCACTCTCCACGCACAGTAATGTCTGGGATAATTTCTCTCTCTATAAAGCCACTGAGCTACATAGTGGTGATACTTTTGTGTAGGAGATATTACAGCTGTGGATATAATTTGTGTAGGAGATATTACAGCTGCGGATATAGTTTGTGTAGGATATATTATTGCTGCGGATATAATTTGGTCTGTGTTTTGTATTTGCTGTTTTTGTCATTTTGGTACAAATTATTATCTCCATAGCCCAGCAGTTAGTCCAAAATTCATTCATGAGTCATCCCATATATATAGTTACACTAAATGTACAAAACATTAAAATAATGAAAAATTTACCCTCATTGTGCTTGTAGTTTCTGTAGTTTCTTCTTTTTGTCTGTCTGTGAGAAAAGGATGGTCAAGACAACAGAATTAAAGAAGACAGATTTTGTTTAGAATGCTTGATGAGTTCATAAGTATTTGATTACTCTGTCTGTTAGAAAAGACGGTCAAGACAACAGAATTAAAGAAGACAGATTTTGTTTAGAATGCTTGATGAGTTCATAAGTATTTGATTACTCTGTCTGTTAGAAAAGGACGGTCAAGACAACAGAATTAAAGAAGACAGATTTTGTTTAGAATGCTTGATGAGTTCATAAGTATTTGATTACTCTGTCTGTCTGTCTTCTATCTATCTATTCTTTTGAACCAAAGACAGCACACAGGACAGAAATTCTAGACACTTGTGTCTGATGACAAGTGTCAGACCTTGCACGGGACCAACATTGTCTGGGGTTAAGGCAAAGAAATGCGAAGCTGCAGTAAAGCTGAATATGAGGAAAAATTAAAAAAAAAAAACAAACAATGATAAGTTAGAAGCTTTACGTGATAAGTGGACGACACAGACTAAACGACGTTTCGGCCCAATAGGCCTTCAGCAGGAACAAACAAGAAAAACACACACACAAAACTAAAAACGAAACATTCAAAACAAAAATATTCCAAATATGTTAAAGACAAATGTCTATCCTGTGTGTATGAAAAGGAAAAGGAAATGGTAACAAAAGTGTTTAACAAAAGGTGATTGTGACTGCCAGTGAATCCATTCCTATAGAAAATATATCACATGTTTGTAGATCTGCCCCACAACGTTCCAGACGATGCCAGTTTGAGGACATTTTGAACATCTTCAACATTCGAACATCATCAGTAATGTTTTGAACATCTTCAACATTATAACGTTATCAGTAATGTTTTAAACATCTTTGTGAATTTTAAAAAAATATTTTTGTTCGAGTTATTAAAATTCAAACAGTGTAAACTATCCACCTCTGTGATACTGTAGAAAACAAGGCAGACCAAGGAAATCGTACACAGAACAATTGCTAGGGAAGGCTCGATCATAGAACTAAGAAACAATAAAGAACTAGCAGCAGATCAAAAATTATGGAGAAATATGACTCCCGCTTTCATAATATGAATAGATATGAACAAGTTATCATTATACGCATCAGAAGACAATCGACCCCATAGTTATATGTATGCAAAATTCAAGATCGGCACATCAACTACTTGTACATGTGGACAAGTCATCTGTACAGACGTATCTGTAATGCGACACCAAAGAAGTGCATGGGCATTTACAGCACGCTCGGCAGGCAGAGTAGTCAAGGAAGACAGTGGTGCATACGTCATGACCACGAGTAGCATGACAATGGAGGTGATGGCAGTGACCAAGGCATTCAAATGGTTAGAGTCACAAGACTACACCCACGCATGTATACTGAGTGATTCGATGAGCATGATTAAAAAAGTGGAGGCGGGCTCTGTACGCATGCAATGGGTAGAGTCGTTGCAGAAATCCAAAATACGTAAGGTCACCTTTGTCTATGTCCCTGGACATGCGGGAGTACTGGGAAATGAAAGGGCGGACAGGTTGGCTAGCTGTGCTGTCGTTGAGGACGGGTAACCAATGGATCGGGCGGACATCATCAATACCCTCCAGATGTGGGAAGGGCACAGGGCTTCGACAAACACAGATCCACGTCACTTCTTCGGATGATGGAAATGGGAGTTAAAATTGGCACAGCCAGAAATGAGAAACTTAGTGGCCGTGTAAGAAGACTTATCAACCAACATAGAACTGGAGTCGTCAGTCGCTGGACACTGAGGGAATTGCTTAGGAGGGGATCTGAGCACCTATGGACATGTTCGGAGTGCAATGATGATGATCCGCAAATAACTCAATAACATGTGGACAGGCGCCTCAGACTGCTGAACACATACTTCAAGATTGCACAGAATATAGTAGACTAAGGAAAATCCATTGGCCCATATATACAACACTACAGACAAAACTATATGGGCCGCTGCAAGAACTACAAAAGACAATAAAATTTATACAGGAAACGACATTGCAGATATAGACAATACTTCGGGTGAACGAAAGATAGATAGATATGACTCCCGCCCTATGTCCTGTCTCCGGTCCTAGAAGAAAATTAATGATTTATAAATGAAATGGACTTTGCTGCAAAGAAAAAGAATCCCATAAATGTATAATTAAGTGCAAATGCAAGTATACATTTTAATCATCATTATGTGCCATACCGGTTGCGTAGGCGATCATGTCCTTCCACAGACTTCTATCTACAATGCATTGTATCAGTTCTGTTGTTGACTGTTTTCTATGCCATGGCACTAAGCTATCTAGTATTTTCTCTCTTTGTCGTCCGCGACCTCTCTTTCCTTTTATTTTGCCAGTTGTAACCAAGTATTTCAACTTTCCTCTTCTCATGATGTGCTAAACAAATGTTGATTGTTTCTTTCTAATGTTTTTTTAAGAGCTCCCTTTTTGTGTTGGCCTCTTTGAGAACTTCCTCATTGGTCTTTTTAGCTGTCCAGGGAAGTTTCAACATTCTTCTGAGAAATCCCATCTCTGTGGCCTCCGATCGTCTTTTCCTTTGTATGTCTACTGTCCATGATTTGCTTCCATAGGTCACAAGTGGTTATATATAACACCGATGAACTCTCTTTCTCACTTCAATTAAAATAAATTTGTTGCACGAGATATTTTTCATTTTCTAAAATGCTATTTTGGCCTGAGCTATTCTGTTTTTTTTTTTTATTTCTATGGTGCATCTTCCATCTCTCTCTCTCTCTCTCTCTCTCTCTCTCTCTCTCTCTCTCTCTCTCTCTCTCTCTCTCTCTCTCTCTCTCTGCGGTCAAGACTCAATCAGAGTAGGATTCCAGACTCTCACATGAAAACAGCTGTCTGTTTAATCATAATTAGAGTCTATTAAATCCACCCCGTTCTTCTATCTGATGTTATTATTGTGCCCAAATATTTGACGGGTTGCACTTGTTTCATATTTGTTCTGTTTATCTTTTTTGCTGCATGATGGTGATGATTTACATTTTAAAATAGATTTTAAAAATGCAAATATAAGAAGAATAGTAAGGGAATCGACACAATTATTAAAACATTATATACTGTATATATATTATATATATATATATATATATATAATATATATATATATATATATATATATATATATATATATATATACAACTTTTGAAGAAATCAAGAGATTTGTTTTTCAGTTATATTCTGCTATATTCTATCGATGGGAGCATTTTCATAACAGTCGCGACATTCCATATCTGCTCCGTTTTCAGTCCCAGCTTTTCTCAAAACATACGCAGGCTGATTGTCCTACTAAAAATATTAGATCAACTTGATCACTTTTTGTTATTAGTCTCTCTGCGTATACATCCTTGTCCAATTCATATTCTCCCTCTCCCTTAAGGAACTAAGAATACATCAGGCGATGTTCCCTATGTCCAGAGTCAAATCATACATGGAGGCGAAGGCTCGCCTCCCAGCACCAGTGCTGGAAGTTGTCAGCGACCTACAGCTGATGGCTTGCACCAGGATCAGTGAACAAAACCATCCAGACCCTGCCCCACCTCTCCGTGGTGCCTCCAGTAACAGACTAACCTGTCTAGTCTGGCCAAGCGAGCAGGGATCGAAGAGGGAAGACAACCCGGTACTCAAAAATGTCGTGCTGAAGTCGGATGTATTGGGCCGAAAGGCGCAAAAATAACAGTTATACTGCAAACCGGAGCCGCGATAACTCAGTGGTTAGTGAACTGGACTACAAAGGACAAGGGGTAGGGTTCGATCCCAACCGACGGCTTCCGGTTCACCCAACCTTGAATGGGTACCGGATATTTTTCTGGGAAAGTAAAGTAGCACGGGCGTAATACCGATCCCATTACCCCCAAAATCATGTGCTGAAGGTCTGTAAAATATAGGTCACTAACATCATATTCCCCTATACGCCACTTGGCGTGACGGGGGTAATTTACTTTTTTTTTATACTGCAAACCACAACACAACGCAGACATGCCCACTTAACGTCCTTTAAGGACGAATGACGAAGAGGAATTCTACAGTCTACGAATACTCTAGAATACTTTAGTCATCGGGCGAACTCAAGCAAGTAAATCATACTTCAGCGCTAGCACTGACATCCTCTACCCACGTTTTCATTTACTAGGAACACTGTGACTCATAGTTGGAGCTACATCCACTCCCACCGCAAGGTATGCCTGTCGAGGAAAGACTTCCTCGTCAGTCATTCATGTGAACCATCTGGTAAATAAAACAATGCAGACAAAGAGAATTCGTGTGCAGAACAATTACTAGGGAAGGCTCAACCATCATTAACCATGGGACTAAGAAACAACCAAGAACTGAAGAAGTAGCAGTAGCTAGCAGTAAAATCGTAAATCGTGGAGAACTATGACTTTCGCGCGAAGTACCGTCTTCGGCCCGAGAGGAAAATGAATGAATGAATCTAAAAAATTAGAGAAATACAATTGTGAAAAAATACTGTAATCGGCAATGTTGATTTTGTTTGTGTTTTATTTTTAAAACTCGATCAAAAATTGTAAATTCTTGACGCCAGCAAAGGTTTTCTTTGGAGGCGTGGTTAAGGAGTTGTTGTCATCACGTGACCAATCAGCTGTCGTTGCAATGACTCCTTGACTAATGTAAGAGTCTTATCAATAGATAATATTTAATGCTAGCAATATTAATTACATATATATATGTATTTAAAATAGTTAACTATATGTAAAATAAATATTAAAGTTTGCATTATATATTTTTTTTCAAATAGAAATTTAATTTAGCTTAAATATATGTACAGTGTGAAAGGAGTACTCCCGACTTTGTTATCAATCATGGCCGACCTTCTAGGATCTATCCTCGGCTCCATGGAGAAACCGCCGACTCTCGGCACAGATGAACGAAAAAAAGCTAAAAGTAAGTTTAATTTTATTCACGATTTTGTAAATTTTTACTTCTATTATCGCCTCGAAATGGCTGGAGGTTTAGTTAAGAGATGTGATGGTGCGGAATGAGCAGTGAGTGGTCGCACTAAACAAAAACGTGAAACAAGAACTAGGGCCGCATGGAAGTAGTAGTAACTAGTAAGTATAATATGGTGGACTGTGGTAGTCTTTGGTACATAACGGTACACTATCACCCACTTATGAGTTCGTCTATCGGTTAAAATTGTTTCCCCAAGTATTAAACACACTGCAGTAATAAATAGTTGAATAGTATAACATGTTATTGTGTTTATTAATGCTTTAGACTAAACTTAGACAGAAAATGAACAAACATATACAACTTTTAAAACTTTTAGAAAATTGCTATTAAAAAGAAACAAAACAAATGTAATAATATATAAATAATATTGAAATTAAATTGAAGTCACGACAGAAAATCACACACAACTAACTAACACATTCATCATTTAATTAATTCATTTATTCACGTCATATATAGTATATTAAATATTTACAAGATTTAAAAAAAAAAAGATATTCCATGCACTCACTTGACTCACGCTGCACTGCATTTTTGCATCATTGCACTACAATAAAATTAATCTGTTTGTGGGTTAAAATCTTTTAGAGTATCTGTGAGTAATAATTTATTTGTAGTAGTGGAAATTGAAAGCATGTCAAATCTAAAAATTAAGATGTGAAAAATTTGACATATATAAGCTATTTTTGTTAGCTTGTGTTTACTGTGTAATTTTACAACAAGGAAAAAAAATCCACATGTTATTCTTAATTTGACTGGTAAACATGCCTCCAATAAATTGATTATCATGAGGCCAGATAATTAATTTGCCTTGTAACTACTGTATAATGAATGCAGTATATATAGTACTACCTGCAACTTATCTTGCTGTTTTGCTAGTATGTTTGGGGAGTAGAAGGTTTAGGGTATGCACCCGAATATAAAGCAAATTCCCCCCACTTTATAAGTTTATAGATAAGATTTTCTAGTCAAAGGATAATGGAGACATGTGTAAATAAACCAGTGCAAGACAACAGAAAACCACTGTTGTATATTCCTAGCAAATATCATGCACCACTATAGCTAAACAGAGTTGCCGAGGAAAGAGGCCAAATCATTGTACAAAGATGCATGTCTTTTTGATCTGTTCTAATGATGAGAGTGTTGTCAATGGAGGATACTGGCACTGTTGGCCCTTGTAGGTACATGTAGCAATAGGTAACCCACTGTTTCTGTGTAGTACTTGCAGTGCCATTTACATATTTTTTTATTTCTTGTTTTTACTCTAATTTTATTATTTTAAAGCATTTCATTGTATTATCTTTACCTGAAATTATGTGCATTTACATTCATTCATTGAGTGCCTTCTCCACATTGAAGGTTGGCTACCATGGAGCACCATTCTGCTCTGTCTCTTGCTTTGAAGAAATATAATGTGTATAATATAATAAAAATATAATGTGTGCATAATATAATAAGAAAATACTTAGTATAGCGTGGAACGAATTCAAAACAAACGAAGAAATTAGAGAAATCGCCAATCAACCAATAATATCTTCAGTAATCAAGAACAGATGATGGTAATATGTTGGACATGTGATGAGGAGAGATAATAACCGAATAACAGAGCAAGCCCTCATGTGGAAAACAACAGGTAAGAGGAAAAGAGGCCGACCCAGAGAGACAATGAGAAGAACATTGATCAGAGAGGCAAGAGCAGCAGGAATTGGCTCCCTCAATGAGATAGAGTTGCTTGCACAGAACAGAGACAAATGGCGATATTTAATAAAAGATCTTTACAAGGATTGATAACTGCTAGAACAAAAATTTAGATAAGAGAAAGAGTATCTGGGTCTGTGCCCTATGGGCCGGCTACAGCTCGAAAGGTCAATAAATAGATAATATAATAAAAATATAAAGTGTGCATTATATATTACAAATATAATGTGCATAATATAATAAAATATTACAGGTGCAATTACAGTTTAAGTTTATAAAAAGTATATTGATTAATATTTGGGAATGGATTAATCCATTATTTCTGATGGAAAAAAAAAACTGATTCAGAGATGATTGGTTATTGGTTATGGAAGGCCCCGGTACCACTGCAAACGAATCAAAATCCATAATTGTTCAACCACCCGTGCCAGTGAAATCATCCGAATTACTAACTCATCTCCTAAACAAAGAAAAGTAACTGTAGTTCCCATCGTAGCAGTATCAGCACATGCCAAATGACATAAGGCGAAACCGCGCAGAAAGTGAACACAGTCAACTGTTCCCTGTCATACGATATCATCCTTCATCGTAAACAATTGGGATGTCGAAACATGATCAAAACGGATGAGACACACAGCTCACGGTGTGCACAGAGCACTTAACTCAGAGGCTCCTGCAACAGGCCGGACTTGGAATATGAGTGGAATAACAGATGAATGGCCTCTTGGAGCAAATAAAGTTCAAATTACAAGTCACCACTGTATTTTATTGAGTGTTATTTTGTTTCAGGAATAATCTATTTCAAAAATGATCATTTGTTACATTACAGTTCAGAAAGATATACTAGAAAAACAGCAAGAAGCTGAGAAGAAGAAATTGGATAGTTTTCGTCATAAGGTAATCTGGAATGTTTAGTTTGTGGTTAGTTCTCTGTTTTTTTTTGCCTAATTATCTCTCTGTCTGCCTCTCTGTTTGTATATCAACTTGTCTGCCTATTACATGGGACCATGAGCACTGTTTGAAAAAGTAAATATTTGTTTAAGGTAGTTGTGACATCAAATATGGAATTCCCTCCAGCAAAGTCTGACCTGAGTTATAGTCTAACCTGTCACTCCCGGATAAATTACGCAGGAACTATATTTTATATATTATGACCCACTTAATTCATGACATTAAATCTCTCATATTAACATTGAGCAACTATATCTGTTTATACAACAATACAATTTAAGAATTTTTTTTTTAGTAAAAGTGAAAGTCATAACTTTTTAGTGCTTCAATTTTATGAAAATTGTACTTGAAGTTGATCTGTGTTTTTGTGCTCATTGTGCCAGTGATCATACATGATATAATAAATTAGTACGATCCATATATTTCACAACATTTAATCCGTCATATTAAAATTGTGCTACCCGTGCGCTGCCGGGGGCCCAAAAGGGGAGTAAAGAATTGTAGCACTGTTCCCTACCAGGCATGTTCATAAGAGATGACAAAGGAGGGTTGGAGATGGGACTGGCTATCCTGTAATGTAACAAAAAATATGCTGCATAAATTTCACAAACATGGACAAGTCAGAGAAGAGAAAAAAAATAAATCCACCATCCAGGAAAGATAGGGGCTTTCTGTCTAAGAGATGTATAATGCAATCCAGAGAAAGTCGCAAGGAGTCCGGGTCACCGACTCACCTTTTTGTCTACCAGGAATCCTCCAGAATTGGCACCTGGAATGTACATACTCTAAATAGGCAAGTAAAAGCTGCACAAGTAACAGCAGAAATGGCAAGCTTGAAAATAGATATTCCAGGAATGTGTGAAACAAGATGGTTAGGAACAGAAAAGATAAAACTAAACACAGAAGAGATTGTTTTATCATCAGGATATTAGGAACCTGGAGCACGATGTAGTGAAGGGGTGGCTTTAATGTTGTCAAGGGAAGTACAGAAAGCACTGATAGAATGGGAAGAAGTAGGGCCAAGACTAATAAGAGCAACATTTATTAAAACAACAAAAAATGAAATACAAATATGTGTTATCCAGTGTTAAGCACCAACCAATAATAAGGAAGTTTTAGTTAAAGATGAATTCTATAAACAGTTGCAATGTCAGATGGATAGAAGACGAGCCAAAGATATTATAATCTCCATGGGACATCTAAATGCAAAAGTAGGATTGGACAACAGAGGTATTGAAGAGATCATGGGAAAACATGGACTTGGAGAAATGAATGAGAATGGAGAGATATTCGTGAACTTCTGTGCTCTTAATAAAATTAATCTAGGAGGAACAATATTCCAACATAAAAGCTACATGGGTGTCACTAGATCGTAGAACAGAGAATCAAATTGATCACATATGTATTAATAAAAAGTTTAAGTCACCCTTACATGATGTAAAAGTATATAGATGAGCAGATATAGCTTCAGATCATCATCTTCTGCTAGCAAAACTTAAACTAAAAAGATATACAACACATAAGGGTAGACAGTATTTCAATGTAGGGTTTCTTAAAGAGCAAGGAATTAATGATAAATTGCAGTCACAGTATAAAACAAAATACAAAGTCCTCAAACAACTAAAAATATAATAAATATAGAAGATCATTGGAAACAGGTAAAGTATATGGAAGGAGACATGTGAAGAAATCCTGGGGAAAAGAGAACGCCAGAATAAGGCATGGATGACAGCAGTGACCCTGGAGAAAATTAAAGAAAGAAAAATAAGAAAGCAGACATAAATAAAAGCAAAACGAGAAGTACTAAAGTCAAGATACAGGAACTTATGCAGAGGTGAACAGAGAAGTGAGAAGATGCATTACAAGCGGCACATTTTTGGGGGGGATGAAGTAGCCAATATCACATTTAGCTGCTCTACTTTTCTCCAAGTCTCTGGTACTCATTCTAGAGGCTTAGTGAAGGCCAACGCTAACCACATAGCCACCATAAGGTCAACACTAACCACATAGCCACCATAGGTCAACACTAACCACATAGCCACCATAAGGTCAACACTAACCACACAGCCACCATAAGGTCAACACTAACCACATAGCCACCATAAGGTTAATGCTAACCACATAGCCACCATAAGGTCAATGCTAACCACATAGCCACCATAAGGTCAACACTAACCACATAGCCACCATAAGGTTAATGCTAACCACATAGCCACCATAAGGTTAATGCTAACCACATAGCCACCATAAGGTCAACACTAACCACATAGCCACCATAAGGTCAACACTAACCACACAGCCACCATAAGGTCAACACTAACCACACAACCACCATAAGGTCAACACTAACCACATAGCCACCATAAGGTTAACACTAACCACATAGCCACCATAAGGTTAACACTAACCACACAGCCACCATAAGGTTAACACTAACCACACAGCCACCATAAGGTTACACTAACCACATAGCCACCATAAGGTTAACACTAACCACACAGCCACCATAAGGTTAACACTAACCACATAGCCACCATAAGGTTAACACTAACCACATAGCCACCATAAGGTTAACACTAACCACATAGCCACCATAAGGTCAACACTAACCACATAGCCACCATAAGGTCAACACTAACCACACAGCCACCATAAGGTCAACACTAACCACACAACCACCATAAGGTCAACACTAACCACATAGCCACCATAAGGTTAACACTAACCACATAGCCACCATAAGGTTAACACTAACCACACAGCCACCATAAGGTTAACACTAACCACACAGCCACCATAAGGTTAACACTAACCACATAGCCACCATAAGGTTAACACTAACCACACAGCCACCATAAGGTTAACACTAACCACATAGCCACCATAAGGTTAACACTAACCACATAGCCACCATAAGGTTAACACTAACCACATAGCCACCATAAGGTTAACACTAACCACATAGCCACCATAAGGTTAACACTAACCACATAGCCACCATAAGGTTAACACTAACCACATAGCCACCATAAGGTTAACACTAACCACACAGTCACCATAAGGTTAACACTACCACATAGCCACCATAAGGTTAACACTAACCACACAGCCACCATAAGGTTAACACTAACCACACAGCCACCATAAGGTTAACACTAACCACACAGCCACCATAAGGTTAACACTAACCACATGGCCACCATAACTTAAATAACTATTGTACTTTGGTAACATCAAAGTATGGACAGACCTCAACTTTACAGAGCCCCAAAGAATGACTGAAGATCAAGAAAAATGGAGAGGTTGACTAAGTCTGTCAGTGGTGCCCTAACAACCCCCAGGGTTATTTGACGAAGAAGTTGAAAAATCAACTATTAAGGGACTGATTGTCATTAGGGCTGCCCTGTGTATTTTGAGATCTGTTTTACTAAGTAATCTGTTATTTTTCATAAATTTTAGACCCAGAAACAAATTAACGATTTCATCAAAGATGGGACTCAACAGAAACTTCGGCTGGAACCAATGGAGAAAGTACTGAGGAGCATTGTGTATGTCTGATTTGTGTTCATTCATTGCTGTAGTGTCCGTCAGATTCTATGTTAATTCATTTATTTACTTTCTTTTACCAAGTACAATTTTTGTTATTTCTTTCCTTCTGTGGTAATTTTATTCAGTGTCATGGTTGAAGATTGATTTCTATTGAAGTGAATGGAGGCTAAAGAGTGTGGTCAGTATGATCTTTTGTCACATTTGCATAATGTTTGTAATTTATATATATGGCCCTTTGGCATGTAGACAGACTGTTGGTAGCAGGTGGTAGACAGTTGGTAGCAGGTGGTAGACAGTTGGTAGCAGGTGGCAGACAATTGGTAGCAGGTGGCAGACAGTTGGTAGCAGGTGGTAGACTGTTGGTAGACAATTGGTAGCAGGTGGCAGACAATTGGTAGCAGGTGGCAGACAATTGGTAGCAGGCAGCCATGATTTATCAGTAGTTTGGTAAATTTCCATTTGCCTACTTACTTGGGTGAATGATATGCAGTAGTGCTCTGCCCGAAATGCACTAGCCCCCTCTCAACTCCTCATTGAAGTGTTCTGATGGAGAGACATCATCCTTATGTTTGCATCCAAAGTTGAGTTTTAGGAGATGCCAGAGAATTGATAAAACAACACTGACTGCATTAGGATCCCTCTCTATGGATTTTCTTTCTAGGTTTATTCTTGTAGCCTTCAAGCAACAAGCACTGTATCTAATATAGTTGCAATTATTTTATATATTATATGTCGTCTATCTATCTATTGACCTTTTGAGCCGTAGCCGGCCCATAGGGCGTAGACCAAGATACTCCTTCTCTTATCTGAATTTTTGTTCTAGCAGTTTTAAATTCTTTTAAAGATATTTTATCATATCTCGCGATTTGTCTCTGTTCTGTGCAAGCAACTCTATCTCATTGAGGAAGCCGAATCCTGCTGCTCTTGCCTCTCTCATCAATGTTCTTCTCAGTGTCTCTCTGGGTCTTCCTCTTTCCTCTTACCTGTTGTTTCCCATATGAGGGCTTGCTTTGCTATTCGGTTATTATCTCTTCTCATCACATATCCAACATATGACCATCATCTTTTCTTGATTACTGAAGATATTAGTGGTTGATTTTATATGTCATACTTGTAAAAATTTATATGCAAGTAAAGTAAAGAGCTCTGACACACCTCGTGGCTTTTAGGGTATATGGTGTTAGTGCCCATATTTTTTAATAGACCTTCGGTACATGATTTTTGGAGTGTTGTGGTCAGTATTATGCTCGTGCCGCTCTACTTTCCCAGAAAAAATCTGTTACCCCTTGAAGGCTGGGTGAACCTAGAAGCCATTGATCAGGATCGAATCGAACCTGACTTCTTGTCCATAGTAATACAGTTCGCTAACCACTGAGCTATAATGGCTCCAAAAAAATTATGTCATTATTGTAGAATTCTATGTCTTCATCATTGAGTGCCATCTCCGCTTTGAAGGTTGGTTACCATAAAGTGTCATTTTGGTCAGTCTCTTGCTTTGATGATGCAAGTTCAAAGTTGGACAAGTCAGCCTATGACAACCTGCACTATCAAAGCAAGAGACAGAGCAGAATGGCACACATATAACATATAATGATGATGATGATTAATGTGTTAATGCATAAAAGTAATTATTGTGGCATTTTTTTGTTTTGTGCAGGCATGATGTGGCCGAAGTTGCTGGTTTGACATCTTTTTCTTTTGGCCAGGAAGAGGAAGATCGATATGTTATGCTGTGGAAAAAGGTTTGAATTTTTCTTTTTCTTAGTTTTTGAATTTAAAGAAATAACAATTAATTGTGCTAAATTCACTGTCTTTTTTTCAAGCGAATTACCTGGGAGACTAGGTGGCCTAGAGGTAAGACCTCTGAACAAGAAGGAGCAAGAAGGTATTTGGCTGCTGTCAGAGAGAGCTAAACACTGGATCTCAGCAGAGTACACACAGAGCCTCCTGTATTTGGCTGCTGTCAGAGAGAGCTAACACTGGATCTCAGCAGAGTACACGCAGAGCCTCCTGTATTTGGCTGCTGTCAGAGAGAGCTAAACACTGGATCTCAGCAGAGTACACTCAGAACCTCTTGTATTTGGCTGCTGTCAGAGAGAGCTAAACACTGGATCTCAGCAGAGTACACACAGAGCCTCCTGTATTTGGCTGCTGTCAGAGAGAGCTAAACATTGGATCTCATTGCCCAGGTTAATGCCATAAAGAAACTATGGATCTAAGTGTGAAAAATTATCACCACCTTTGGTGGGATTCAAACCCCAGGACTTTTTGTCCAGAGGCTGACACCTTACTTCTAGACCAGTCTTGTGTGTCTCCCCTCCCCCAACCTTTTTATCCAGATAATTTAATGTTATTTCTTGGTGTAGCTCAGCCTCTTTATCCCCAAGAACCTTTTTTATTTGATCTTTTCTAATTACATTCAATATGCTTCAAGTTTATTGCACAGACTGTCATCACCATTGTGTATTTGATTATGAATATTAATGTGAGACTTGTGTTTTAATTATGAATATTAATGTGAGACTTGTGTTTTGATTATGAATATTATGTGAGACTTTTGTTTTGATTATGAATATTAATGTGAGACTTGTGTTTTGATTATGAATATTAATGTGAGACTTGTGTTTTGATTATGAATATTAATGTGAGACTTGTGTTTTGATTATGAATATTAATGTGAGACTTGTGTTTTGATTATGAATATTAATGTGAGACTTGTGTTTTGATTATGAATATTAATGTGAGACTTGTGTTTTGATTAAGAATATTAATGTGAGACTTGTGCATTTGATTGGCAGGAGTTTGCTCCATCAGACGAAGAGGTCCTTGCATACCGGAAAGGAGAAGAGTGGGACCCTGAGAAAGCCAAGGAGCTTTCTAAACTGAAGGTATTTTATAAAAGTTTGTTATTGTTTTGGGAGCTGCAATAGCTCAGTGGTTAGTGAACTGGACTACAAAGGACAAGAGGTAGGGTTCGATCCCAACTGATGGCTTCCGGTTCTATCTATTCTATTGACCTTTCGAGCCGTAACCGGCCCATAGGGCGTAGACCAAGATACACCTTCTCCTATATGAATTTTTGTTCTAGCAGTTTTCTTTTAAAGATATTTTATCAAATCTCGCCATCTGTCTCTGTTCTGTGCAAGCAGTTCTATCTCATTGAGGGAGCCGATTCCTGCTGCTCTTGCCTCTCTCATCAATGTTCTTCTCAGTGTCTCCCTGGGTCTTCCTCTTTTTCTTTTACCTGTTGTTTCCCATATGAGGGCTTGCTTTGCTATTCGATTATTATCTCTTCTCATCACATGTCCAACGTATGACCATCGTCTTTTCTTTATTACTGAAGATATTAGTGGTTGATTGGCGATTTCTCTAATTTCCTCGTTGTTTTGAATTCGTTCCATTCTATACCAAGTATTTTCCTTAGACATTTATTTTCGAATGCGTTCAACTTTGTTTCTATATCTCTTGTTGTTTTCCAGCTTTCACACGCATACGTAAGGGTTGATAGTACATTTGATTTGAATAGCCTAAGTTTTGTGTTTGTGCTAATGAGTTTTGATTTCCACAACTTTTCAAGGCTTCTGAAAGACATTGCTGCTTTAGCCAGTCTGATTCTAATTTCTTTGCTCGTATCCCCTTCTCGATCAATGTGACTTCCAAGATAGATGAAGTGATCGATCTCTTCTACTGGTTTGTTTTCCATGTATATTTTGTCACTTGTTGGAATTAAACTTTTCATGACTTTAGTCTTTTCATGATTGACCTCAAGCCCAATTTTGCTGGCTATTGATGATAGTTCATTTGTGTTTTCCTGCATCGTTTTTATCTGATTGCTGATGAGAACTATGTCATCAGCAAAGTCCAGGTCCTCCAAATGGTCTCCTTGTATCCATTCGATGCCTTTATTACCAGTGCAGCATTTCTTCATTATGAAGTCCATAACAATTCCAAATAACAAGGGCGATAAAATACATCCTTGTTTAACCCCAGTTTCTATTGGGAAACATTCGCTCAGTCCTTCCTCTGTTCGAACTGCACATGTGTAACCATCATACATGTCTTTGATAATATTTATGATTTTTGATGGTAAGCCATATTGCTTCAGAATTTTCCACAAAGAATCTCTATGAATACTATCAAATGCTTTTTTGAAGTCGATGAAGTTAAGTACAAAAGGTTTTTGCTTTTCAATGTGTTCCTCCAATATAAGTCGTAGAGTGAAAATGTGGTCAAGACAGCTTCTCCCTTTTCTAAACCCAGCCTGTTCTTCACGCATTACTGTATCTATTGAATCCTTTATTCTATTTAGGATGATTTTACAGAATAATTTTGAGGCAACTGACAAAAGTGTCACGCCTCTCCAATTGTTACAATCTCTAAGATTGCCCTTTTTTGGGATCTTAACAATGATTCCTTTTTTCCATTTATGAGGCGTCTTCTCTGTTTTCCAAATGATGTTGAACATTTAACATTTCCGGTTCACCCAGCCTTTAATGGGTACCGGATTTTTTTCTGGGAAAGTAAAGCGGCACAGGCATAATACCGACCACATTACCCCAAAAATCATGTGCTGAAGGTCTGTAAAATTTATGGTCACTAACACCATATTCCCTATACGCCACTTGGCGTGACAGGGAGGTGGGGGTACTTTTTTTTTTTTTCCCCTTTGTTGAAGACATTGAGCATGGGACCTTCTCTTCTTCTCCTTTTTCTTAGCATTCACCTGTTGAATGGACATGGGTGCGTTGTGTCACTAATTCACATCAAAGCCATGATATTTGTGGCTTTGGGCTGAATGCACCTATCTTCAGCTTTGGTCGATTTGCTTAACAATCTTTACCTGGATAGTGACCTTTTTTGGGCCCATTCTTTTCAACTTTAAACTGCCAAGGGTTCTTTAACGCGCATCAGTGTATGCATGACCTGCTGTATTTTGCAGTATTTCGAGAGGACTGACATTTAACCTCACTACCCAAAAACACAAAGACAAATCAAACTGAATCAGGATGGATGGTTTCATATTCCATGAAACTGCACCTTATCACAAGTCGGTTAATGTCTGGTAAGCTAATTTTAACTGTCATATTCTGGCTCTTATTTTTCCACACAGTTCTCTCCATTATTTTTTGCTGGCTTGTTTTAGGAGTGTTTTTATTTCTTTGAGATAATCATCATCATCATCTTGTGCCATACCTGTTGGCGTAGGCAATCATGTCCTTCCACAATCTTCTATCTACAGTGCATCATATCAGTTCTGTTGTTGACTGTGTTTTCATTCCATGACATCAAGCTATCTAGTATTTTCTCTCTTTGTCGTCCGCAATCTCTATTTCCTTGTATTTTACCAGTTGTAACCAAGTATTCCAACTTTCCTCTTCTCATGAGGTGCCCGAAAAACGTTGATTGTTTCTTTCTGATGCTTTTTAGAAGTTCCTTCTTTGTGATGGCCTTTTTGAGAAAAAAACTTACTCATTGGTCTTTTTAGCTGTCCAGGAAACTTTCAACATTCTTCTGAGAAATCCCATCTCTGTGGCCTCTAATCGATAATCTCATATTTGAGATAATCACAGATATCAAATATTCACTTGACATCTTTACAAAGCACAAGACTTAAATAATCACAGATATCAAATATTCACTTGACATCTTTACAAAGCACAAGACTTCAGTAATCACAGATATCAAATATTCATTTTGTATCTTTACTTCTTTGAGGCTCTGAGGGGGTTGGCCTGTTGGAGGTTCAGACCTGCTTTTGTGAGTTTATCTACGTTTTCATTTCTGGAAATGCCACATTGCGCTGGTATTCACTGCAGGACTAGTTCTGTTTTTCCAGACAGCATACATTGTAGAAGAGGGAGGAGAGAGAGAGTAGAGGAGGAAAACAAAGATGAGAGAACAAGGTCAAGAAGAAAAAAGGAAAAAGAAATTAAAACGAAGTCACAATAAAAATAAAGAGGATGGGTCTAAATTCACGTGCAAAACATGAGGGCCATGCCCAGATGTGACTGGGCAGATAGACGTGACGAGAAAACAAGGTCAAAGAAAAAAGACATTAAGACAAAGTCAAGAGAAAAATTAGACTTTAGGTCGGAATTCACGTGCAAAGCATGGAAGGCCATCTCCAGAAGTGAGTGGGCGGACAGACGCATGGGAAGTCAATTTTGATTGGCTGACAAAATCCAAATTTAAGAGGTAAACACAAAAGATTGAGAAGACTGGGAGAAGCACTCGAGACCAGACTCTTGGAGAAATGTAGTCGGCAGGACACACACGCTCGTTGGGAGCCGGGCGACCATGTGGTCGGCCCATAGGGAGGCTAACCTTAGCCTAATAGAATTAGACGCAATGTAAATTAGTACGTGAGTTGGAATAATAGTAAAGCACTTGGAAGGGGCACTTGAGACTTGGATAGAAGTATTGAGAGATGGAACACTTGGAGAGACTGAGTTGGCAGGGAGTGACGATCTAGAGTAATAACACCAAGCAAGTGTAATAGAATTACAACCAGCACGAACACGCGATAGTTAGGAGATGCAGAGACTAGTGAAGAACATTTAGGTGGACAGATTAGTAAGTAGCACTATTAAGAGACAGTTAGCAATGGTTGCCAAGAGACAGCCGGGCTGGTGGGAGTAGATAGGCTAGGGGAGCCATTCGATGGGAATGGTCCACATATAGTGTAGATGCGAGTATGAATGCGTTAAAGCCCAGAGATAAGTGTTAGGGTGATAGACTGAAGAAATTGTAAGAGTGCACTGTAAGTGTGTGACCTACCATATCCATTGTGGAACGCGAGTCCGATGTGGCAGGAATAAAGTCGGAACAAATACTTATATCCAGGTGTTATTATGTGTTACACAGTTACATTTATCTAGCCTAGCGTCAGCCCTCGGGACGAATCATAACAGCAGTAAAGTTGTTGCGGAAACACAACTTGAAACGGTCATCATACAAACCAGAAGTACTACGGGACGAGACAAGGTCAGAGCACGAAGGCGTGTTGGCCCGATTGTAAACAGCTAGATCAGCACATTCCAGCGGAGGTCAAGTACGCACGAGACTGACCGGTCGGTGAAGGCCGCCCATAAAGTAAACAAAGTAACAATCGATATATATCGACACAGCGTGCGAGTAGAACACGCATGTACATCATCATCAGCTGACAGTGACAGTCACACTACCATCTGACGTCTGCCCGTCCCACCGTCACAACAAATAAGTAAATAAGTTTTACCGGATACAATATATATTGTTCTTTATTTCTTGGATGAGTCCTGTTCTCTTTGTGGCCTATCTTCCTGCAACAATTCTGCCTCACATTCCAACAGTGATCCATCATCTTGATATTTTTTTAAAATCCCCTTCTTTGTTTCTTTTTAACATAGGAGCTGGAGGAACAGTCTGAGAGGGAGAGATTAAAAAACCCATCGCAGCAGACACCACACTCCAACTACAGGGACAAATACAAGCATTTGATAGGAGATGAAGCTGCCAAGGATGCTGCAAGAGAAATGGTGTCTAATTCCTCATATGGTTTTGGTAAGTTATCTTCAGCTTTTAAAAAATAACATTAACATTTTTCTATGTTATAAGTTTTAATTGTTATACATTTTCTTTGTTGCAAGTTTTCTTTATTCACATCATTAGCTCAACACATACTAGAGTAACAGTTTTAAACCAGCATCTTCATCTTTAGCATTACGTTTTCTATTCTCAGTACATTGCATAGAAAGATGAGTCACTTCCAGGAATTTAGTTGTTAGCAGGTCATCATAAGTACTCCATAGTTGGTTAGCTAATTGTCTGCCTTATCCTCCAAAATTAGTAGATTGTCTGCCTTATCCTCCATAATTAGCAGATTGTCTGCCTTATCCTCCAAAATTAGTAGATTGTCTGCCTTATCCTCCATAATTAGCAGATTGTCTGTCTTGTACTCCATAATTAGCAGATTGTCTGCCTTATCCTCCATAATTAGCAAATTGTCTGTCTTGTCCTCCATAATTAGCAGATTGTCTGAATTATCCTCCATAATTAGCAGATTGTCTATCTTGTCCTCCATAATTAGCAGATGGCTGTCTTGTCCTCCATAATTAGCAGATTGTCTGTCTTGTCCTCCATAATTAGCAGATTGTCTGCCTTATCCTCCATAATTAGCAGATTGTCTGTCTTGTCCTCCATAATTAGCAAATTGTCTGTCTTGTCCTCCATAATTAGCAGATTGTCTGTCTACTCCTCCATAATTAGCAGAGCAGATTGTCTGTCGTGTACTCCATAATTAGCAGATTGTCTGCCTTATCCTCCATAATTAGCAAATTGTCTGTCTTGTCCTCCATAATTAGCAGATTTTCTGTCTACTCCTCCATAATTAGCATATTGTCTACCTTGTACTCCATAATTAGCATATTGTCTACCTTGTTCTCCATAATTAGCAAATTGTCTGTCTTGTACTCCATAATTAGCAAATTGTCTGTCTTGTACTCCATAATTAGCAAATTGTCTGTCTTGTACTCCATAATTAGCAAATTGTCTATCTTGTACTCCATAATTAGCAAATTGTCTGTCTTGTACTCCATAATTAGCAAATTGTCTGTCTTGTACTCCATAATTAGCATATTGTCTGTCTTGTACTTCACAGTTTGTCAGAACACTATCCATCTTCTACTCCATAGTTTGTTAGAAATTGTCTGACTCTTGTGGCCAGATTTTGGTTCTTAGTTTTCAGTACAATCACTTGACACATCTACAATATGTACTGAAACTTTCTGTGGTCTCAGGGTGGAATCAGTGCTTTCTGTGTGGCTTTACCTTCTGTGGTCTCAGGGTGGAATCAGTGCTTTCTGTGTGGCTTTACCTTCTGTGGTCTCAGGGTGGAATCAGTGCTTTCTGTGTGGCTTTACCCTCTGTGGTCTCAGGTGGAATCAATGCTTTCTGTGTGGCTTTACCCTCTGTGGTCTCAGGGTGGAATCAGTGCTTTCTGTGTGGCTTTACCCTCTGTGGTCTCAGGGTGGAATCAGTGCTTTCTGTGTGGCTTTACCTTCTGTGGTCTCAGGGTGGAATCAGTGCTTTCTGTGTGGCTTTACCTTCTGTGGTCTCAGGGTGGAATCAGTGCTTTCTGTGTGGCTTTACCCTCTGTGGTCTCAGGGTGGAATCAATGCTTTCTGTGTGGCTTTACCCTCTGTGGTCTCAGGGTGGAATCAGTGCTTTCTGTGTGGCTTTACCCTCTGTGGTCTCAGGGTGGAATCAGTGCTTTCTGTGTGGCTTTACCTTCTGTGGTCTCAGGGTGGAATCAGTGCTTTCTGTGTGGCTTTACCCTCTGTGGTCTCAGGGTGGAATCAATGCTTTCTGTGTGGCTTTACCCTCTGTGGTCTCAGGGTGGAATCAGTGCTTTCTGTGTGGCTTTACCTTCTGTGGTCTCAGGGTGGAATCAGTGCTTTCTGTGTGGCTTTACCCTCTGTGGTCTCAGGGTGGAATCAGTGCTTTCTGTGTGGCTTTACCCTCTGTGGTCTCAGGGTGGAATCAGTGCTTTCTGTGTGGCTTTACCTTCTGTGGTCTCAGGGTGGAATCAGTGCTTTCTGTGTGGCTTTAACTTCTGTGGTCTCAGGGTGGAATCAGTGCTTTCTGAGTGGCTTTACCCTCTGTGGTCTCAGGGTGGAATCAGTGCTTTCTGTGTGGCTTTACCTTCTGTGGTCTCAGGGTGGAATCAATGCTTTCTGTGTGGCTTTACCTTCTGTGGTCTCAGGGTGGAATCAATGCTTTCTGTGTGGCTTTACCTTCTGTGGTCTCAGGGTGGAATCAGTGCTTTCTGTGTGGCTTTACCTTCTGTGGTCTCAGGGTGGAATCAGTGCCTTCTATGTGGCTTTACCTTATGTGGTCTCAGGGTGGAATCAGTGCTTTCTGTGTGGCTTTACCCTCTGTGGTCTCAGGGTGGAATCAGTGCTTTCTGTGTGGCTTTACCTTCTGTGGTCTCAGGGTGGAATCAGTGCTTTCTGTGTGGCTTTACCTTCTGTGGTCTCAGGGTGGAATCAGTGCTTTCTGTGTGGCTTTGCCCTCTGTGGTCTCAGGGTGGAATCAGTGCTTTCTGTGTGGCTTTACCTTCAGTGGTCTCAGGGTAGAACCAGTGCTTTCAGTGTTGCTTTACCCTTCAGTGGTCTCAGGGTAGAACCAGTGCTTTCAGTGTTGCTTTACCCTTCAGTGGTCTCCTGGTAGTGATATCCTCTCAGATAACAAAAGGATTGAGTGTTCATTCTGTGCACGTTAAAGAGTCCTTGGCCGTTTCAAGTCAACAAGAGTAGGCCAAAATGGTTGTTGTCCAGGCTAAATTGTTAAGCAATGAAAAATGTACCCTAGTTGTAGATGGATACATCAGACCACAGGCACAGAATATTATGGCTTGCCATAAATTAGCAACACAATCTATTGACACCCTCTTAACTGAACATTGAAGAAGGAAGGGACTGTTTCCGTATTAACAGATAGATTTGTAGAATCTACATTCTTTGGCATATTTTTTGTGTAAACATGGTCCAGTGTGGCATATTTTTTGTGTAAACATGGTCCAGTGTTCTTTGTCTGGTTACCTTTCTTTCACTGATAGAGGACCAGATTACCATTTTTTGTCATCTAGGTGAATGGGGCACTACATTTAATTAAGCTGACCATACGTACCTTTTTGAGCCGGACAGTGTCTTTTTTTTTTTTAATTCACATTTCCTGGCCGTCTTTTCGTTTGAATAAAATGTCAATTCTATTCTGTTTTTAATAAAATGTTGTTCACATTTCATTAAAAACATGTTTTAAGGCTGATTTTTTTTGGTAAGTTTATTAGAGGACATTGAAAGACCAAATTTTCATGAGCAACATTCATGGTATAATTGTAGTGGTATACAGTCCACTCCAGGCAGCTGCAACTAAAATAAAAAGCTAACAGCTCCTAGTGCAGCACTCAGTGGAGATGTTGCTAATAATGAGCATACCTATGCTTTCTTTGAACGTATTAATATTGAAGTGTAAAAGTGTATGTTGATTTTTTCAGTGTGCGTATTTTCTTATAAGCCATTTTGTAATATTTGTCAACTTACATTCCTCTCAATATGTCATTTCCTTTATCAACAAAAAAACACATCTACATAAATGTGTGAATATAAAGTGAAATACAAATATTCTTGTGATTTTGATCTAGTTCCGAGCACAAATAAACGTGACCAGCGGACAATCGAGCAGGTCCTAGCAGACACTAGAGCCAAGAAACGACAAAAGCTGGACAAAGTCACAGTTACGTCATCTTCCACACACACACAGGAATCTGAAAACAATACGGATGATGTTAGTTCATGATTTAGTTTGATGTCTTATTAAGTTTGATGTCTTATTAAGTTTGATGTCTTATTTAGTTTGACATTGGAAAGAAAATTGTAATGTATGTTTTTTCTATGTACACATAAACATACACATAGACATTTGTTTAGGAATATATCTTCCTCATATGAAATGTCTATATTTTATGTTTTTATAAATTTGCAACACTATATAGTTTTGATCTTTATTTGTTTACCTGTTTTTAGAGAATATTTCTCATCATTTGGCTCTCTTTGTTGCTGTGGAATAATTAATTTGTAAGTTATTCTTTGTCAATTTTTGTATTTTGTACCTTGCCCTTGTTGCTCTGAGAGGTAGGGTTCGATCCCAACCGATGGCTTCCGGGTTCACCCAGCCTTTAATGGGGTTCGGATTTTTTTATGGGAAAGTAAAGCAGCACGGGCGTAATACCGACCACATTACCCCAAAAATCATTTGCCAAAGGGCTGTAAAATTTATGGTCACTAACACCATATTCTATATACACCACTTGGTATGACGGGGGTACTTTGCTTTTTTTTACCTTGTTACTCTGGCCACATTCTCTTGGGATTTCTAACTCATTCTCTGATAAATCTTGTTCTTTTTAACCATGTTTCTTATTTTCATTCAAGCATTTATTTGTCAGTTATTCTCTGTCAGTTTTGAGCTCTATATTTTTTGGATTGCTTGGACTGAATCTATCTTGCAACATTTATTTGTAATTCATTCTGTCTTCTCTACCTTGTCTGTGTGATGATGTGGTTACTGTGGCCCTATCTTATTGGAAATTTGCCTAGGCTGTCTGCTTTTCTGCCAGTGGCTAATCTGCTCTTTTCATTTTTTTTTTTTTTTTGCACAGTTCACGAGGTTCTGATTGCAATGGCCTCATCTTTTATAGAACAATAGACTGTAAGTTTGTCTGAGGCATTTTATCTTCTGTATTTCCCCGTGTCTATTTTTTTTTTAGCCAGGAATCTTTTGGTAGTTGGCTGGTTGCGTTCGCCCGATGACTAAAGTATTCTAGAGTATCGTAGTAGACTTAGAATATTCCTCTTCATCATCCGCCCTTACAAGGACGTTAAGTGGACGTGTCTGCATTGTGTTGTGGTTTGCAGTATAACTGTTTTATTTGTGCCTTTCAGCCCAACGCATCCGACTTCAGCACGTCTTTTAGTAGTAATTAGCATTTATTCTATCTTATTACCTATCATTTTGTAGTGTTCCCAAATATGCCCAGTTAATCAGGGCTGAAAGGCGCATATATAAAAAATCAAAATAGCGTAAGTGCAAGCGCAAATATCAGCAGGGCTTAAACTAAGAATGGCAAAATGTTACGTCTTCTCAATATTCCTGTATGGTGCAGAAACATGGACATTAGACAAGAAAACAGAACAGAAAATTGAAGCCTTTGAAATGTGGATTTATAGAAGAATAGGTAGAATTGGATGGAAACAAAAGATAACAAACGATGAAGTTTTAAAACAACAGAAAATAAAAAGAGAACTACTAAATACAATTAAGACAAGACAAATGAAATTTTTGGGGCATGTTAAAAGTATATAAAGAAATATTTGTAAATTTCTCTTAGATTTTATTTCCTTCCATTTCAAGTTTTTTTTTTTTAAATTAATAAAAATGTTATCTTTATTTTGTGTCTTTTACTGTTGTTACAGTGAAAAGACACAAAATAAAGGTAACATTTTTATTAATTTAAAAAAAAAAAACTTGAAATGGGAGCAAATAAAATGTAAGAGAAATTTACAAATGTTTCTAACATCAGACATAGTACAAAGAAAAATTCAGGTTGCCATGGATAAAATACAATTGTGTTCCCGTGTTGTTCAACAGACCTGAAAGCTAGAATCAAGAAAAATGAGAATAGTAACAGCAACCAAAATGAAATGTGTTGGGCACATGACAGGAAAGGGAGCCGCGATAGCTCAGTGGTTAGTGAACTGGACTACAAAGGACAAGAGGTAGGGTTTGATCCCAACCGACAGCTTCCGGTTTCACCCAGCCTTAAATGGGTACCGGGTTTTTTTTCTGGGAAAGTAAAGCGGCATGGGCGTAATACCAACCATATTGCCCCAAAAATCATGTGCTGAAGGTCTGTAAAATTTATGGTCACTAACACTATATGCCCTATACGCCACTTGGCGTGACGGAGGCTCTTTACTTTTTTTTTTTTACATGACAGGAAACAGCCTGAAAGATACAATCAAGAATTAAGAGTTGGTGAAAAAGAATAAGAATAGTACCTCCATTTTAATGCATAAAGAAACAATAGATAAAATGATTTTGTCCTGTGATAAGGCAGAAAGAACACTATATTGTTATATATTTAGAGTATAGATTATCTGAGGGAAGTAATCAAGGAAATGAATAGAGTGTAGAAGGCTCTGAGGACAAGATCGCTTGAAAGGAGCATTAGAGATTTAGTCAGAAAGAACTGTCATAGCTTGAGAATCACAGGAATATAGTTTTTGTTATTAATGATGTTTCTTCTTAAGTGGTGAAAGAGAAAAAGGAGTTAGTGAGTTGAGTTTAGCTCTGAGTCTCTTAAAGAAAGGGGTTAGGGATTTCAGTTTAGCTCTGAGTGAAAGGGTTAGTGAGTTGAGTTTAGCTCTGAGCCTCTGAGAGAAAGGGGTTAGTGAGTTGAGTTTAGCTCTGAGTCTCTGAGAGAAAAGAGTTTGTGTGTTGAGTTTAGCTCAGAGCCTTTGAGAGAAAGGGTTAGTGAATACAGTTTAGCTGTGAGTCTCTTAAAGAAAGGGGTTAGTGAGTTGAGTTTAGCTCTGAGAGAAAGGATGTGACAGAGTGCACAAGAAGAGAAATAGATAGTTTAGTTTTTGGTTAGAAAATCTTGTCCAACCATGTACAAAGTGAGATTAATAGGAATAGGTCCAACCATAAACTGTGAAAATATGAAGTCATCAAAAAGTGCTGTGAGAATGCTAGATCAAATGGCGACCATTCAAAAGTGGATTCATGGAATATTAGAAATACAAGGAAACATAACAACAGAAGAGGCCAGCAGAATAACAAAAGACCACAAACTATATGTGGAAGCTGAAAAGCAAATACGGTAAGAAGAAGAAGATAAATAGAATAGATGGAATGGAATAGCATGTTGAACTACTTCATGTTGTACAAGCTGGCGATTTTAAAACCAATGCTGGTTGCCAGATAAGCCACGTGGAGGTGGCCAGCTCACTGTAGAAAACATCTTCTAGAGTTCTGCTATCCTCCATAACAATCACAAGATCAAACGGGTGTCCGGTTAGCGCAATCGATAGGCGGTTGGCTTACCACGGCAACAGCCGGGGTTCGTACCCTGGCGAGGACACCTGGGTTTTACTAATTCCCTAAAAATTAGTACCTCTGAAGTCGGAGTAAATCTGCCTGCATGGCGAGGGGCATCCTGTAATGGGATAAAACAGACTTTACACGCAAAATTCAGTCCCACAAATTTGAGTGGGTGGGACTTCGTCAGAGGTCAAAGCTGACGAAAGCGAACGAACGAACAAGATCAAACCATCTCAAGTGACGTTGGTTTTTTTATACTAGATCCTTCCTGCTCCGCTAGACGTGGCTTCGGACTTCTGAGCGAGATGTTCAATCTCATCCAATGGGTCTATGTCTGCCGACTTTGCTTCTCTTATAAGTGTTCTCTTCGGTGTGAAAGGCAAATAAGGTAAGAAGGAAGAAGAAGAAGATAAATCATCATCATGTGCCATACCTGCTGGCGTAGGCGATCATGTCCCTCCACAATCTTCTATCTACAGTGCATCATATCAATTTTGTTGTTGGCAGTTTTCCATGCCATGATACCAAGCTATCCAGTATTTTCTCTCTTTGTCGTCCGCGATCTCTCTTTCCTTTTATTTTGCCATTTTAACCAAGTTTGCCAGTTGTAACTTTCCTCTTCTCATGATGTGCCCGAAAAATGTTGATTGTTTCTTTCTGATGTTTTTCTAAGAGCTCCCTTTTTGTGTTGGCCTCTTTGAGAACTTCCTCATTGGTCTTTTTAGCAATCCAGGGAACTTTCAACATTCTTTTGAGAAATCCCATCTCTGTGGCCTCTAATCGTCTTTTCATTTGTTTGTCTACTGTCCATGATTCGCTTCCATAAGTCAGAATTGGTTCTTTATAGCACCGATGATCTCTCTTTCTCACTTCTATTGACATATATTTGTTGCATAAGATATTTTTCATTTTCTGAAATGCTATTTTGGCCTGAGCTATTCTGCTTTTATTTCTGTGGTGCATCTCCCATCTGATGTTATTATTGTGCACAAGTATTTAACTCGTTGCACTTTTTCCGGATTTGTCTTGTTTATTTTTATGCTGCATGATGGTAATGATTGTTTCTTCGATATGACCATTACTTCTGTTTTCTTACTATTCAGACTGGGGCCTTTTTTGTTACTTTCTTCTACTGTTATGTCTATCATTTCTTGTAGTTCATTCTATGTCTCTGCTATTAAGACTGTGTCATCCGCATACCGCAGATTGTTTATGTTATGACTGTTGGCTTCAATTCCTTTTTTGTCTACTATTGATCTCATAATATGTTCGCTGTAAAGTGAAAACAAATCCGGCAACAAAACATAGCCTTATTTTACCGCTTGTTTTATATATTGGAATTGTCCTGTTTGGTTGCTAATTCTTATGGCTGCTGTTTGTTGCCAGTACATGTTTTTTTATAATTCGCAAATCTTTGCCATTAATGTTTAATTTCTGCAGCATATTTATTATTTCCACATGCTTTACTTTGTCAAATGCTTTTGTGTAGTCTATAAAGCACAACAAAATCGCCAATCAACCACTAATATCTTCAGTAATAAAGAAAAGACGATGGTCATACGTTGGACATGTGATGAGAAGAGATAATAATCGAATAGCAAAGCAAGCCCTCATATGGGAAACAACAGGTAAAAGAAAAAGAGGAAGACCCAGGGAGACACTGAGAAGAACATTGATGAGAGAGGCAAGAGCAGCAGGAATCGGCTCCCTCAATGAGATAGAACTGCTTGCACAGAACAGAGACAGATGGCGAGATTTGATAAAATATCTTTAAAAGAAAACTGCTAGAACAAAAATTCATATAGGAGAAGGTGTATCTTGGTCTACGCCCTATGGGCCGGTTACGGCTCGAAAGGTCAATAGATAGATAGATAGATAAAGCACAACACATATAAATATTTCTATAGATCTTTCTATCAATGTTCTTAAAATGCATATTGCATTATTGGTGTCCTTTCCTTCAACAAATCCACATTGTTCCTCACTTATTTCTGGGTTTATTTTGTTCCTTACACGTCTCATGATTATTCTTAGTAATATTTTCGTCATATGGCTCATGAGACTAATAGTGCGATGGTCTTCACAATCAGCGGCGCCTGACTTCTTCAGTATGGCTACAAAGATAGATTTTAGTAGATCTTCAGGTATGTGTCCAGTGTTATATATGTCATTGAGTAGTTTTGTTATGACTTGTACTCCCAGCTCTCCTAATGCATTTATCTCTTTGATTGTTATATTGTCAGGACCTGGAGCTTTGCCTCTTTTCATGTGTTGAATCGCCTACTCCACTTCACTCTGCATTATTGGTGGTTCTATGTCTTTCTTTGAATTGCTTAGCTCTGGTCTTTCATCATCATAGAGTTGACTGATATATTCTGTCCATCTTTCCATTGTCTTCTCCTGTCCCATTATTATATTTCCTTCCTTTGATTTCACACATCCTGAAACTTTGACTTCTTTTCTTCCTATTAATTCATTTAATTGATTGTGCATAAAATTTGAGTCTTATCTTTTGTTGTTTTTCCATTTCTTCACATTTCTGCTTTAATCATACTTCCTTTGCTTCTCTGCATTTGTTTTGGATCTCTTTGTGCAATATTTTGTATGTCCGTTCTTCTTTCCTATGCTTTCGTCATATATCCATCTAATATTTCTTCTGTCATCCATCTCTTTTTGTTGATTCTTTCAGTCACTGGTATTACTTCTTTTAAGCTGTCATTATAAAAAGTATTGTTATGGAAACAGAGCCATAGGTTTTGGAAGCAGTGATCTCTGCAGTATGTGCCATTTTGGCACGCAAGGTTTCTGTTTTTTGAGATTGTGGTTCTGCCCTATGTGCCGTCTTCGGCTCGAAAGGACAATAGATAGATAGATTACTTCTTTTGATGTTTGTTGAATCAATTGAGCATTTCCCACTTTTCCATGATGACCTGTAGAAGATAAATAGAAATGAAATAGTATAACTATGATTACTGATGAAGTCAAATATAGACTCAGTTCATTAAGGTGGTTGGTTAGGCATCATTTTATGAGATGCCAGGAGCACTCTTTTATCTGATTTTCTGTGTTTGATGCAGAGAGCAATTCAATCAATTTCTTTTGGTCATTTTAGCTATTGTTTCTTATAAGTTTGTGTTTACAGGTGAACTTTTTAAAATGTTTTTAAAAAAAAAAATAATTACTACTAATCTACTAACAAATGATTAACATACAAGTTTATTATCCTAGAACGTCTCAGTTTACAGTCATAGATCATCTCATACATGAGTTAAATATCCTAGAGCATTCACATAAAAAGTTAATTATCCTAGAACATTCACATCAAAAACTTAATTATCCTAGAACATTCACATAAAAAAGTTAATTATCCTAGAACATTCACGTTTACTTTGGTGTCACAGGCTGGAACCTTCTCTGAGCTATTTTGTGCAATAACTTGGCATAGCTCGACAGTTTGACTCAAAGTAGTTTCCATTCAATGTTTGTGGTACCAACACCCAATGTTTTGTGCTGTAGAGGATGGATTGTTGATTGGAGTGGAATAGTACTGGGCCTCAGCTTTGCTTTGGGACAGGATATGAGATCAGTGCTCGGCAGCAAATTCGACACCAGTGCTGGACTGTGCAGTCATATAGAGTGTTTTACCAAAGTGGAGGCTTGACTTAATTTGTTGGGATGGTGATTCTTGGGGCACATTAACTGATCACAATGAGATGGATTTGGTGTGGGCACTTTAAGGTCATGACGACCACCACAGCAGCCTGGTAGTGTGTATCATGAGCTGCGCACCTTTTTTTAGTATGTAACATTATCTCTAGAACAGTCTTAATGATCAGGATGAACATTTTGTTGGTAGCCGAAACAGGGGCTGATCAGATATGGGAATACCCTTCTGTAGTGACGCCAATACATTCTAAAGTCTAAAGCTTGTGTGGTCCTTGAAGTTTCACTAGTTCATCTATCTTAGATATGTTTGTTTTCCTCTTCGGTAACTGTAATTCTGATCGCGAGCGATTGTTGTGGTTCAGGCATAACCTGGCGGCCATACCATATCTTTAAACCATTTAAGTTGTGATTTTTGGATGCAGCGCAGAATTATAATATAATAGGCTTTCTGTCATGACTGATAAATTGATGTGTCGTAGTAGGTCACTCAAGAGCAAACACGGTCCATGATGTGACTAAATAGTCCTGTTAGAG
Source organism: Megaustenia siamemsis (assembly GCA_032433765.1). Taxonomy (NCBI): domain Eukaryota; kingdom Metazoa; phylum Mollusca; class Gastropoda; order Stylommatophora; family Ariophantidae; genus Megaustenia; species Megaustenia siamemsis. The sequence goes on from JAVIAB010000104.1 coordinate 11,307,402, forward strand.
AATGACAGTCTTATCCACATACGAAACAGATGTAGTTGGATGTGGAGGCTGGCTTTGGTGCTTTTGCTATGTCATCATTCTTGTGTCTTCTCTTTTCTTGCAGTATCACTTTTTGTCTCATACCTTTTATACCCATCAGTGTATGCCAGTTATGTCTATCCGGGGCACTTGTTTTCAGAATTTTACCATTCATGTTGAACTACTTCATTTGTACAAGCTGGTAACTTTAAAACCATTGCTAGTCGCCAGATAAGCCAAGTGGAGGTGGCCAGCTCACTGTAGAAAACATCATCTAGAGTTCTGCCATCCACCATAACAATCACATGATCAAACCATCTCAAGTGACGTTGGTTTTTTTATACTAGATCCTTCCTGCTCCGCTAGACGTGGCTTAGGGCTTGTAGTGCTTTTCACAACCCATCTCTATTCTGAGCGAGATGTTCAATCTTATCCAATGGGTCTATGTCGGCCAACTTTGCTTCTCTTATAAGTGTTCACATCAGTGTCTCTCTGGGTCATCTTCTTTTTCTGTTTCCTGATGTTTCCCATAGAAGAGCCTTTTTTGGAATTCTCTTCTTGTCTCTTCTCAGCACTTGTCCAACATAAATTCGTCTTCTCTTCCTAATTGTAGATGAGGACGTTGGTTTAAAAAAAAAAAAAAAGTAAGGTATCCCCGTCATGCCAAGTGGTGTATATGGAATATGGTGTTAGTGACCATCAATTTTACAGACTTTCGGCATATGATTTTTGGGGTAATGTGGTCGGTATTACGCCCGTGCCGCTTTACTTTCCCAGAAAAAAACTCAGGTACCCATTAAAGGCTGGGTGAACCGGAAGCCGTCAGTTGGGATCAAACCCTACCTCTTGTCCTTTGTAGTCCAGTTCACTAACCACTGAGCTATCGTGGCTCCCTGACGTTCGTTTAGCAGGGCATAAATCCTTTTTGTTTTTGCTGCGTTGAGAACAGCAATGTTGGATACATCATCCTGCCTACTGTAGCATTATTCTTAGACAGCACAGCTGATGTTTCTGATTAGCATATGCTGTCCATGCCTCACTGCCATATACAACATAATACTGAGAATGCAGGCCTTGTATAATTCAAGTATGCCAGGTCAAATTTGGTTTTATTTTCTCTCTTCTTGTTTGTTAGTTTGTGTTCTCTCTTGTATATGTTTTACTGATAGCACTTAAGTGGTCTAGTGCTGACATGCTTGCTGGCTTGGTGACTGAGTGAGCAATGGCTCAAACATCGCTTGGCGCTTTTCCCTCGAAAAGCTGCTGATACAAAAATACGTACCTGACTTACTGAGTTTGGAAAAGGTAATGAAAGTGAGAATAAGCACTGGTCCATTCATCTCCAAAAGCTGTGGCCTAGTGAGGTAAAATATTATTTCACTCTCCAGTGATATTTATCACTGGATGTTACTAACTCCCCTGTTAAAGTTCACCAATGAGGGATTGTGATGGTTTTATAAAATCACCAATAAGGGATTGTGATGGTTTGATAAGATCACCAATGAGGGATTGTGATGGTTTGATAAAATCACCAATGAGGGATTGTGATGGTTTGATAAAATCACCAATGAGGGATTGTGATGGTTTGATAAAATCACCAATGAGGGATTGTGATGGTTTGATAAAATCACCAATGAGGGATTATGATGGTTTGATAAAATCACCAATGAGGGATTGCGTTGGTTTGATAATATCACCAATGAGGGACTGAGGTGGTATGATAATATCACCAATGAGGGACTGAGGTGGTTTGATAATATCACCATTGAGGAACTAAGGTGGTATGATAAGATCACCAGTGAGGAACTAAGGTGGTATGATAAGATCACCAGTGAGGAACTAAGGTGGTATGATAAGATCACCAGTGAGGAACTAAGGTGGTATGATAAGATCACCAGTGAGGTCATCAGAAATAATAGAATAGAAGACCTTCTGTGGTAAAATAAGACTCTTCAATGAAAGTGTTGCAAAAATGTTTTCAAGGAATACAGTGTCAATGCCCGTATCTTGTTTTGACTATCAGCACATTTTTGGAGGATATGGTCAGCACTACACAAAACCATCTCACAGATACCCATGCATGGCTGGGTGAAGGTCGGTCAGTGAAATTAATCCAACCTCTTACCTAAACTAGATCAGTTTACAAACTACTGCTATACCATGGCATCTCTACCATGGCTTCAGAACAATACAAGTCTTATTGTTGAAGGAAAATAACTAAAACTAGAGTGCTTCTAATGTTAGACATTATAGTGAAAGAAAACAAAAATAAAGGACTCAGCCTTAATAGCAAAAAGACAGAAATAATGGTAACAACAAAGAAAAAGACATCATCTCAGTGCAAAATAAAGACAAGTGGAACAATATTAAAACAGGTAAATGAATTTAAATATTTGGGAGCTTTGTTAACCTCAGACGGAAGATGTACAAAAGAGGTGAGATGCAGAATAGCTCAGGCAAATGCAGCTTACCAGAAAAATGAGGAAGATACTATGTAATCCATTTTTGACAATAGAAACAAGAAAAAGAGTTCTTAAATGTTATGTAGAGCCAGTCTTAACATATGGATGCGAATCATGGACAATAGGACAACAGACAAGAAAATCACTGGAGTCTGTAGAAATGTAGTTTTACAGAAAAATGTTGAGAATACCATGGACAGCTAAGAAGAGTAATGAAAACGTTCTGAAAGAACCACAGCAAAAAAAAAAAAAAGGAGAGATAATTTCCAATATTATGAAGAAACAATCATCATTTTTTGGCCATGTAATGAGAAGAGAACAACAGGAATATATTGTAACAACTGGGAAAAATGAGGGATGAAGAGATAGAGGGAAGCAAAGAGAAAAAATATAACAGACAGCTTAAGAGAATGGCTTGGCAGAAGGTCAACAACAGAAATGATAAACAACTGTCGAGATCGAATGTTGTGGAGAGACATGATCACCTATGCCAGCAGGCCCGTACTTGATGATGATGATGATGATGAGAGTGTTTCAGTTGTGTGGATCAAGTGAGACTCGACAGACCAACGTTACGACTTGGAGGACGTGTCCAACAGGGACATGAACAAGGCATACAAGTCTATATCAATAGGAGTGAGAAGGAGAGTTCAGTGCTGCTCTATATAGACCCAATTCTGACCTACGGCAGCGAATCATGGACAGTAGACAAACAATGAAAAGATGATTAGAGGCCACAGAGATGGGATTTCTCAGAAGAATGTTGAGAGTTCCCTGGAAAGCTAAATGGACCAACTGGGACATTCTATAAAAGGCCAACATTAAAAGGGAGCTCCTAAAATACATCAGAAGGAAACAGTCAACATTTTTCGGCCACATCATGAGAAGAGGAAAGTTGGAATACTTGGTTACAATTGGCAAAATACAAGAAAAGAGAGACACGACCAAAACAAGAGACAGCAAATTTCCAATATTAGGAAGAAGCAATAATACTTTTTTTGGGTCATGTAATGAGAAGGGAACAGCTGGAATATATTGTGGAATAAATTGAGGGAAACAAAGAGAACAACTGGCAAATTACATGGAAAGAGATATCGCGGACGACAAAGAGAAAATGATACCAGATAACTTGGTGTCATAGTACGGAAAACAGTCAGCAACAAAAAAGTGGAAGGACATGATCGCCTACGCCACCCGGAATGGCACATGATGGTGATTAGTTCATCTCCGGCCGAAAACGGCACATAGACCGGAAGTTATAGCCCTCCACAATTGTCAGTTTGCTGCTTGTTCTTGTAGGTTTTGGTCGTCTCTTAGTCCCTTGATTCCCAATTAATTGTTCTTTGTAGCGATTCCCTTTTCTTCTTTAACCAGATGGTTTCCACTTGAGTGCCCGATAATGACAAAAAAAAACCTGTTATATTGTGACATTATTACAACATGTTGCTTTGATTGACTGTCTAACTTTGTTTTAACCTACCCACTGAATGATGTTTTATAACTCACGTTTATCAGTATTTAAATATCAGGAGTCAGTGTTTGTATTTGCATCGAGTCTGCTCTTCCAGAATAAATCTTTTGGAAAAGTTAGAATCTTTTGCTTGAAAGTTTGTATTTTTTTTTCCACAGCTGTTTGAATGAGATATTTTAGTTGTCATTTTCTGGTGCTAATTTAATACGTAAGAGGCGACTAAGGAGGTTGATCGATGGCTTGACAAGCTGTCATTGTAAAAAGTATTGTTATGGAAACAGCGCCATATAATTTAGAGCAGTGATCGCTGCAATATGTGCCACTTTGGCATGCAAGGTTTCTGTTTTTGAGATTGTGGTTCTGCCCTATGTGCCGTCTTCGGCTCGAATGGACAATAGATAGATAGATAATGTTGTTTACATGGAGCGGGTTGTGATTGCACGTATCTGTCATTCCCCAATGATGAATATGCGTTCTAATCTTGGTAGGGTCAGCAAGTTTGTACTTCTTTATTTCCTCATCTGACGTTCAATGACGAAGGCAGAGATAGTTTGCTCGATATCTATATAGTTTGACACTTTTCTTGTCACGTTTCCCAGCGTTTATGTCTATGCAGCTAATTTGAGTTGAGAGTAAAGGTACGAGACTTGAATCGGCGTCTTAACTCACGAGTTTTCACCTATATGTGCTCGGACACCTATCCAGAAGTGTTCGGAGACTTCTGGATAGTGTCGCTTCAAGCATCGAAACTCACGATGCGAGGCGGCATTCCTCACCTTTCCAGAAGTAATACCCGGGTATCCATTCCTACCAGCGGCTGGGTCGACCGCGGGGGTATTTTTCTCCTAACCACGAGTACAATTCACACTGCTTCCAACGGGAATCGAACTCGGATTGTCCGAACGTGAGTAGCCCAGTCTGGTGTTTTTCCCAGCTAGGCTACCGAGGCCCCACTTAGAGTTGAAAGTTCCCTCACGTAACGAAAAAAAAACGAGGACATTCTCAAAGAGATCAACACTGAAAGGGAGCTCCTTAAAAAAAAACATCAGAAACAATCAACATTTTTCGTGCACATCATGAGAAGAGGAAAGTTGGAATACTTGCTCACAACTGGCAGAACAAAAGGAAAGAGAGATCGCGGACGACAAAGAGAGAAGACACTATATAGCTTGGTTTCATTTATTTGAGTTATTTCCGGGTCATCATCATTGCACTCCGAACATGTCCATAGGTGCTCAGATCCCCTCCTCAGCAATTCCCTCAGTGTCCAGCGACTGACGACTCCAGTTCTATGTTGGTTGATAAGTCTTCTTACACGCCCACCAAGTTTCTCATTTCTGGCTTTGCCCATCTTAACTCCCATTTCCATCATCCGAAGAAGTGACGTTGATCTGTGTTTGTCGAAGCCCTGTGCCCTTCCCACATCTCGGAGGTCATTGATGATGTCCGCCCGATCCATCGGTTGCCCGTCCTCAACGACAGCGCAGCTAGCCAACCTGTCCGCTCTCTCATTTCCCCGTACTCCCGCATGTCCAGGGACATAGACAAAGGTGACCTTACGTATTACGTATACGATATGATATATCAGGTGACTGAGCAAGTGCACGTGAGTCTGGACCATCCAAAGCATCGACATTCAGCGACGTTCATTTCTTTGTAAACAGTCAACTACATAATTGATACGATGCGCTGCAGATAGAAGATTGTGGAAGTACATGAACACCTACGCCGACCGGCATGGCACACGATGATGATCTATTTATAGAAAGCTCTGTTGTTCCTAAAGCGTTTATTGGTAATTGTGTGTATTGTTTTTGTTTTGTTAAATGACCAAATCGTTAAATATTGTTTCTGATATGTTTACCTTTGGAAGTTAACAAGTAGAAAGGACCCGGTCACCAATGTTTGATCACAATTGTTAAAAGAAACAATGTACTAAAAATATCAAAATCTCGACCTCTGAAGTCAGAGGATATCTGCCTGTGTGGCGGGAGACACCCGTAAAAATGAGGGCAATATCATTTTAATGCTGAGAATGTCGTTGTTGTTAGGATCACCATCATCACTGCACACCGTACGAATCCATGTGTGCTCCGAAACCTCCCCGTGGCCCATGTATACGAACTCCGTAACACGGCCAGGGATCTGTGGTGTGGGTGGGTTTCTGCTGGCAATTTTGCCCGGGCAGCGGCACATATTTATGGCCTACTCTTTTTGTTATATTTCAACTGCCAATGGTTCTTTAACGTTCGCGAGTGCACACGAGACTTGTTCATTGCGTTACACGAGAGGGCTAGACATGGGATCTCACTACCAAAGAGATTATGGGAAGGTAACATCTTTGAAGAAACCATGGATTAATTTTTCCTACTTTTGAACAATCACCTCTTCCTGTGAGCTTTGAAGCTGGGTCCTTCCTGAGGCCGACGGTCCTACCACGAGACTACACAGCCGCCCCCCCCCCCAAAAAAAAAATGCTACGGGTGTTAGTGTGTCCTATGAACATAGACTCACGCACAAATGATTATAGATGGAGGGAGGGTTTGGGAATGTAGGAAGAAAGGAAACAAAGAAGGAAGGTTGTTGATGGATTGCCACGAGTTGATGCGAGCATGCTGTCCTTTGACTCACAAGATGTGGCGGGTCGTAATGGCTTTCTTGACATTCCCGGTTCTTACTGAAGAGGTTGGATTTCGAATGTCCCATGCTATGCTGGGAAACTACTAGTCCAGCCCAGAGGTACTGCAATACTGGGTCCACTATATTATAGTCCGTTCAGATTCGTTTGCCGAGATGTTATGATTTATAATTCAAAAAGTTCTTGATGATTTCACATGATTTTTGGCATACGGTGTTAAAATGTCCATGTCACGAGAACATATGTGTTACTCGATGTCTAGCTATAACGGTTTTCTTAAAGCGGCGAATTCCTTTGATCTTTGCCCATGTAACTATTATTTTGACCCTAATCAAAATGTTTTACAGTAATCTAGTGCAACGATGACCCATAGGCGTGTCCATAAAATTTTACTTGGTGGCAAGTATACAAATTTTAAATTATATATAGAACTTTTGTTCGTAGAGTCAATTTGATATAGTTCCATGCTCTTGGTGTGAGTTTCCCAAATGTTGTCGCTGCCTTTCAAATACGTACATTTAGTTCCTCATCTAAGGAAAGTGTGGCTGTAATAGTGGATCCAAGATAGCTGAACATCTGTACTGACTCAAGCAGGCTTCCATTCAAAGTAATGGTTGTTGGTTTGCTTATAACATATTTTGATTGCTTGGGTAGTCTTGAACAATAAACTGTTTAACAAATCAACTAGGAAATTTTGCAAATCAAACTATTTATCTGTAGACTTAATCAGAGTAATGATCATTCAGAATCAGACGAGTCAAATAGGTCGATTACTGCTTTCGGCTGAACAAACAACAAACCATCCTTTTTCCAATATTCCTCTTCTTGTTGTAACACATGATCCTCACATTTTACCCAGTAGTCTTTATTTATATTTGATAGAGCCTGATTTGTAAGTGTCTCAACATCGCATAATTTGAAAGTTTTATTTGTATTTGCTACGTGTCCTTTAACTTTTGCCCAAACTAGTTCTATAGGATTTAAGTGTGCATGATATGGAGGTAGTCTCAAACATCTATGGCCATGTTCTTGAATTAACTTGTCTATTTTAAATATCTTTGTACGTTGTGTCTGTTTTACAAGGCTAAGCAATTCGGGTTTCAAGTAGCTGTCGTTAACATGTATGTGTTCTTTTATGAGCCACGTTTTGATTGCATCTTTTGTACTTGATGATGTTGGGATTCTATCTTCTACGTTAACTACGTTATGGTATGAAGCATTGTCCATTATCAGACAAGAAGGTCGATCTAATATTGGAAGGATACTTTTCTCGATCCAGTCTTTAAATATGTGCCCATTCATTTCGGAGTGGTAGTCTCTATTGTCTATGGATTTTGAAATGAAAACGAGATGAGCATTCTGCAACAACCCATTATGTCTGCTACCTGCATGTGCAACTATCAAACGTTGCCCTTTACTGCTTGGTACTGATCTTTTAATACTTCCATCTGCTAACTGCCATTCCTTTTCATTTGTATGATGAGCGTTGATCCAAGTTTCATCTAAATAAACAATATCATAATCATTTTCGCGCATTTCCTTCACTTCACGTAAATACTTGCTTCTAAGAGCTACTAGATGTGGCTTCTCACAAATGTTTTTCCCACCAGCATACTTTCTAAAGGTGAAGCCTGCACTTCTTAATATTTTCCATAATGAAGTTTTTGATATTTCAATGTCGTTGTTAGTTTTCAGCCAAAGCTTTAACTTTCTAAGTGTCACTTCTTCGTTTATATCAAACATTCGACAGATTTCTCTTTTTACTAGGTCCTTATCAAAACTGTCTAACGTTTCTTTCCTTCCTTGCTTTCTTGCATTTGTTGGCAATAAATATCCGCTTCCTTTAACTATTCGATCAAATGAACGTTTACACAAACCTAAAATATGCATTGTTCTCTTCTCAGGGTTTGATAAAGAACAATAAAGATGTCCCTTTTTACGCTCTCTGCAGAAGTATTGATAAATCTTTATAGCAATGTTATGCTCAGTAAAATATTTTGCCTTTACATTCATTCTCACATAGACTTGCAGAAGATAATATGGATAGTGCCGCCTCCTTTCTGTAAATATTGAGATTTGCCTCTGAATTATGACTCGAACTCGAGTCTACGGCCGTGATTTTGACGTCACATAATTTCCGGTTTCGGCTAAAATGTCATTTTGTGCTAAACGGGAAATTTCATATGTAACATTTCTTTATAAAAATTTATAGTGGAAACATAACTATTTTAGGACGGTGCGCATTCAGCCGTGAAGGTCATGCCTATATGTTAAAGAATCAGCTGTGAGATGTAAGCATCTACATAATCCCGCCGGTGTTTATAATATCGATTAACTTTTTTTAAATATAGGTTAAATAAGGCATCTTTGAAACTGGATCACATTTCTTTGATAAAAAAATATTTTTATAGCGACATTAGTATTCTAAACCTAACTTCAAAAGATCAATGCAAATGAACAATAAGTTTTTGAAAAAAATAAATTAATGTCTAGGCAAACGAATCTGAACGGACTATAGAAGCGTATCTACATAGTGCTTAATTGTGGGTGTTGTTCGTTATGTGTATTTGCAAACATGAATTCAATTGGTTACAATTAGTGTGGCCGTATTTCTCAATGATTTTGTCAACATGGTACACCTTTTTCTTATTCGTATTCTTCACAAGTTGTAACAATTCGGGTTTTAAATATGTGTCGTCAAATTTGACATTTTCATTCGCAAGCCATGTCCTAATTTGCTCTTTTGTATTTGATGCAGTAGGCACTTTGTCCCATCTTGAATTCCCTAAGGAAGTGCTGATATAGTAAAACAGTAACCTTTTGCATAGTTATAAATTTGCATTTCAAACTCATTGTAATTTAGATATAAATGTTGGTATTTAAAGTCAACAAATTGTCTACTGAGTCTTCACAAAATTAATAAAGATACGCCTTCACTTAGGTAATTAATGCCCAGGCTGTGGTGCGTCATGTCGTTCAATAACAATTCAGTTTTGTGCACGGGATTTTCCTGAACTTAGTGTTTCTGCAATAGCCAAACTATTTTACGTCAACGACCGCACCAAATTAATGTATATATCCTAAAATGGTGTCAAATTCGAACAGGGTGAATTTAATATAGCCTAAAGAAGAAAACTTTTAAACTAGATCAAATTTCTCAGAGCAAAAAATATTTCTATAACGACATCAATATTATAAGATTACATGCAAAAGTTGAAAGCAAAATAACAAACGGTTATCACGTAAAGCTAATTCAAGTGTGATTATGAATTTCTGAACGGACTATAGGTCTTGGTCGGCTGATGGTGCGCTGACCCTGCAATTGAGACCGCAGGTCGCAGGCGCTTATGCTCCCCCAAGAAGCAAGGTAGAACTCTGTACTTTCGTTATTCACGCAGAGATTCAGTCAGTGAGAAAGCCTTTATCAACTTTGCCAAGATTATGAGGCAGTGAGCGTGTATATTTCAGGCAGTGAACGTGTATATTTCAGGCAGTGAGCGTGTATATTTCAGGCAGTGCGCGTGTATATTTCAGGCAGTGAGCGTGTATATTTCAGGCAGTGAACGTGTTACAAACAGTCATCATCTTATTTTTCTTCCTATTTTTGTGTGTGATCATAATCTTTTTCTTCTTCCTTTTTATCATCACTGCCAGCGCCATCATCTCCACCATCATCACTGTTATCATAATCATCAACATCGTCTCTTTCTTCTTTCTGTTAATCGTTACTGCCAACACATAGTCACCGTTTATCATCATCACCGTTGTCACCATCATAGTCCTCTTCTTCTTTAACCTCCTTTATATTGTAGCCATCTGTCTTTGTCGGTGTTTGTTTAGTTGAGTCGCCAGGTCATCGTCATTGACCAAGTCCACAACTGTTCTGATCTCATCTGGTTGGTTGGACAACTGTTTCTTATAGACACAATGCGCCGACCAGTACCAGAGTTGGAAGTTGTCAGCGGCCCACAGCTGATGGCTTGCGCCAGGATAGGTGAACTAAAACCATCCAGACCCTGCTCCACCTCTCCGCGGTGCCTCCAGTAACAAATTGACCTGTCTAGTCTGGCCAAGAGTGCAGGGATCGAAGAGGGAAGACAACCCGGTAATCAAAAATGTCGTGCTGAAGTCGGATGTGTTGGGCCGAAAGGCGCAAATATAACAGTTATACTGCAAACCACAACACAACGCAGACACGTCCACTACATCCTTGTAAGGGCGGATGATGATGAAGAATATTCTAGTCTACCACGATACTCCAGAATACTTTAGTCATCGGGCGACTATATGGGAGCCGCGATAGCTCGGTGGTTAGTGAACTGGACTACAAAGGACAAGAGGTAAGGTTCGATCCCAACCGACGGCTTCCGGGTTCATCCAGCCTTAAATGGGTACCGGATTTTTTCTGGGAAAGTAAAGCGGCACGGACGTAATACCGACCACATTACCCCAAAAATCATGTTCTGAAGGTCTGTAAAATTTATGGTCACTAACACCATATTCCCTATACGCCACTTGGCGTGACGGGGGTACTTTACTTTTATGTAGCGACTAACGACACCGATGTTGTATTGGCTCATAAGTCTAACATTTTTTATTTCTGTGTAATGTTTTGGTCTGACATCTCCCCACCTTGGCATGAGGTTTGTGAAGTTTGTTCATGGGTGCGGATTCGAGGTAATGTTTTTTTTTTTTTAAGAGTCGTTTTTCCGTCCAGCGTTGCTGAGGGCATTCATAATGTCAGAGTAGTCCATTGATTTCCGCAATCAACATCAGCCAAATTGGCAAGTCTGCCAGCGCATTCATTACCTCCCACAACCCCATACGCTGACACGAAAACGAAGCAGACACTTTATAGAATAGACCTCCCCGGATACTATAACTACTGCTGTCGTCCAGTCATTCGCCATCTTTCTGAGAGTACTCATTGAGTCACCGAGGAAACACACGTGTGTATAAGTCTGTATCTCAAGCCATGCCAATATTATTATTCGGTATTTGTGATTTTTGTCATGATTAGTCTAGGCAATATAAGAAGGTAGTTTGCCATTCCTTTCCTTCTCGGCAGTGACTGTACTAGTCGGAGATCTCAGCCATTGTCTCTATACATGAGATCCTCTGCCTGCCATCGCGGTGTGGGGACCATAACCGGCACTACTTGTCGGCTGCTCCCACAACACCATCCACCACCAAAGGTGGTTCAATTTAAAAGGGAGCTCCTAAAAAACATCAGAAAGAAACAATCAACATTTTCCAGGAACATCATGAGAAGAGGAAAATTTGAATACTTGGTTACAACTGGCAAAATAAAAGGAAAGAGAGATCGCGGACGACAAAGAGAGAAAATACTGGATAGCTTGGTGTCATGGCATGGAAAACAGTCAACAACAGAACTCATACGATGCACTGTAGATAGAAGATTGTGGAAGGACATGATCGCCTACGCCAACCGGAATGGCACATGATGATGATTTGTAATTTAACGAAGTCGATATCTAAGTGCTATCCACTCATTCCTTGATGTTGCTCTTCCATTTTCGCCTCTGTCTACCTTGTCTTTTTCCTCGTTCACGGTACCTGGTGTTTGGCAGACCAAGGATGCATGTCATTGGCTGTACCATCTCAACCGTTGGTCATAATAACAATAAATAATATATGTTATTGCATACTTTAAATACACTAAATATTATGCGAAATCGAGAGTTTAGCTACATAAAATATATAAAATAAACATAAATTGGTATTAATCAAATGAACCTAAGGAGTAACGAGACAAACTAGACTTTTCGGTTAAAGCATTCATCAGGTATAAAACTTCATCATCATCATCAAGTGTCATGCTTGCTGGCGTAGGTGATCATGTCTCTCCACAACTTTCGATCTCGACAGTTATTTATCATTTCCGTTGTTGACCTTCTGCAAAGCCACTCTCTTAAGCTTTCTGGTATCTTTTCTCTTTGCTTCCCTCTATCTCTTCGTCCCTCAATTTTCCCAGTTGTCACAATATATTTCAGCTTTTCCCTTCTCATTACATGGCCAAAAAATGATGATTATTTCTTCTTAATTTTGGAAATTAGCTCTCTTTTTGCTTTGGCCTCTTTCAGAACGTTTTCAATATACATCTAAAGGGTACAAAACAATAAATATAAATACACAAACACACACACAAAAGGCAATTATTTACATATCTCAAAAGAGCAAGTAGTGGGGGTGTAAGTGCTCTCCCACAAGGTGTGGTGACAGCTTTCCTAAAAGGGAACACAACAAAATACAGACGTTTCGGCCTTTCTCAGAAAACGAGAACAACACAAACAACGAAATAAATATAAACTCGACTACATCTTGGATGAACAAGGCAGGTAAATCAACAGGGCTACATTGTATCTCAAAAGGGTTATGTGAAGCGGTTGACTCGTGGTAGGTTTGAATGACCGGAAGAGGAAATGACCAGGACCCAAGTGCATGTTGGTCACATAAGTGGTCATTATCCCAGACAAGATATCTCATCTGTTGTCGTTTAACAAGAGGTTAAAGAAAGAAAAGAAAGAACGATAGAAAAGATTACATTCCTTATCGTCCGCTCCTAAAAGGGTGTACCTGTGTTATGTCGTAGTTTACTGCAGAAAGAAAGAAAAGAAAGAAAGAAAGATAGAGAACGTAACAGATGGGCGTGGCCGTGCGGCTAAAACCACTGTTCCGCTGGCTGAAAAGCCGACGTTCGGTGTTCGAAGCCCGCGGTAGACACAAATGATTTTTTCTAGGGGGGGGGGGGGGGGGGGGGGGGTAAAATAAAAATCACAAGTCTCACACGTCGTGGCGACTGCTGACCAAGCGGCCTTTATCCCTCTGGTTCTATCGTTGCCCCCCCCCCCCCCCCCCGCCATACACCAGCAATGGTACTATGTTACGTAAAGATAGGTTTTTTTTGTCGTTTAACAATGGTGAGAACAGATCAACGTGTTGAACAATCAACTAACATTGTCTAACTTATCCTACTGAAACTTGGTCACGTCTGTCCTGCGTCTTGAAGCAAGCCAACGAGTCTGGTCACGAGTAGTCATCGAAAAAGAAAGGCAAACCCGGTACCAAAATACTGTTCTGACGATTGGCGTCTTGGTTCGAAAAGGTGCAGATACGCCAGAATTGCTTTAAATCACGACATAACACAGATACGCCCTTTTAGGAGCGGACGATAAGGATTGTAATCTTTTCTATCTTTTTTTCTTTCTTTCTGCAGTAAACTACGACATAACACAGGTACGCTCTTTTAGGAACGGACGATAAGAAATGTAATCTTTCTATCTTTCTTTCTTCTTTCTTTCTTTCTTTCTTTCTGCAGTAAACTACGACATAACACAGGTACGCTCTTTTAGGAACGGACGATAAGAAATGTAATCTTTCTTTCTTTTTTTCTTTCTTCTTTCTTTCTTTCTTTCTGCAGTAAACTACGACATAACACAGGTACGCTCTTTTAGGAACGGACGATAAGAAATGTAATCTTTTCTATCTTTCTTTCTTTCTTTCTTTCTTTCTTTCTTTCTTTCTTTCTTTCTGCAGTAAACTACGACATAACACAGGTACGCCCATTTTAGGAGCGGACGATAAGGATTGTAATCTTTTCTATCTTTCTTTCTTTCTTTCTTTCTTTCTTTCTCTTTCTTTCTTTCTTTCTGCAGTAAACTACGACATAACACAGGTACGCCCATTTTAGGAGCGGACGATAAGGATTGTAATCTTTCTTTCTTTCTTTCTTTCTTTCTTTCTTTCTTTCTTTCTTTCTGCAGTAAACTACGACATAACACAGGTACGCCCATTTTAGGAGCGGACGATAAGGATTGTAATCTTTCTTTCTTCTTTCTTTCTTTCTTTCTTTCTTTCTGCAGTAAACTACGACATAACACAGGTACGCCCATTTTAGGAGCGGACGATAAGGATTGTAATCTTTCTTTCTTTCTTCTTTCTTTCTTTCTTTCTTTCTTTCTTTCTTTCTTTCTTTCTTTCTTTCTTTCTGCACTAAACTACGACATAACACAGATACGCTCTTTTAGGAGCGGGCGATAAGAAATGTAATCTTTTCTTTTCTTTTTCTTTCTTTCTTTCTTTCTTTCTTTCTTTCTTTCTTTCTTTTCTTTCTTTCTTTCTTCTTTCTTTCTTCTTTCTTTCTGCACTAAACTACGACATAACACAGATACGCTCTTTTAGGAGCGGGCGATAAGAAATGTAATCTTTTCTTTCTTCTTTCTTTCTTTCTTTCTTTCTTCTTTCTTTCTTTCTTCTCTTTCTTTCTTTCTTTCTTTCTTTCTTCTTTCTTTCTGCAGTAAACTACGACATAACACAGGTAGGCCTTTTTAGGAGCGGACGATAAGAAATGTAATCTTTTCTTTCTTTCTTCTTTCTTTCTTTCTTTCTTCTTTCTTTCTTTCTTTCTTTCTTTCTTTCTTTCTTTCTTTCTTTCTTTCTTTCTTTCTTTCTTTCTTCAGTAAACTACGACATAACACAGGTAGGCCTTTTTAGGAGCGGACGATAAGAAATGTAATCTTGTCTTTCTTTCTTTCTTTCTTCTTTCTTCTTCTTTCTTTCTTTCTTTCTTTCTTTCTTTCTTTCTTTCTTTCTTTCTGCAGTAAACTACGACATAACACAGGTAGGCCTTTTAGGAGCGGACGATAAGAAATGTAATCTTGTCTTTCTTTCTTCTTTCTTTCTTTCTTTCTTTCTTTCTTTCTTTCTTTCTTTCTTTCTTTCTTTCTTTCTTTCTTTCTTCTTTCTTTCTTTCTTTCTTCTTTCTTTCTTTATTTCTGCAGTAAACTACGACATAACACAGGTAGGCCTTTTTAGGAGTGGACGATAAGAAATGTAATCTTTTCTTTCTTTCTTTCTTTCTTTCTTTCTTTCTTTTTTCTTTCTTTCTTTCTTTCTTCAGTAAACTACGACATAACACAGGTACGCCTTTTTAGGAGTGGACGATAAGAAATGTAATCTTTTCTTTCTTTCTTTCTTCTTTCTTTCTTTCTTTCTTCTTCTTTCTTTCTTTCTTTCTTTCTTTCTTTCTTTCTTCTCTTTCTGCAGAAAACTACGACATTAAACAGATACGCCCATATAACTTCCTTTTACGAGCGGACGATGAGAATCGCTATTGTCCGATGAACGCAGAATAAGATAAATAAGCGGCACAAGTTGATGATGTAGCATCTGAGAAAGTCCAATCTCTTGTAAACAGGCGCAACACCAACTGTACGTTTGACCGTGCGTGGGTGTGTTAGACGCTGGCTAAAATTAATGATTGGCCACATTTATTTCCGGGGATATCTTTCTTCTCACAGGCACCTTTTGGGAATTATTTTCCGAGAATCCAGCTACCAATTCAAGAGGTTCTCACATTATAGTTGCCGACACATCTACGCGTAATGCAGCAATGGTGTAAGGAGAAATTTAAAATAAAAAACAGATACAGAGAAAGACGGTATGGTTCACGTAACAAGAGGACAACACAAAGAAGAACGACGTTTAGGCTCAGTAGGCCTTCAGCGGGAACATACATACAGCAATTGTGTATGTTATATGTTTGTTACTAAAAAAAAAAAAAAAAGTAAAGTACCCCCGTCACGTCAAGTGGCGTATAGGGAATATGGTGTTAGTGACTATAAATTTTACAGACCTTCGGCACATGATTTTTGGGGTAATATGGTCGGTATTACGCCCGTGCCGCTTTACTTTCCCATAAAAAATATCCGGTACCCATTGAAGGCTGGGTGAACCGGAAGCTGTGGGTTGGGATTGATTACCTCTTGTCCTTTGTAGTCCAGTTCCCTAACCACTGAGCTATCGCGGCTCCCTATGTTTTTTACTGCTGAAGGTATATTGAGCCGAAACGTCGTTCTTCTATGTTGTACTCTTGTTACGTGACGCTTTAACCAAACTGTTTTTTTCTATATCTATTTTGTTCATTTCTCCTCATAATTTGCTTTACTGCAGCTTCCTAATTGTATACAGTTATTTGCATTTCTTTGCCTCAAGCCTAGCATTGACATACCAGTTGGTTAGTGCACATTGGTACATCTACCGAAGATTTTCCTCTTTGGGAATTTGCACCGTGTTTCTTTCGTTGTACGCTAACCGTAGGGTCTGTTGTTTGATGTGTGACAGGGATAATTCGACGATTATTTGTGTGTTTATATGTTCGGTTGGTGTTAAGAACAATGTCCTAACATCATCAAGCGCTATGCATTTTTTGTTCTCAATATGACGATCACCATTTTCGGGAGGATGTGAACTTCCATGGTATATGGTGGATAGGCGGCAGGAACCATTGAAGGCTATGTCTGAAGGGTGTTCCTTGTTGCAGTTTCCTCATATTCCAAGTCCGGCTTGTTGCAGGAGCTACTGAGTTAAGTGCTCTGTGCACACTGTGAGCTGTGTGTTTCATCCGTTTTGATCATGTTTCGATGTCCCAATTGTTTACGATGAAGGATGATATCGTATGACAGGGAACAGTTGACTGTGTTCACTTTCTGCGCGGTTTCGCCTTATGTCTTTTGGCGTGTGCTGAGACTGCTATGATGGGGACTACAGTTACCTTTCTTTGTTTGGGAGATGAGTTAGTAATTCGGATGATTCCACTGGCACGGGCGGTTGAGCTATTATGGATTTTAATTCGTTTGCTGTGATACCGAGACCTTCCACAACCAATAACCAATGGACATCTGTTGACGACGGGGCTTTGGGTTCGATCTAATTTGACGGTGTCTAAGTTTATACAGCTCTTACATGTGCTTTACATTTATTTCCAAGGGAATAAAGACGTCTTTACTTGACATTCTAAAAACTTAATCAAAACATCATCATCAAGTACCATGCCTGCTGACGTAGGAGATCATGTTTCTTCACAACTTTCTATCTCGACAGTTATTTATCATTTCTGTTGTTGACCTTCTGCCAAGCCATTCTCTTAAGCTGTCTGGTATCTTATCTCTTTGCTTCCCTCTATTTCTTCGTCCCTCAATTTTCCCGGTTGTTACAATATATTTCAGTTGTTCCCTTCTCGTGACATGGCCCAAATATGATGATTGTTTCTTCCTAATATTGGATATTAGATCTTTTTTTGTTTTGACCTCTTTCAGAACGTTTTCATTACTCTTCTTAGCTGTCCATGGTGTTCTCAACATTTTTCTGTAATACCAAATTTCTACAGCTTACAGTGATTTTCTTGTCTGTTGTCTTATTGTCCATGATTCACATCCATATGTTAAGACTGGCTCTACACAACATTTAAGAACTCCTTTTCTTGTCAAAAATGAATTGCACAGTATCTTCCTCATTTTCTGGAAAGCTGCTTTTGCCTGAGCCATTTGTTCATCTACCATCTCACCTCTGTTGTACATCTACTATCCCACCTCTGTTGTACATCTACTATCCCACCTCTGTTGTACATCTACCATCCCACCTCTGTTGTACATCTACCATCTCACCTCTGTTGTACATCTACTATCCCACCTCTGTTGTACATCTACTATCTCACCTATGTTGCTACATCTACCATCTGATGTTAACATTGTGCAAAATGCAGAACAACAAACTCAAAACTATGCCGATTGTGAAAGATATGGGTCTTTCTTTTCTTCTTTCTTTCTTTCTTTCTTTCTTTCTTTCTTTCTTTCTTTCTTTCTTTCTTTCTTTCTTTCTTTCTTTCTTTCTTTCTTTCTTTCTTTCTTTCTTTCTTTCTTTCTTTCTTTCTTTCTTTCTTTCTTTTCTTTCCTCTTTCTTTCTTTCTTTCTTTCTTTCTTTCTTTCTTCTTTTCTTTCTTTCTTTCTTTCTTTCTTTCTTTTCTTTCTTTCTTTCTCTCCTTTTCTCTCTCTCTCTCTCTCTCTCTCTCTCTCTCTCTCTCTCTCGCTTCCTTCCATTTCCACTGCGAGCCTGGTGTATGATATTCCTATGGTGCCACTAACTGATTCGCAAAAGTACACATGAACACAAAGTAGGTAGTACACAACTCGCGTTGTAATGTGTGGGAAAATCTCGTTAGTGCCTCGTATGCTTCTTCCCATTGATCATGGACTCATTTATAATTTACGTGGTCAGTATCACTTCAGGCCACCAGAGATGGTTGTGAAAATTAAATTCCACGATGTAGAAACGAGTCGTTGACTCTTAGGTACCGGAAGTTACTGTGGCGTTACTTTACAGTCTGTTCTTCTTCTCCCTTTCAGCTCCCTGTGGAGCATAGGTCTTTAATAAACACTTTCAGCTCCCTGTGGAGCATAGGTATTCAACAAACACTTTCAGCTCCCTGTGGAACATAGGTCTTCAACAAATAATTTCAGCTCCCTGTGGAGCATAGGTCTTCAACAAATAATTTCAGCTCCCTGTAGAGCATAGGTCTTCAACAAATAATTTCAGCTACCTGTGGAGCATAGGTCTTCAAGGTCTTCAACAAACACTTTCAGCTCCCTGTGGAGCATAGGTCTTCAACAAACACTTTCAGCTCCCTGTGGAGCATAGGTCTTCAACAAACACTTTCAGCTCCCTGTGGAGCATAGGTCTTCAACAAACACTTTCAATTCCCCGTGGAGCATAGGTCTTCGACAAACACTTTCAGCTCCCTGTGGAGCATATGTCTTCAACAAACACTTTCAGCTCCCTGTGGAGCATATGTCTTCAACAAACACTTTCAGCTCCCTGTGGAGCATAGGTCTTCATCAATCACTTTCAGCTCCCTGTGGAGCATAGGTCTTCAACAAACACTTTCAGCTCCCCGTGGATCATAGGTCTTCAACAAACACTTTCAGCTCCCTGTGGAGCATAGGTCTTCTACAAACACTTTCAACTACCAGTGGAGCATAGGTCTTCAACAAACACTTTCATCTCCCTGTGGAGCATAGGTCTTCAACAAACACTTTCAGCTCCCTGTGGAGCATAGGTCTTCAACAAACACTTCCATCTCCCTGTGGAGCATAGGTCTTCAACAAACACTTTCAGCTCCCTGTGGAGCATAGGTCTTCTACAAACACTTTCAACTACCAGTGGAGCATAGGTCTTCAACAAACACTTTCATCTCCCTGTGGAGCATAGGTCTTCAACAAACACTTTCAGCTCCCTGTGGAGCATAGGTCTTCAACAAACACTTCCATCTCCCTGTGGAGCATAGGTCTTCAACAAACACTTTCAGCTCCCTGTGGAGCATAGGTCCTCAACAAACACTTTCCAAGCTGTTCTTCTTCTTACCATTATTTAAAGATTTTCCATGTCTTTCCCTTCATTTTAATCTCTGCTTACATCTGTCTTCTCCAAGAACATTTTGGACTTCCTCTTTGTCTTTTTCCTTGGGGAATCCAAAAAAATGGCATGCTGTGTAATAGTCTCAGTTGACTTCCGTAGTGTGTGTCCCTATCCAGCGCCATCGTCTTCGCTGTATCTCTGTATCCAATGGTATTTGACTGGTACATTTCCATAATTCTAAGCTAGTGATTTTGTCCTGCCATTTCCATCCTTTTATTCTGCGTAAGATTCAATGAATGAAGGTCTGTATCTTCATGATTGTCATTTTGTTGTTCTCCATGTGTTACTGCCATAGAACTGACTTAACATTGGAATTGAACAATTTTATTTTTATATTTAACCTAATGTCTTTGGACTTCCTTATGTTTCCTAGTGCAACAAATGTTCGTCCTGCTTTTGATTTTCTTATTTTGGTATCATTTTATGTTTCTCCCTCTTTGTCTATGTTCTTCTTCTTCTACCTTTTTAGCTCCCAGTGGAGCATAGGTCTTCAACAAACACTTTCCAAGTCGTTCTGTTTTTTTGCCATTCTTTTAAGATCATTCCATGTCTTCCCATCACCTTCATCTCTGCTTCTATCTGTCTTCTCCAAGAATTCCTTGGTCTTCCTCTTTGTCTTTTCTCCTGGGGATTTCAAAAAAAGATCCTGTTGTGTAATACTCTCAGTTGGCTTCCGCAGTGTGTGTCCTATCCAGCGCCATCGTATTCGTTGTATATCTTTATCCACTGATATTGGACTCTTTGTCAATATTACTGCCCACATATATGTAAAATTGTACGTGCAACAGAGGTATTTCTCCTATTGTTATTTGTGTTTTGCCAACTGCATTAATTCTCTTAATTTTGGTTTCATCTCTATTTATTTTCAGTCCCATCTGTTGTGATCTCTCATCAAGTATGATCATTTTATCTTGCATCTGTTAATGGTTGTGTGATAGGAGAGCTATATCATCAGCAAAGTCTAAGTCATTAAGTTGTTTGTTCAGGGACCACAGGACTCCATTTATGTTGTTCTGAGTTATTTTCACAATCCACTCTATGACCAGTAGAAAGAGAAATGGAGATAGAAGGTATCCCTGCCTTACTCCTGTATTTATTTCAAATGCTTTTTTAAGCTGCCTTTCGTGCACTAACACTACATTTAATTCCTTCAAACATTGTTCTTGTCAGGTTAATCAACTTTATGGGGACTTTACACTACTTGTTCCCATATCTAGATTGACCATATATAGTAATGCGTGTGTAAGAATAATGATGGACACGAGTAGGAGGATAGTTCTGAATGAGTAAAGTGATGTGGCTTAAGTTCATGACCTTTTTCTATGAAAGATTTCACAGGGCAAGGTCGATAACTGATAAACAACACGAGAACCGAGACGATGAGTGGTTAAGTAGAAATTAGTATAACAGTCTGTTTTGATAAATGAGTGGTTAAATAGAAGTCAGTATAACAGCCTGTTTTGATAGAGTAGTGGTTAAGTAGAGGTCAGTATAACAGTCTGTTTCGATAGGTGAGTGGTTAAGTAGAAGTCAGTATAACAGCCTGTTTTGATAGAGTAGTGGTTAAGTAGAGGTCAGTATAACAGTCTGTTTCGATAGGTGAGTGGTTAAGTAGAAGTCAGTATAACAGCCTGTTTTGATAGAGTAGTGGTTAAGTAGAAGTCAGTATAACAGCTTGTTTTGATAGATGAAAGGTTAAGTAGAAGTCAGTATAACAGCCTGTTTTGATAGAGTAGTGGTTAAGTAGAAGTCAGTATAACAGCCTGTTTTGATAGATGAGTGGTTAAGTAGAAGTCAGTATAACAGTCTGTTTTGATAGAGTAGTGGTTAAGTAGAAGTCAGTATAACAGTCTGTTTTGATAGAGTAGTGGTTAAGTAGAAGTCAGTATAACAGTCTGTTTTGATAGATGAGTGGTTAAGTAGAAGTCAGTATAACAGTCTGTTTTGATAGAGTAGTGGTTAAGTAGAAGTCAGTATAACAGTCTGTTTTGATAGAGTAGTGGTTAAGTAGAAGTCAGTATAACAGTCTGTTTTGATAGATGAGTGGTTAAGTAGAAGTCAGTATAACAGTCTGTTTTGATAGTTAAAAGGTTAAGTAGAAGTCAGTATAACAGCCTGTTTTGATAGATGAGTGGTTAAGTAGAAGGCAGTATAACAGCCTGTTTGATAGATGAGTGGTTAAGTAGAAGTCAGTATAACAGCCTGTTTTGATAGATGAAAGGTTAAGTAGAAGTCAGTATAACAGCCTGTTTTGATAGAGTAGTGGTTAAGTAGAAGTCAGTATAGCAGCCTGTTTTGATAGATGAAAGGTTAAGTAGAAGTCAGTATAACAGCCTGTTTTGATAGAGTAGTGGTAAAGTAGAAGTCAGTATAACAGCC
Organism: Megaustenia siamemsis; assembly: GCA_032433765.1. Lineage (NCBI taxonomy): Eukaryota > Metazoa > Mollusca > Gastropoda > Stylommatophora > Ariophantidae > Megaustenia > Megaustenia siamemsis. The sequence continues at coordinate 11,329,642 of JAVIAB010000104.1, forward strand.
TGTTTTGATAGAGTAGTGGTTAAGTAGAAGTCAGTATAGCAGCCTGTTTTGATAGATGAAAGGTTAAGTAGAAGTCAGTATAACAGCCTGTTTTGATAGAGTAGTGGTTAAGTAGAAGTCAGTATAACAGCCTGTTTTGATAGAGTAGTGGTTAAGTAGAAGTCAGTATAGCAGCCTGTTTTGATAGAGTAGTGGTTAAGTAGAAGTCAGTATAACAGTCTGTTTTGATAGAGTAGTGGTTAAGTAGAAGTCAGTATAACAGTCTGTTTTGATAGAGTAGTGGTTAAGTAGAAGTCAGTATAACAGCCTGTTTTGATAGAGTAGTGGTTAAGTAGAAGTCAGTATAACAGCCTGTTTTGATAGAGTAGTGGTTAAGTAGAAGTCAGTATAACAGCCTGTTTTGATAGAGTAGTGGTTAAGTAGAAGTCAGTATAACAGTCTGTTTTGATAGAGTAGTGGTTAAGTAGAAGTCAGTATAACAGCCTGTTTTGATAGAGTAGTGGTTAAGTAGAAGTCAGTATAACAGCCTGTTTTGATAGAGTAGTTGTTAAGTAGAGGTCAGTATAACAGCCTGTTTTGATAGACTAGTGGTTAAGTAGAAGTCAGTATAACAGCCTGTTTTGATAGAGTAGTGGTTAAGTAGAAGTCAGTATAACAGTCTGTTTTGATAGAGTAGTGGTTAAGTAGAAGTCAGTATAACAGCCTGTTTTGATAGAGTAGTGGTTAAGTAGAAGTCAGTATAACAGTCTGTTTCGATAGGTGAGTGGTTAAGTAGAAGTCAGTATAACAGCCTGTTTGATAGAGTAGTGGTTAAGTAGAAGTCAGTATAACAGTCTGTTTTGATAGAGTAGTGGTTAAGTAGAAGTCAGTATAACAGTCTGTTTTGATAGAGTAGTGGTTAAGTAGAAGTCAGTATAACAGTCTGTTTTGATAGAGTAGTGGTTAAGTAGAAGTCAGTATAGCAGCCTGTTTTGATAGAGTAGTGGTTAAGTAGAAGTCAGTATAACAGCCTGTTTTGATAGAGTAGTGGTTAAGTAGAAGTCAGTATAACAGCCTGTTTTGATAGAGTAGTGGTTAAGTAGAAGTCAGTATAACAGCCTGTTTTGATAGAGTAGTGGTTAAGTAGAAGTCAGTATAACAGTCTGTTTTGATAGAGTAGTGGTTAAGTAGAAGTCAGTATAACAGCCTGTTTTGATAGAGTAGTGGTTAAGTAGAAGTCAGTATAACAGCCTGTTTTGATAGAGTAGTTGTTAAGTAGAAGTCAGTATAACAGTCTGTTTCGATAGGTGAGTGGTTAGGTAGAAGTCAGTATAACAGCCTGTTTTGATAGAGTAGTGGTTAAGTAGAGGTCAGTATAACAGTCTGTTTCGATAGGTGAGTGGTTAAGTAGAAGTCAGTATAACAGCCTGTTTTGATAGAGTAGTGGTTAAGTAGAAGTCAGTATAACAGTCTGTTTTGATAGTTAAAAGGTTAAGTAGAAGTCAGTATAACAGCCTGTTTTGATAGATGAGTGGTTAAGTAGAAGTCAGTATAACAGTCTGTTTTGATAGTTAAAAGGTTAAGTAGAGGTCAGTATAACAGCCCGTTTTGATAGATGAGTGGTTAAGTAGAAGTCAGTATAACAGTCTGTTTTGATAGTTAAAAGGTTAAGTAGAAGTCAGTATAACAGCCTGTTTTGATAGTTAAAAGGTTAAGTAGAGGTCAGTATAACAGCCCGTTTTGATAGATGAGTGGTTAAGTAGAAGTCAGTATAACAGTCTGTTTTGATAGTTAAAAGGTTAAGTAGAAGTCAGTATAACAGTCTGTTTTGATAGTTAAAAGGTTAAGTAGAGGTCAGTATAACAGCCCGTTTTGATAGATGAGTGGTTAAGTAGAAGTCAGTATAACAGTCTGTTTTGATAGTTAAAAGGTTAAGTAGAAGTCAGTATAACAGCCCGTTTTGATAGATGAGTGGTTAAGTAGAAGTCAGTATAACAGCCTGTTTTGATAGATGAGTGGTTAAGTAGAAGTTAGTATAACAGCCTGTTTTGATAGAGTAGTTGTTAAGTAGAAGTCAGTATAACAGTCTGTTTTAATAGTTGAAAGGTTAAGTAGAAGTCAGTATAACAGCCTGTTTTAATAGTTGAAAGGTTAAGTAGAAGTCAGTAAAACAGCCTGTTTTGATAGATGAGTGGTTAAGTAGAAGTTAGCATAACAGCCTGTTTTGATAGAGTAGTTGTTAAGTAGAAGTCAGTATAACAGTCTGTTTTGATAGAGTAGTGGTTAAGTAGAAGTCAGTATAACAGTCTGTTTTAATAGTTGAAAGGTTAAGTAGAAGTCTCCATAACCGCCTGTTTTGATAGATTAAAGGATAAGTAAAAGTCAATATAACCGACTGTTTTTATAGCTGAGAGGTGAAGTCGGTGTCAATATAACAGCCTGTTTACCAAATACTACATAGTATTACCATTACTAAATACCCTACTTAGTAGTTATATCAATCATATTAGATCGTGCCTAGTAGTTATATCAATCATATTAGATCGTGCCTAGTAGTTATATCGATCATATTAGATTGTGCCTAGTAGTTATATCAATCATATTAGATTGTGCCTAGTAGTTATATCAATCATATTAGATCGTGCCTAGTAGTTATATCAATCATATTAGATTGTGCCTAGTAGTTATATCAATCATATTAGATTGTGCCTAGTAGTTATATCAATCATATTAGATCGTGCCTAGTAGTTATATCAATCATATTAGATTGTGCCTAGTAGTTATATCAATCATATTAGATTGTGCCTAGTAGTTATATCAATCATATTACACCCTACCTAGTAGTTATATCAATCATATTAGACCCTACCTAGTAGTTATACCAATCATATTAGATCGTGCCTAGTAGTTATATCAATCATATTAGATCGTGCCCAGTAGTTATATCAATCATATTAGATTGTGCCCAGTAGTTATATCAATCATATTAGATCGTGCCTAGTAGTTTTATTAATCATATTAGATCGTGACTAGTAGTTATATCAATCATATTAGATTGTGCCTAGTAGTTATATCAATCATATTAGATCGTGCCTAGTTGTTATATCAATCATATTAGATTGTGCCTAGTAGTTATACCAATCATATTATATCGTGCCTAGTAGGTATATCAATCATATTAGATCGTGCCTAGTAGTTATATCAATCATATTAGATTGTGCCTAGTAGTTATATCAATCATATTATATCGTGTCTAGTAGTTATATCAATCATATTAGATCGTGCCTAGTAGTTATATCAATCATATTAGATCGTGCCTAGCAGTTATATCAATCATATTAGACCCTACCTAGTAGTTATATCCATCATATTAGATCGTGCCTAGTTGCTATATCAATCATATTAGATTGTGCCTAGTAGTTATATCAATCATATTAGATCGTTCCTAGTAGTTATATCAATCATATTATATCATGCCTAGTAGTTATATCAATCATATTAGATCGTGCCTAGTAGTTATATCAATCATATTAGATCGTGCCTAGCAGTTATATCAATCATATTAGACCCTACCTAGTAGTTATATCCATCATATTAGATCGTGCCTAGTTGTTATATCAATCATATTAGATTGTGCCTAGTAGTTATATCAATCATATTAGATCGTTCCTAGTAGTTATGTCAATCATATTAGATCGTGCCTAGTAGTTATACCAATCATATTAGATTGTCCCTAGTAGTTATATCAATCATATTAGATCGTACCTAGTAGTTATATCAATCATATTAGATCATGCCTAGTAGTTATATCAATCATATTAGATCGTGCCTAGTAGATATATCAATCATATTAGATCGTGCCTAGCAGTTATATCAATCATATTAGACCCTACCTAGTAGTTATATCAATCATATTAGATCGTGCTTAGATGGTGCAGGTTGTCATAGGCTGACTTGTCCATCTAACAATGATAGTTACGTTAGTCTTGATCTGCCTGTGCCTTTTTTATCTTGTATTTTCCCGTCCAAGATTACTTTTAGTAGTCTTCTGTGTCTTTTAACATGCCCCAAAAATCTTATTTGTCTTTTACTCCAGCACTTTTCCTTATATCGTCATTTGTAGCTCTTTCTTGCTTTGTTCGTCCCACTCAGTCTTTCTCTTGTAACGTCCTATGACACAAGACCACCAATGTATCTAGAATTAAGTCTTGCCATCAGTATTTACTTTCACCTAGTGGTTTTCATTCCGTTAAATAATTTGTCTACCCTCCAAAGATAACCAGATCTATTTCTGTAGAAGAATGTTCGGTGTCAGCACAGCTGAGATGTGCAGTGCATAGTTATGGTTATGGTTATAGAAGGCTCCGGTATCACTGCAAACGAATTAAAATCCATAATTGCTCAACCGCCCGTGAGAGTGGAATCATCCGAATTACCAATTCATCTCCCAAACAAAGAAAGGTAGCTGTAGTCCCCATCATAGCAGTCTCATATCATAGCACCTTCATAGAAGTGAAATGCAGAATGGCTCAGACAAAAGCAGCTTTCCAAAAAATGAGGAAGATACTATGCAATCCTTTTTTGACAATAGAAACAAGAAAAAGAGTTCTTAAATGTAATGTAGTAAACTTTAGCTGTTATTGGAAAGGTTGGGGAATATATGTAAACTTGACTTCACATTGTCACATGTCCAGAAATTAGGTTGATAAATAAACTCGGGGGAAGGTTACGTTTATGAGAGAGATGTCATTCTTAGGGTTCATGTTAGCATTATTTTTTATAACTCAGTGGTTAACTTAAATGTCAAGATTTAGTTTGTTTTTCAAAATTTGACATAAAAGTCGCATAGAGTTGAACTTTGCATTCAACCATTCGCTAAGAGATCACTAGACAGCGGCTAAGCCTATAAATTATGCAAATGAGACAGAGATATTTAACCTCATGCATTAGCGGAACATCCAAAAACATCCAGGAATATCCAAAAACATCAAGAAACATTAAAAAAACACACACACACAGAGAGAGAGAGAGAGAGAGAGAGAGAGAGAGAGAGAGAAACATCGAGATAGAGAACAAGACCAATACAGATATAAGTTAAAGAAAGATAGAGAATCACCAAGTGAAGAACCAGACAGTTTTGGTGAGACGTTTTTCAAGTTTGATTCAGAAGTTTTGTGTCCAAGAGAACTATAGTCAGTAGGTTAGAAGTAGCATTGCATAAGTCAAAACATAGATATAGGACAGCAAGTGTAAAGCAAGGCGAGTTGTAATATTTGATAAAATGAAAGATAAAATTTAAAATATCACAGACAAAATGTACTAAGAGATGCGCCAGTATCCACCGGTGTTAACCTCTTGAGCGCATCCTGATCAAAAACATTAATTTTAGATTTGGAATTTATAATTGTATGTACTGCACTTTACTTTCACTTGTGCAACCGGCGAGTAAATAAACTTCATCATCATCATCAAGTACCTGGCCTAGTGGCGTGGGTGATCATGTCTCTCCACAACTTTCGATCTCGGCAGCTATTTATCATTTCTGTTGTTGACCTTCTGCCAAGCCATTCTCTTAAGCTGTCTGTTATTTTTTCTCTTTGCTTCCCTCTATCTCTTCGTCACTCAATTTTTCCAGTTGTTACAATATATTCCAGTTGTTCTCTTCTCATTACATAACAAAAAAATGATGATTGTCTCTTCGTAACATTGGAAATTAGCTCTCGTTTTGCTTTGACCTCTCTCAGAACCTCTTCATTACTCTTCTTAGCTGTCCATGGTATTCTCAACATTCTTCTGTAAAACCACATTTCTACAGACTCCAGTGATTTTCTTGTCTGTTGTCCTATTGTCCATGATTCGCATCCATATGTTAAGACTGGCTCTACGTAACATTTAAGAACTCTTTTTCTTGTTTCTATTGTCAAAAATGGATTGCATAGTATCTTCCTCATTTTTTGGAAAGCTGCTTTTGCCTGAGCCATTCTACATCTCGCCTCTTTTGTACATCTTCCATCTGAGGTTAACAAAGTTCTCAAATATTTAAATTCATTTACCTATTTTAATATTGTTCCACTTGTCTTTATTTTGCACTGAGGTGATGTCTTTTTCTTTGTTGTTACCATTACCTCTGTCTTTTTGCTATTAAGGCTGAGTCCTTTATTTTTTGCTTTCTTTCACTATAATGTCCAACATTTCTTGTAACTCATTTTCACTCTTAGCGATTAATACTGTATCATCAGCATACCTTAGATTATTTATATTATGACCTCCAATTGTTTAAATAAACTTATATAAGCAAGATGTAATTGTCTGTTATTATTCACTATATGAATCCATGTCAAGACATTTTTAGCACGTTGTGTTGTGGTCTATGTGTAATAATTATGAAAAGATCTTAACTCTGTATCATAAAATAATTAGCAGCAGTTCCCAGTCTAAAGATATGAATGTGGAGAAAACTAAGTCGGTACTATCACAGCGACCTCTCTTTGACTTTGCAGCAGCGGGGTGACTCCCGGAGTTTTATGTTAGTCAGGAGTGTTGTCTATATTCAAGTGGGCTACAGTGAGATAGAGGACAAACATGTGAACTGGTTTATAATATCACAAATTCACATTGCAGGGAGATCTTACGGTCTGTTGTTTCATGTGCGACGGGGATAGTCCGAGAACTAACTGTGATTCATATGTCTGGAATTGGAGTCAAAAAACGAGGGCCTAACATCATCAATCTCTATACATAAAAAAAAAAAATATGACGATCATCATTCTCAGGAGGTCGTGAACTTCCGGTCAATATGGTGGATAGGCAGCAGGAACCATTAAAGGCTATGTATGAAAAGTGTTCCATTGTTGCAGTTTCCTCATATTCCAAGTCCGGCTTGTTGCAGGAGCTACTGAGTTAAGTGCTCTGTGCACACCGTGAGCTGCGCGTTTCAACAGTTTTAATCGTGTTTCGATATTCCAATTGTTCACGATGAATGATGATATCGTACGACAGAGAACAGTTGGCTGTGTTCATTTTCTGTGCGGTTTCGCCTTATGTTTTTTTGCGTGTGCTGAGACTGCTATGATGGGGACCACAGCTCTTCTTTGTTTGGGAGATGAGATAGTAATTCGGATGATTACACTGGCACGGGCGGTTGAGCAATTAAAGATTTTAATTTGCAGTGATACCGGGGCCTTCCATAACCATAACTTTTCTTTGAAATACAAAGAACTTGCGTATGGACTTTTATTGTGTCCAGTACTCTATAACCAATCTTAGCTTATCTCATCTGCTATCTAGGGGTGGAAGGGGGGAGGGATGGACTAGAGATAAGATGTCGGGCTCTGGGCAGGAAGGCCCCGGGGTTCGATTCCCACCAAAGGCGGTGGAAAATAAAGGGAAAAAAAATTAATTTAATCGAATCCGTGGTTTTATCCTCCTCTGATCTCTGTGTCTTGAGATTCGATGTCTAGCCCTCTATGTGTCTTGAGATTCGATGTCTAGCCCTCTCTGTGTCTTGAGATTCGATGTCTAGCCCTCTCGTTGTCTTGAGATTCGATGTCTAGCCCTCTCTGTGTCTTGAGATTCGATGTCTAGCTCTCTCTGTGTCTTGAGATTCGATGTCTAGCCCTCTCTGTGTCTTGAGATTCGATGTCTAGCCCTCTCTGTGTCTTGAGATTCGATGTCTAGCCCTCTCGGAAAACGGCGAAAACAGGAGGTCCCGTGTGTGTAGTGCGTACGTTAAAGAACCGTTGACAGTTGGAAATCGAAAAGAGTAGACCAAAAATGGTCGCTGCACGGGCAAAAAATAATTGGAAAATAACTACCCTAACGTTAACTCTCGACGATAAAAATATGAGAGTACCTCTGAAGTCGGAGAATATCTGCCTCTGTGGCGGGGGACACCTGAGCACACAGCTGCTGGTGTGTAAAATAGGAAAAAAAGTGATAATCAAGCAAAATTGAGTCCATCTGGACCTCGCTAGAGATATAAAGCTCACAAACGTAATAAACATCTGCTATTTGAAACAAATCACACGATATTATCTTTTTTTGTACGCCAGTTTTTTTTTTTTTTTTTACCTCTGACGAAGTCCATAGAGACTAGGAACTGAATTTTGCGTCTCAATCCATTTTTCCCTGGCAGCCGTGTGCACAGGGGTCCTTCGCCACACGGGCAGATAACTCCGTCTTCGGAGGTACTCATATTTTTCAGTCGCTGAGTAATTGACGTTTCAAGCCGGGCCTCGCTGCTGAGACCAGTGGTGGTTGACACAGAGGGAAGTCATAAATTAAAATCCCAACTGGGGGGAGCCGGGATTTGAACCCACAACCTCTCTGTCTCGAGTCCGGCGTCTTGCCTCTTGCGTCGATATCGCTGGTACCACAGGATGGTCCCTTATTCACACATAGTTTGATAACCCCTGCAATCTTATGACTGTCCTATCGTTTCTTACCAGGGACTGGTCGACTAATCTCAATTTTTTTCCCGTTGGAATCTAGACAAGGGCGCAACCAAACGAGAGATTAGTATGGGAGGCTGGCACTAACCAAACCAGGCAATCAACACAGTGTAGATTGTGGTCTTTCCCAACTACTGGAGAGAATTGCCTGGAAAAAAAAAACCAGAAAAAAAAACAGAAATTGTCCCGGGCTTCTGTATAATAAAATGGTTTTGGCCTCCCCGATTCTATCTATCTATCTATTGACCTTTCGAGCCGTAACCGGCCCATAGGGCGTAGACCAAGATACACCTTCACCTATATGAATTTTTGTTCTAGCAGTTTTCTTTTAAAGATATTTTATCAAATCTCGCCATCTGTCTCTGTTCTGTGCAAGCAGTTCTATCTCATTGAGGGAGCCGATTCCTGCTGCTCTTGCCTCTCTCATCAATGTTCTCAGTGTCTCCCTGGGTCTTCCTCTTTTTCTTTACCTGTTGTTTCCCATATGAGGGCTTGCTTTGCTATTCGATTATTATCTCTTCTCATCACATGTCCAACGTATGACCATCGTCTTTTCTTTATTACTGAAGATATTAGTGGTTGATTGGCGATTTCTCTAATTTCCTCGTTTGTTTTGAATTCGTTCCATTCTATACCAAGTATTTTCCTTAGACATTTATTTTCGAATGCGTTCAACTTTGTTTCTATATCTCTTGTTGTTTTCCAGCTTTCACACGCATACGTAAGGGTTGATAGTACATTTGATTTGAATAGCCTAAGTTTGTGTTTGTGCTAATGAGTTTTGATTTCCACAACTTTTCAAGGCTTCTGAAAGACATTGCTGCTTTAGCCAGTCTGATTCTAATTTCTTTGCTCGTATCCCCTTCTCGATCAATGTGACTTCCAAGATAGATGAAGTGATCGATCTCTTCTACTGGTTTGTTTTCCATGTATATTTTGTCACTTGTTGGAATTAAACTTTTCATGACTTTAGTCTTTTCATGATTGACCTCAAGCCCAATTTGCTGGCTATTGATGATAGTTCATTTGTGTTTTCTGCATCGTTTTTATCTGATTGCTGATGAGAACTATGTCATCAGCAAAGTCCAGGTCCTCCAAATGGTCTCCTTGTATCCATTCGATGCCTTTATTACCAGTGCAGCATTTCTTCATTATGAAGTCCATAACAATTCCAAATAACAAGGGCGATAAAATACATCCTTGTTTAACCCCAGTTTCTATTGGGAAACATTCGCTCAGTCCTTCCTCTGTTCGAACTGCACATGTGTAACCATCATACATGTCTTTGATAATATTTATGATTTTTGATGTAAGCCATATTGCTTCAGAATTTTCCACAAAGAATCTCTATGAATACTATCAAATGCTTTTTTGAAGTCGATGAAGTTAAGTACAAAAGGTTTTTGCTTTTCAATGTGTTCCTCCAATATAAGTCGTAGAGTGAAAATGTGGTCAAGACAGCTTCTCCCTTTTCTAAACCCAGCCTGTTCTTCACGCATTACTGTATCTATTGAATCCTTTATTCTATTTAGGATGATTTTACAGAATAATTTGAGGCAACTGACAAAAGTGTCACGCCTCTCCAATTGTTAGTTAATTGCCTCCCCGATTAGTTGTGGGAAAATAATTTTGAGAAGTTCTTGTAATGCAATTAGCCGGCCGGAAATAGCGGGCACACATGATCTTGAGGAGCCAATCAAAACTCTTGATAGTAAACTATGCCTCTTAGAAGTATAGAACTAGTTCGGTACGGCAGTAAGGACATGATATTTTAGTAAAATAGTTTGTTCTATTTTACAGAAGCAGTTGATATTTTGCCTCTTGGTTTATTAATAAGAGAAATCGCGCTCCAATTTCTTTAATTTCACGCCAATGTTTTTTTTTCTTTCAGTTTTGTTATTTTATTTCTCCAAAGTTAGAATGTCAATTACCGTCTTTCTCAGTTGTCTCTGGTCTTTATTTCCGGTCACAATTAGCAAATTCGAAACAACTCTTCCTTCCTTCCTTCCTTCCTTCCTTCCTTCCTTCCTCCCTCCCTCCCTCCCTCCCTCCATCCATACCTTTACCTCCTTCTTTCCTTCCTTCCTTCCTCCCTCCCCCTCCCTCCCTCCCTCCCTCACTTCCTCCAAACCCTTACCTCCTTCTTTCCTTCCTTCCTTAACTACTTCCTTCCTTCCTCCCTCCCCCCTCCCTCCCTCCATACCCTTACCTCCTTTTTTTCTTCCTTCCTTAATTGCTTCCTTCCTTCCTCTCTCTCCCTCCCTCCCTCCCTCCCTCCCTTCTTCCTCCCTCCCTCCCTTCACTATTTTAAACTGTCCAGTACCATCTTTTCTTATTCCTCCTCTATCTGTCTTTCAATCCACAAAATGAAACTGCCCAGTCTACTCTCTTCTCATTCGTTCTCTGTCTGGTTTCATCGCTTCTTTGTAGCTCTTTATACCAGCTCATTTAACATATCACTCATGATCTGGACACATTCAAATTGGAGTTTGGCACAGAATGTCACATTTGTTTTCATTACTTTGCTCTCTCCCCTCCACAGAATCTATATGGGCTTATCTTCCCTTCGTTAGGAAGTCTCAATTTATTTACTTAATGCACGGAACGTGTCTGCCTTAAACACAAAGGCTTGGCTTCTTTTATTTAACGCAGAAATTTACATAAAAAAAAAAAATGAAATTTAACATCGAGGATTATACCTTTACTTATTTATTTAACATAGAGTGTTATGCTTTTCAAAGGTTGTAATTTTTATTTTATTTTTTTTATTTTAACACAGATGGTTATCTTTTACTTTTCTTCTTATTATTCTTTCCAATCTCATGTGTCTTTTCACGTCGAGGTGAGATCTAATTTCTGGTTTTTTTTTTTTTTTTCTCTACCGTCGGATACACGTGCTGTTATGTTTCCTGGTGTCTCTAATATTTCAGTAATCCAGTCCGCGGTCGGCCGTTTGGTTTGGTGTTCCCTTAGCGCTTAATTAATGAAAGGTCGTTGTGTTTTGAACTTTCTGTCTTATGACGTGGCCAGAACATTTTATCTGTTGTTTTGTGTTTGTGGTGTGTGTGTGTTTGTGGTGTGTGTGTGTGTGTGTGTGTGTGCGTGTGCGCATGTGTGTTTTCTATGGGGAAAATTATTCCTAGCTTTTTTCTCAGTTCTTCATTTCTGATATTGTCTCTCAGGCAATTTCCTGCCATCCGTCTAACACATTTCATCTCTGTAGAGATTATTTATCTTGTTGTTCTCTGAGTCTAGAGTCCCGGACTGGTAAGGGTAGCACAACGTTAGGACGAAGATTGTATTGTATAGTGCCCGTTTTGCCTCTATGGTTGTTTTCTTGTTGGACAGTAGTGACGATAGCTGTCCGATGATCTGACAAGCTCAGTTACATCTTGAGTCTATTTCTACTGCATGTGAATTATCATTTGTGACTAGACTTACTAGGTATTTAAATTCCTGTACTTTTGTTTCGTTGTGTACTGTCTATAGTCATGTTGATGTTCTATTTCTCTTTTGCGATATTCACGATTTCTGTTTTATTAATGATGATTAACATGTTGTATTGAGTGTCCATGCTGTTAAGTCTAAGTGTTCCTGTAGATTTTTTTTATTTTCCATGCGTTAGGGCCTGATCGTCTGCGAATAGAAGCTCGTTAATCGCTGCTGTATCAAAATGTTTAGTTGCTAATTATAACAGTTCTTTTTTTATTCAACACATAAGTTTACACTTCTGTAAGTTTACTTAATCTATTAGATAAAATTTGGGAGAGGGAAGAAATACCTAAAGACTGGAAAGAAGGTTATATGATCAAACTACCAAAGAAAGGAAGTTTACAGGAGTGCACAAATTATAGGGGAATTATGCTACTATCAGTGCCAGGAAAAATATTAAGCAGAATCATTCTGGAGAGACTAAAAGAGGCCATAGAGAAACATTTGAGAGATGAACAAGCAGGTTTTAGGAAGAACAGATCATGTGCTGATCAAATAACTACTCTACGTATAATAGTTGAACAAAGTTTAGAACTAAAATCCCCACTTTATATTGGATTCATAGATTACGAAAAGGCATTTGATAGTTTAGACAGAAGAATGCTTTGGAAGTTGCTGAGTCATTACGGAATCCCCATAAAGTTTATTAACCTGATAAAAACAATGTATGAAGGAACGAAATGTAGTGTGGTGCATGAAGGACAGCTTACAGAGGCATTTGAAATAAGAACAGGAGTAAGGCAGGGATGCCTTCTGTCTCCATTTCTCCTTTTACTGGCCATAGATTAGATTTTAAAAATAACTCAAAACAACAGAAATGGAATCCAGTGATCACTGACCAAACAACTTGATGATTTAGACTTTGCTGATGACATAGCTCTCCTATCACACAGCCATCAACAGATGCAGGATAAAATGAGCATACTTGATGAGAGATCAGAACAGCTAGGATTGAAGATTAATAGAGATAAGACCAACATTATGAGAATTAATACAGTTGGCAATAACCAAATAAAACTGGGAGAAATACCTCTATTAGACATACAATCTTACATATATCTGGGCAGTAATAAAGATAAAGAGGGAGGAACAGAAAATGATACCAAAATAAGGATATCAAAAGCAAGAGGAGCTTTCATTGCACTGGGAAACAAATGGAAATCCAAAGAAATTAGGTTAAATACAAAAATAAAAATTTTCAATTTAAATGTTAAGTCGGTCCTATTATATGGCTGTGAAACATGGAGAACAACAAAATTGACAATCACGAAGGTACAGACTTTCATTAATGGATGCTTACGCAGAATAAAGGGATGGAAATGGCAGGACAAAATCACTAACATTGAATTATGGAAATGTACCAGTTAAATACCAGTGGATAAGAGATACAGCGAATGCGATGGCGCTGGATAGGGGACACACTGCGGAAGCCAACTGAGAGTATTACACAACAGGCCCTTTTTTGGAATCCCCAGGGGAAAAGACAAAGAGGAAGACCAAGGAATTCTTGGAAAAGACAGATAGAGGCAGAGATGAAGATGATGGGGAAGATATGGAATGATCTCTCTCTCTCTCTCTCTCTCTCTCTCTCTCTGCGATCAGGACTCAATCAGAGTAGGATTCCAGACTCCCACATGAAGTCAGCTGTCAGGTTAAGTGTGTTGATCGCCCCCACAGACAGAACTTCACAATTAGAGTCCGCCATCCACTCTGATTGAACACCCGTTAATACGTTGCACTGTGTTCTGCGCCAGTGGCCCAGTGCATCCGATTTCAGCCAGCATTTTTTCAGGTTTGCTTTCCTTAGCCTTTGATTGTCCCCAATCTTCCTGCAAGGCAGCAGATTGTCTTTTCTGTAGGGGGATTCTGCCCTTAGATGGACGGCCCTCCCAGGTTTACGAGCACCATCTGCCCGAGTCACTAGAGGTGACTAACACAGACATGCACACACAAAGATATGAGATGTGACAAACACAGACATGCACACAGCGATACGAGCCATGACTAACACTGACACACATCAAGATATATGACACATGACTAACATAGACATGCACACACAAATATATGACACATACCTAACATAGACATACACACAAAGATATAAGATATGACTAACATAGGCATGCACACACAAATATATGAGATGTGACAAACACAGACATGCACGCACAAAGATATGAGATATGACTAACATAAACATGCACACAAAGATATGAGATATCCCTAACCCAGACATGCACACACAAAGATATGACACATGACTAACACAGATACACACTAAGTTATGAGATATTACTAAACTCAGACGCACATAAAGATAAGAGACATGATGAACACGGACACACCAAGATATGAGATATGACTAACATGACACACACCTAGATATGAGCCATGGCTAGCACACACACACACACACACATACACAAGCTAAGATTTGAGCCATGGCTAGCACAGAAACACACCAAGATATGAGCCATGGCTAGCACAGAAAAACACTAAGATATGAGTCATGTCTTCACGGAAAAACACCAAGAATTGAGCCAAGTCTAACACATAAACACATTGAGGTATCCATATGCTTGGGTTAGTCTGCAGACTCTTCTTAACGTGTGAATCATCGACATACGAGACGCAGGCTTCGGTTAACTGTCCACAGGTTTCTTTCAAACAGTTGTCCGGAGATTTGAGAGTGCAGTCTGACCCGTAGAACTTTCCCTTGCATGCACAGTTCCCGGTTGACTGTTCACATGTGTCGTTGAAACAGTTGTCTGGACGTTTCCTTGCACGTAGTCTACACTTTCCGGGTCACATATGATGTCACAGCCATCAGAACACGTCTGTTCGCACTGTAGCCCAAAATTACCATCGGGACAAGTGTCATTACAGGTATAGCCGGATGTTTACATTGTAGGCATTTTCCGGATTTTTCCCACATAAAGGACAGACACTGAGACACCTGGAGCAGTCGTGTCCATAGATCCCATGTGAGCATTTGCCGTGACACGTACCGATGATGACGTCGCCATTAAAAGTAACATGCTTTCCTAATCAATTTGAAGACTCGTGACAATGAATGTCAACACCCTTGATTTAATCAGTTAAAGTAAACGCAGCTCTCAATTGAAACACACATAGGGGCTGGGGTAGGTTAGTTGGGAAAACCACCCGGTTGGGCTACCGACGTTCGGACAACCTGTGTTCGATTCCCGCTGGAAGCAGTGTGAGTTGTACTCGTGGTAGGAAAAAAAATACCCCCGCGGTCGACCCAGCCGCTGGCAGAAATGGTTACCAGGGTAGTAGTACTCTGGGAAGGTGAAGAATGCCGTCTCGTATCGTGAGTTTCGATGCTTGAAGCGACACTATCCAGAAGTCTCCGAACACTTCTTGAAAAGCGGCCGAGCACATATGGGTGAAAACTGGCATGCTAAGACGCCTATTCAAGTCTCGTACTTTACCTTTAACTTTACACTTAACAATCAACTGAAAAATACTTCACAATAAATTAAAAATATTTTGTGTTTAGTTGAAGCACACATCATGACTGGGAGCCGCGATAGCTCAATGGTTAGTGAACTGGACTACAAAGGACAAGAGGTATGGTTCGATCCCAACCGACACGTTCCGGCTTCACCCAGCTTTTAATGGGTACCGGATTTTTTTCTGGGAAAGTAATGCGGCACGGACGTAATACCGACCACATTACCCCAAAAATCATGTGCCGAAGGCCTGTAAAACGTATGGTCACTAACATCATATTCCTTATACGCCACTTGGCGTGACTGGAGTACTTTTCTTTTTACTTTTTTACACATTATGATTGCACCCTTATTGCGTAACTCTGGCTTTCCATAGAAACAATAAAAATACATTGACATTTTTTATGCTGCACCTCATTGCCCAGTCCCGGACTTCCAGTCAATATGGCGGATAGGCGGCAGAAACCATTCAAGCTCAGTCAGAAAAGTGTTCCTTGTTGTAGTTTCCTCATATTCCAAGTCTGGCTAGCTGCTGGAGCTAATGAGTCTAGTGCTCTGTGCACACCGTGAGCTATGTTTTTCATCTGGAACGTGTTTCGATATTCCGATTGCTTACGATGAATGATATCGTATGACAAAGGATAGTTCTGTTGTGTTCACTTTCAGTGCCGCTTCGCCATATATATTTTCGTGTGTGCTGTAGCTGCTATGATGGGGATTGGAGCTGCCTTTCTTTGTTTTGATCTGTCAATGAGATTGGCGGTTGAGCAATTATGGATTTTAATTCGGTTGTAGTGATACTGGGGCCTTCGTCTAACCATAAGCATATCATATCACAATTATTTCAAACATATCACATCACAATTATTTCAAACATATCACATCACAATTATTTCGAACATATCACATCACAATTATTTCAAACATATCACATCACAATTATTTCAAACATATCACATCACAATTATTTCAAACATATCACATCACAATTATTTCAAACATATCACATCACAATTATTTCAAACATACCGCACAATCAATCAGTTAAAACACATTTAAGAATACATTTTAGCGCACTTGACAATCACTGATAGCAAAATGTACAATACATCGGAACATCGTTCTTCTACCTCACAACTCCCTGTGGATCATAGGTCTCCAACAAACACTTTTAGCTCCCTGTGGAGGAGCATATGTCTTCAACAAACACTTTCAACTCCATGTGGAGCATAGGTCTTCAACAAACACTTTCAACACCCTGTGGAGGAGCATAGGTCTTCAACAAACACTTTTAACTCCCTGTGGAGCATAGGTCTTCAGCAAACACTTTCAACTCCCTGTAGAGCATAGGTCTTCAACAAACGCTTTCAACTTTCTGTAGAGCATAGGTCTTCAACAAACACTTTCAACTCCCTGTGGAGCATAGGTCTTCAACAAACGCTTTCAACTTTCTGTAGAGCATAGGTCTTCAACAAACACTTTCAACTCCATGTAGAGCATAGGTCTTCAACAAACGCTTTCAACTTTCTGTAGAGCATAGGTCTTCAACAAACGCTTTCAATTTCTGTAGAGCATATGTCTTCAACAAACACTTTCAACTCCCTGTAGAGCATAGGTCTTCAACAAACGCTTTCAACTTTCTGTAGAGCATAGGTCTTCAACAAACGCTTTCAACTTTCTGTAGAGCATAGGTCTTCAACAAACGCTTTCAACTCCCTGTAGAGCATAGGTCTTCAACAAACGCTTTCAACTTTCTGTAGAGCATAGGTCTTCAACAAACACTTTCAACTCCCTGTGGAGCATAGGTCTTCAACAAACGCTTTCAACTTTCTGTGGAGCATATGTCTTCAAGATACACTTTTAACTCCCTGTGGAGCATAGGTCCTCAACTTACACTTTCAATTCCCCGTGGAGCATAGGTCTTCAACAAACGCTTTCAACTTTCTGTGGAGCATATGTCTTCAAGAAACACTTTTAGCTCCCTGTGGAGCGTAGGTTTTCAACTTCCACTTTAAATTCCCTGTGGAGCATAGTTCTGTAAATAACACTCTCAGCTCCCTGTGGAGCATAGGACTTCAACTAACATATTCCAAGCCGTTCTGTTTCTTGCTAATCTTTTAAGATCATTCCATGTCTTCCCCACAATCTTCTTGTCCGCTTCCATCCGTCTTCTACAAGAATATTGTGGGCTTACTCTTTGTCCTTTTTCCTTGGGGATAAAACAAAAGGGCCTGTCGTGCAAGATCTGAACTTACTTTGCAATAAATCTGAATAAAGTTCACGATCAATCTGAAGATACATCTCCCAACACACTACACAATCATTGCAACGCCACTACACAATCATTGGAAAAGAACGATACAATCATTGCAAAACACGACACAATCATTGTAACGCAAGACACGGTCATTATATAAACAACACAATCATTGCAACAGGACGTCAATCATTGCAACGTAACTACACACTCATTGCGACACGACTCGATCATTTCAGCACAACGAAAAAATCATTGCAACACAATGTCAATCATTGCAACGCAAGTGCACAATTATTGCGACATTCTCAATCATTGCAGCACAACGACACAATCATTACAATCCATGAGGCAATCACCGAAACTCAACGACACAATCATTGTAATGCAACAACGCAATCATTGCAACATACGACACAATCAATACAACACAAGGACACAATCATTGCAACACAACTACACAAGCATTGGAACACAGCGATACAATCATCGCAACACAGCTACACAGTCACAGCAACACAACAACACAATCATTGCAACACACGACACAATCATCGCAACACAGCTACACAGTCACAGCAACACAACAACACAATCATCGCAACACACGACACAATCATCGCAACACGGCTACACAGTCACATCAACACAACAACACAATCATTGCAACACAGGTACACAGTCACAGCAACACAACAACACAATCATCGCAACACAGGTACACAGTCACAGCAACACAATCATTGCAACACACGACACAATCATCGCAACACAGGTACACAGTCACAGCAACACAACAACACAATCATCGCAACACAGGTACACAGTCACAGCAACACAATCATTGCAACACACGACACAATCATCGCAACATAGGTACACAGTCACAGCAACACAACAACACAATCATCGCAACACAGCTACACAGTCACAGCAACACAACAACACAATCATTGCAACACACGACACAATCATCGCAACACAGCTACACAGTCACAGCAACACAACAACACAATCATCGCAACACACGACACAATCATCGCAACACGGCTACACAGTCACATCAACACAACAACACAATCATTGCAACACAGGTACACAGTCACAGCAACACAACAACACAATCATCGCAACACACGACACAATCATCGCAACACACGACACAATCATCGCAACACGGCTACACAGTCACATCAACACAACAACACAATCATTGCAACACAGGTACACAGTCACAGCAACACAACAACACAATCATCGCAACACAGGTACACAGTCACAGCAACACAATGACACAATCATCGCAACACACGACACGATCCTCGCAACACACGACACAATCATTGCAGCACACGACACAACCATCGCAACACAGCTACACAGTCACAGCACACAACAACACAATCATCGCAACACACGACACGATCATCGCAACACAGCTACACAGTCACGGCAACACAACAACACAATCATCGCAACACACGACACGATCATCGCAACACACGACACAATCATCGCAACACACGACACGATCATTGCAACACACGACACAATCATTTAAAACAAACTTCACAACCACTTTCAACATAAACAGAAACTGACGAAAACAAAAACTTTCTACTTCGTGAATCTCCGTAACACATCGTTCTTCTCCGCCACTCAAGTTTCAATATTCCACAAAATAATTCTCTGTGCGACAATCTCAAAAACTCGCATCTTAACATATTTTTTAAAATGATATTTTTATTTGTCTTCCCATCTGCTTCTATTAACTCGACATTTTCTTTGATAGATTGTGCCGCACTGTCCTCATTTTATTTTTGCCGCGCTCACCGCGTCCATGTCTTTCCCGTAAAGCCTTAACGCCACATCGGTTTTCTCATTTTGTGGGTATTATCCTCCATTTTCGTCTCATTACCCGAACATCGGTCTCGGCCCATTCCGGAAAATTCTCTTATCGTCGGGTTGCTTGGATACCGTCTGAGCTTCTTTGTGAATGTCATACCATTGAATCAAGCGTAACATGAGCGAGGGGGAAGAAAAAAAGAACAGCTGACGCAGCGCAACTCTTCTATGGGGAAATTATATTAATGCTCACGTCATTTTGTAAATCGAAGATTATTTCTGTTGATTGGTGAGTTTTTGTGGGACAGAATTAGGGGGGATTTTCTTTAAATGTTAACAAATGATAAAGGGGGAGGGCTGATGAATGGGGTACTAGAAAGCGTAGTGGTTAACGCACTGGGTTGGCGATTAAATAAACCTGGGTTGGATTCTAGACTGGTGGTCTTTAGTTAAACAAGAGTTTGTGCTTGAGTTGAACCAGCTGAAGAAAGTGGTTAATTGGGCTGCGAAGATAATAACAGCGAGATATATGTTAATCTAAGAATAGCAAAATGTTACATATTCTCAATATTCCTGTATGGTGCAGAAACATGGACATTAGAACCAGAAAGCAGAACAGAAAATTGAGGCCTTTGAAATGTGGATTTATAGAAGAATAGGTAGAATTGGATGGAAAGAAAAGAAAACAAACAAGGAAGTTTTAAAACAACTAAAAATGAAGAAAGAACTACTAAACACAATTAGAACAAGACAAATGAAATTTTTTGGTCATGTTGATAGACACAACAGTCTAATAAAAGTAATATTAGGAGGGAAAATACACGGTAAAAGAGGCAGAGGCAGACCAAGACTAACATGGACGAGTAACATCAAAAGATGGACAAGTCAGCCTATGGCAATCTGCACCATCAAAGCAAGAGACAGAGTGGAGTGGCGCTCCATGGTAGCCAACCTTCGATGCGGAGACGGCACTCATTTATGATGATGATATGTTAATCAAGGCAATCTAACCAGTATATGTGGATAGGGACAATCTAACAATATATGTGGATAGGGACAATCTAACAATATATGTGGATGGGGACAATCTAACAACATATGTGGATGGGGACAATCTAACAACATATGTGGATAGGGACAATCTAACAATATATGTGGATAGAGACAATCTAACAATATATGTGGATGGGGACAATCTAACAACATATGTGGATAGGGACAATCTAACAATATATGTGGATAGGGACAATCTAACAATATATGTGGATGGGGACAATCGAACAACATATGTTGATGGGGACAATCTAACAATATATGTGGATAGGGACAATCTAACAATATATGTGGATGGGGACAATCTAACAATATATGTGGATAGGGACAATCTAACAATATATGTGGATGGGGACAATGTAACAATATATGTGGAAAGGGGCAATCTAACAATATATATGGATGGGGACAATCTAACAACATATGTGGATGGGGACAATCTAACAATATATGTGGATGGGGACAATCTAACAATATATGTGGATGGGGACAATCTAACAATATATGTGGATAGGGACAATCTAACAATATATGTGGATGGGGACAATCTAACAATATATGTGGATGGGGACAATCTAACAACATATGTGGATGGGGACAATCTAACAACATATGTGGATGGGGACAATCTAACAACATATGTGGATGGGGACAATCTAACAATATATGTGGATGGGGACAATCTAACAACATATGTGGATGGGGACAATCTAACAACATATGTGGATGGGGACAATCTAACAACATATGTGGATGGGGACAATCTAACAATATATGTGGATGGGGACAATCTAACAACATATGTGGATGGGGACAATCTAACAACATATGTGGATGGGGACAATCTAACAACATATGTGGATGGGGACAATCTAACAACATATGTGGATGGGGACAATCTAACAACATATGTGGATGGGGACAATCTAACAACATATGTGGATGGGGACAATCTAACAACATATGTGGACGGGGACAATCTAACAACATATGTGGATGGGGACAATCTAACAACATATGTTGATGGGGACAATCTAACAACATATGTTGATGGGGACAATCTAACAACATATGTGGATGGGGACAATCTAACAACATATGTGGATGGGGACAATCTAACAACATATTTACATATTTGGATGGGGACAATCTAACAATATATGTGGATGGGGACAATCTAACAACAAATGTGGGTAAGAAAAATCTAACAACATATGTGATGGGGTCAAACTAATACTATATGTGGATGGGGACAATCCAACAACATATGTAGATTGGGACAATCTAACAACATATGTTAATGGGGACAATCTAACAACATATGTGGATGGGGACAATCTAACAACATATGTTAATGGGGACATCTAACAACATATGTAGGTGGGGACAATCTAACAACATATGTGGATGTGAAACAATCTAATACTATATGTAGATGGGGATAATCTATCAGTGTATGTAGATGTGGGACAATGTGGGGCAAACTAACTTTATATGTAGATGGTGGTAATGTGAGTAATCTAATAGTATATCTGGAGCAATCTAACAATATCTGGAGACAGTCTAATAATTATCTATGTAGAGGGGCAATCTAACAATATGTGGAGACAGTCTAATAATTATCTATGTAGAGGGACAATCTAACAATACATGGAGATAGTCTAATAATTATCTGTGTAGAGGGACAATCTAACAATATGTGGAGACAGTCTAATAATTATCTGTGTAGAGGGACAATCTAACAATATGTGGAGACAGTCTAATAATTATCTGTGTAGAGGGGCAATCTAACAATATGTGGAGACAGTCTAATAATTATCTGTGTAGAGGGGCAATCTAACAATATGTGGAGACAGTCTAATAATTATCTGTGTAGAGGGACAATCTAACAATATGTGGAGACAGTCTAATAATTATCTGTGTAGAGGGACAATCTAACAATATGTGGAGACAGTCTAATAATTATCTGTGTAGAGGGGCACTAACAATATCTGGAGACAGTCTAATAATTATCTGTTTATTGGGAAAAAGTAACAATTGAGTTATTGAGTTATTTGCGGGTCATCATCATTGTACTCCGAACATGTCCATAGGTGCTCAGATCCCCTCCTCAGCAATTCCCTCAGTGTCCAGCGACTGACGACTCCAGTTCTATGTTGATTGATAAGTCTTCTTACACGGCCACCAAGTTTCTCACTTCTGGCCGTGCCCATCTTAACTCCCATTTCCATCATCCGAAGAAGTGACGTTGATCTGTGTTTGTCGAAGTCCTGTGCTCTTCCCACATCTCGAAGGGCATTGATGATGTCCGCCCGATCCATCGGTTGCCCGTCCTCAACGACAGCGCAGCTAGCCAACCTGTCCGCTCTTTCATTTCCCCGTAATCCCGCATGTCCAGGGACATAGACAAAGGTGACCTTACGTATTTTGGACTTCTGCAATGACTCTACCCATTGCATGAGTACAGAGCCCGCCTCCACTTTTTAATCATGCTCATCGAATCACTCAGTATACATGCGTGGATGTAGCCTTGTGACTCTAACCATTTGAATGCCTTGGTCACTGCCATCGCCTCCATTGTCATGCTACTCGTGGTCATGACGTCTGCACCACTGTCTTCTTTGACTATTCTGCCTGCCGAGCGTGCTGTAAATACCCATGCACTTCTTTGGTATCGTCTTACAGATCCGTCTGTATAGATGACTGCATCTTTCTCATCGGTGTAATCGCAGATGAGACCGTTGACCTCAGCATTAACCACGACCGGGTTCTGTTTCCTACTTTTCCTGTCGAGTGTGACAATACACGAGAAAGTCCCCTTGAATGACGTAGGCACCGGTATCCACTCCTCACCAACGCTGACATTGGTAAGCCCACATACCTTTTTGATGATATCTTCTGCTCGGCCCACCCATGATTTGCCTCTTTTTAGCCTGGCACCTTTCCTTGTGTTGAGCACGCGGTGCAATGGATGCTCTTTATCTGTACTAATCTTCAGGTATGCTCGTGCTCTCCAGATCTTGATTCTGTCACCCATGGTTGGAAAGTCAAGAAGATATCTCATTGCTACACAAGGAGTGTCCTTTGTACATCCAAAGATAATGCGCATGGCTTCATTTTGTATTTTCTCCAGCCTATCAATTTGAGTCGTACTGTCAGTAAGAATTGTCAGGGCATACTCGATTGGTGCGAGGACTAATTCCTGGAACAGAAGAGTAAGTAGCCTCTGCTCGATGTTGGCAGCTGCCATGACCTTCAAGGCGGCTAATCCTTTGCGGGATTTTATCACATGGTTTACGTGGTCCCGAAAACAGTCTCCGCAGAAAATGGCGTTCTCTTCATCGAACTCGAAGAGATTCTGCCATTGTTGTGTGCTCACCTTCCCATTACAGGCATACGCATTAACAATCACGAAATGAACTGAGGACTGCACCCTAACCGCATGTACCTGCAATTCTGCATTGTCCCACGCAGACATATCAACGTCAGCTGCCACCATATTGTTGCGCACAAGGATGGCCTGCTCAAGGTGTCGTCTATTGTAGAAACAATGAAAGCCAGGAGTACGTACTGTCCTGTCACCAAGAAGAGTTTCTTGCAAGATCATTATATCGGCGCCGCACAGTAGCTTATCAATAATGGGCCGTCGTTGATTTATGGACCCACAATTCCAATATGTAACGCGCACATACTTTAGGCCTAGCCTCTCACACTTCGACAGTTTAACGCCACCTCTCTTACCTTGTCGTGTTTTCCTTCTTCGATGTTGTCGTTTGGGCTGCATCTGAATACTTACCGTCCTCATAGTTTTCAATGATGATTTTGTCGCTGAACGTCGATGCTGTGGATGGTCTAGACTCACGTGCACTCAGTCGCACGGTAAAGAAAGGTAAAGGTTTCCACGTTATAGACTGGCCAACTCCAGTAAATAGCTCTGCATCACGCGGATACACTGTGAGCCTTTTATAAATTAAATGAATTACGCGTCCTTGACGACATACCGGCGAAAACAAAACGCCATTTTTTTACGCGTTCAATAGCGCAATCTACAACAAAGATGAGTATCAGCTCAAATAAAGAAATTGTAACAAAATGCAATGAATCAAAAGAAGCCACGTGATTTAAATCAAATAGAAAGCGCTTACAATCACGCGATCCCTTCAAATATCAATAAAAAACAAACAAAATCTCTGTCTCTGCGATCAGGACTCAATCAGAGTAGGATTCCAGACTCCCACATGAAGTCAGCTGTCAGGTTAAGTGTGTTGATCGCCCCCACAGACAGAATATCACAATTAAAGTCTGCCAGATCAACTGTGATTGAACACCGGTTAAAACGTTGCACTGTGTTCTGCGCGAGTGGCCCAGTGCATTCGATTTCAGCCAGCATTTTATTCAGTTTGCATTCCTTAGCCTTTGATTGTCCCCAATCTTCCTGCAAGGCAGCAGATGATCTTTTCTGTAGGGGGATTCTGCCCTTAGATGGTCGACCCTCCCAGGTTTACGAGCACCATCTGCCCGAGTCACTAGAGGTGACTAACACAGACATGCACACACAAAGATAGGAGATGTGACCAACACAGACATGCACAGCGATACGAGGCATGACTAACACTGACACACATCAAGATATATGACACATGACTAACATAAACATGCACATAATGATATGAGATATGACTGACATAGACATGCAAACAGACGTGTTCTGATGGCTGTGACATCATATGGTATCCGGACAAAGAAAATAAACAGAAAAGTTCACTGGAAATCAACACTTATCTGTGAGCCCTCTGAAGAAGCCAGCGAACAGGGCGCCATATTCCCCGGAAGTCCATGTCCAGACAATCTCTCTGCACAGGAAAATGCCCACACAATGTGAAATGTTGTAATGCCTAAAAATCTAGAGAAACACACGGCAGATTTACCAAAAATAATTCTTTGGAAGTATTCTTTCTTTGTGCTCATTTTTATTTATTATTTCGTTCGCCAGTTTTTACCTCTGACGAAGTCCCTAGAGACAAGGAACTGAATTTTGCGTGTTAATCCATTTTTCTCTGGCAGCCGTGTGCACAGGGGTCCATCGCCGCACAGGCAGATAACCCCGACTTCGGAGGTACTCATATTTTTTTCCGTCGATGAGTAATTGACGTTTCAAGCCTGGCCTCGCTGCTGAGATCAGGGGGTGGTTGCCGCAGAGAGAAATCATAAATAAAAATCCCAACCGGTTTAGCCGGGATTTGAACCCACAAGCTCTCAGTCTCGAGGCCGACGTCTTGACTCGAGACCAACCAGTCTCCCTTGTGCTCAAATAACACAAGATAAATTGTTGAGGAGAGTAAATATCAGTGAAAGAAAGATGGTAGCATCAACGAAGATAATAAACCGAATTGGGAAACTGAAAGTAGCAGGAAAGACAGCAGTTACCAGATGTCGTTAGGCAGCGTGGAATGTCGCTCAAATTGGGTGATGACAACAAAGAAGAAGAAATAGACGAAGAGGAAGAAGAAGAAAAAGAAATAAAAGGGAAATTGTAGAAGAAGGGAGTTTCATAAATATGAATTTTGAAGGAAACAATTAGATTGAGTTAACAATGTTCGGTTATGAAACGCAAAATTAACATATTTATAGTTATATTACTAACATCAAAACAAATAACACCAGGGCTGAAACTAAGAATAGCAAAATGTTACATCTTCTCAATATTCCTGTATGGTGCAGAAACATGGACATTAGACCAGAAAACAGAACAGAAAATTGAAGCCTTTGAAATGTGGATTTATAGAAGAATAGGTAGAATTGGATGGAAAGAAAAGAAAACAAACGAAGAAGTTTTAAAACTAAAAATGAAAAAAGAACTACTAAACACAATTAGAGCAAGACAAATGAAATTTGTTGGTCATGTTAAAAGACACAGCAGTCTAATAAAAGTAATATTAGAAGGGGAAATACAAGGTAAAAGAGGCAGAGGCAGACCAAGACTAACATGGACGAGTAACATCAAAAGATGGACAAGTCAGCTATGGCAATCTGCACCATCAAAGCAAGAGACAGAGTGGAGTGGCGCTCCATGGTAGCCAACCTTCGATGCGGAGAGGGCACTCGATGATGATGATGATAGTTATATGTTCATCAACAAAAATATTAACATATTTGTTTGTTTTGTGTGACGTGTTGCATGTGTTTTTGTGCGAACTTTTTCGGGTTTCTCAATTATATTGATGGCATTTGCATTTAATTAAATTGATTTGTTTAGTTTCGTTAGCCGTGTTTTTGATATAGGCTGTGTGGAGGTGGGGGCTCATTGACTCTTCAACTCCCGGATTACCGTTCCTGGCAGCTACAAACTAGTGTCCGAGTGTTGTTAACATGTTGCATTAACATTGCCAAGAAAGGTCTCAGTCGGAATAGCAAGAAAACAGAAGTAATGGTTATATCGAAGAAACAATCATCACCATTATGCAACATAAATATAAACAGGATAAATCTGAAATAAGTACAACGCGTCAAATACTTGGGCACAATAATAACATCAGATGGAAGATGCACCACAGGAATGAAAAGCAGAATAGCTCAGGCCAAAATAGGATGTAGACAAAATGAAGAATGTCTTGTGTAACAAGTCTCTATCAATAGAAGTGAGAAAGAGAGTTAAGCAGTGATATATAGAGCCAATTCTGACCTACGGATACAAATCATGGACAGTAGGCAAACAAAGTTGGATAGAGGCCACTGAGATGGGATTTCTAAGAAGAAAGTTGAAAGTTACCTGTACAGTGAACAGCCAAAGAGGACATTCTCAAAGAGGACATTCTCAAAGAGGACATTCTCAAAGAGGACATTCTCAAAGAGGACATTCTCAAAGAGGACATTCGCAAAGAGGTCAGCACAAAAAGCAAGGTCCTAAAAAATATCAGAAAGAAACAATCGATATTTTTCGGGCACATCATGAGAAGAGGAAATTTGGATTACTTGGTTACAACTGGTAAAAAAAAATAGGGAAAGAGAAATCGCGGACGACATAGAGAGAAGATACTAGATAGCTTGGTGTCGTGGCATGGGAAACTGTCAACAATAGAATTGATACGATGCACCGTGGACTGATAATTGTAGAAGAAAATGATTGTGTAGGGCGCATGATGATGATGATGAACAATACGTCTGTGTCCTGCAACCTTCGATCATTTGAACTTTACCTGAACACATTTTATTTAGAAACATAATTAATGTGCAGCTTTAAAGCTAGTGACATTAGATAAGTCTCAACTTGGAGTTAGATAACTTTGACCATCCCGTGAATATAATTTCGCATTTGATGAGCTAATGTCCCCTTATCTATGGTGTTGGGAGACGCACTGGGTGATCATATGTATACATTCATATTTAGAAACATTCATTAATGTATAAGTAAAGGAAAAAGTAAAGAGCCCCCGTCACGGCAAGTGACGTATAGGGAATATGGTGTTAGTGACCATATATTTTACAGACCTTCGGCACATGATTTTTGGGGTAATGTGGTCGGTATTACGCCCGTGCCGATTTCTTTCCCAGAAAAAAAACTCCGGTACCCATTAAAGGCTGGGTGAGCAGGATGCCGTCGGTTGGGATTGAACCCTACCTCTCGTCCTTTGTAGTCCAGTTCACTAACCACTGAGCTATCGAGGCTTCCTGTGATCATATGTATACATTCATATTTAGAAATATCCATTTATGCATATATATGTATATAAACACACACACACATACACACACACATATATATATATATATATATATATATATATATATATATATATATATATATATATATAAACCCACAGGAACAGTGAGCCAGATGACTTGAGAATAACCCTAGACCAACTGTGCAATAACTTCCAGAGAGTGGTCATCCAGTGGATACCATCACACTGTAATATACATGAAAACGAATACGCAGACAAATTAGCTAAGGAAGGGGGGAGGGGGAGATTACAACAAGAGAACCATCTGGTCAGCTACGATGAAGCCAAATTTATCATCAAAGGCCAGCATCATGAAAAATAGAAACAAGAACACCCAAAGTATAACGAGAGGGATGGATACATCCAACTATCGAGGAGGGATCAAGTCATCATACTTCGCCTACGGATCTAACTCAAAGTAGGAACTGCCAGCCAATGCCACTGTACCCTGGATAACAAGACAACAAAACACGTTCAACAGGATTGCCCCCAGTACACAGACCTGAGGAGGACAATGTGGCTCACACCCACCTCCCTGGAAGAGAAACTCTAAGGGGTAACCGAATTACTGAAACAGACGCAGCTTTCATAAGAGAGTTTGGAGTCTTAGCCTGAATGAGCCATGATCGAAGAAGAGGGAAAGAATCATGGACAAGATCGCAAACAATAGAGAAAATTGGTTCAATTGAAACAAAATGCAACAGAAAAATCCTCATTTGGTCGCCTTCTAATGCGACAGGAGTCTGAGCGACATTCTTGTCACGAGCGGCCTCCCCCGCTCAAACCATAAACACCTTGGTACTGTTCCTTGTGGACGTCGAATATGCAGATGTTGTGACTACGTGCTTTGCACCGATTCGGTCCTGTTTACATACCAAGCGATTCGACAACAAGGAGGGGTTCACTTGTGTGTCACGGTTTATCATCTACGCCATAATATGTTAGTATTGCCAGATGACGTATGTGGGCGAGTCTGGACGGCGCTTGAGTGACAGATTTTGTGAGTATCTTCGTGATGTTGAGAAAAAGACTGGCAGCCCGGTGCCTGTTCATTTCAACTCCCCCGGCCATAGTTGTAAACCTGACATGCAAGTTACTGGCATTGTCTTGTGTCACTCCAACAATCGCAGCCGGTTCGCCCTTGAGAATCGTCTTTTTGCCCAGTTGGGTTCGCTGTCCCCCCAAGGCATGAACATATTGCTCTCATACACATAGGACACCCACCGCACATTTCTTACCCCATGCACTACCGCATCTATGTATTTATGTTTATTTATCTGCTTATGTATTGGCACATTTGGATACCTTTGGGATTTACTTTTGTGTTCTTTGTGGCAGTAAATGCACAATTAGGCTTGTCCGCATGTATGGTTATGTACATATGCTTTTTTGCACATCTGTTCGGTGTGCACACCCACAGTTAGATATACATAGTTTACACGTACCTTGTGCCCACCTCCCCATATTTTTTAGAGTCCTTCCTTTTTTTCTCACCTGATTGCCTGGTCAGTGAAATATATAGTTCAGTATATACGGGTCAGAGGGAGCCGCGAAAGCTCAGTGGTTACTAAACTGGACTACATAGAACAAGGGGTAGGGTTCGATCCCAACCGACGGCTTGCGGGTTCACCCAGCCTTTAATAGGTACCGGAATTTTTTTCTGGGAAAGTGTATCGGCACGGGCATAATACCGACCACATTACCCTAAAAATCATGTGCCGAAGGTCTGTAAAATTTATGGTCACTAACACCATATTCCATATACGCCACTTGGCGTGACGGGGGTACTTTACCTTTTTACTTTTTATATACGGGTCAGGCCGCCCTCCTATTTTAGTTCAGTCAGTGTTCTGACCAAGCCTTGGACCGCAGGGAAGTGACTTTGTGTGTGTGTGTTTCTTGTATATTTAACATAGTATCGCCATGTAGTTAGATTTGTGTATATATCCTTATGTATATTTCTGTGTTGCTGTTCCAGCCTAAGGCCTACTTAGCCGAAACGTCAACTTTTGTTTTGTTACTCACCCACGATAAGCAGTTACCAGACCACTTCTTTCTTCCCCATTGTTTTAAAAAAAAATGTCATTACAGAAAAATCACCAGGGTAACTTGGGTAATGTAATAGAGCAATGGAAACATATTACAAGATTTCAACATGAAACATAAATGGAGCTTATAAGCTGTAACTTACAGAGGAGATTAAAATAGTATCATCATCATCATCGAGTGCCGTCTCCGCAACGAAGGTTGGCTACCATGGAGCGCCATTCTGCTCTGTTTCTTGTTTTGATGGTGCAGGCTGTCCTCGTAGATTGACTTGTCCATCTTTTGATGTTACTCGTCCATGTTAGTCTTGGTCTGCCTCTGCCTCTTTTATCTTGTATTTTTCCTTCCAATATTACTTTTAGTAGGCTGTTGTGTCTTTTAACATGCCCAAAAATGTCATTTGTCTTGTCTTAATTGTATTTAGCAGTTCTCTTTTTATTTTTAGTTGTTTTAAAACATTATCGTTTGTTATCTTTTGTTTCCATCCAATTCTACCTATTCTTCTATAAATCCACATTTCAAAGGCTTCAATTTTCTGTTCTGTTTTCTTGTCTAATGTCCATATTTCTGCACCACACAGGAATATTGAG
The DNA here is from genome assembly GCA_032433765.1 of Megaustenia siamemsis. Taxonomy (NCBI): domain Eukaryota; kingdom Metazoa; phylum Mollusca; class Gastropoda; order Stylommatophora; family Ariophantidae; genus Megaustenia; species Megaustenia siamemsis. The sequence continues at coordinate 11,360,554 of JAVIAB010000104.1, forward strand.
AAGATGCAACATTTTGCCATTCTTAGTTTCAGCCCTACTGATATTTGTTTTGTTGTTAGCATATTTTTCATGGCATTAAAATTACTTTTTGCCATTCCTATTCTTTTGTTTATTTCAGTTTTGCACTTTCCATCACTGGTTATAGTATGTCCCAGGTAGTTGTAGCTCTGGACTGTCTCCAGATGTATTCCCTCAACTGTGATATTTAATTGTAGGTCTTGAGAATTTTCTTATATATATATATATATATATATATATATATATATTTAAATATATATTATGTGTGGATATAGATAGAAAGATAGAGAGACTGGTGGTGCGAAATTGCTTGAAAAAGACGTGTGTTGAATGCCATTGAGAGATGGATGTAGTTGTGAAGAGAGAGTGAAAGAATTATAAGAGAATGTGTAAAGAACGCACATTTAAAGGTGTGTGGTTTAGTGTGTGAAAGAGAGACAGATAAGGGTGAAATGAATGAGAGCAAATTAATGGCATGGCAGAATAATAATTTTTGATCAAAAGTGAAAATAAAATAAATGTAAAATCTAATTCCCAATCCAATCCAATATTGTGAATGAATTTATGAGGCGCATGCGCAGTGAGATAAGCCAGGCGGGCTTCTGGTGAGCTCACGAGATCGGAGATGGCTGGTGATGGAGATGGACTGGCGTTCATAGCAAAGGCGATTACGTCGAAGATGTCGTCAGAATTGTGGGAAAAAATAATTCGGTTGCTGGTGATAACGATGGCGAAGTAACATGAGTAACCTTGTGGCTGTTTCTTGGGTTGTAAATGATTATTGTTGTGATAAAGTTTTAAAACAACTGAAAATAAAAGAGAACTACTAAATGCAATTAAGACAAGACAAATTAAATTTTGGGGCATGTTAAAAGACACAACAGCCTACTAAAAGTAATATTGGAAGGAAAAATACAAGGTGAAAGAGGCAGAGGCAGACCAAGACTAACATGGACGAGTAACATCAAAAGATGATCAAGTCATCTATGACAGCCTGCACCATCAAAGCAAGAAACAGAGTAGAATGGCGATCCATGGTAGCCAACCTTCGTTGCGGAGAAGGCACACGATGATGATATGATAGACACGCAATGGTTGCCCCATCGTCATTACTGAGTGTCGTCTCCGAATCGAAGAATTGCTACCATGGAGCGCTTTTCCGTTCTATCTCTTGCTTTGAAAGTGCAGGTTGTCATAAGCTGACTTGTCCATCTTTTGATGTTGCGCGTCCACGTTAATCTTGGTTTGCCTCTGCCTCTTTTATCTTGTATTTTCCTTTCCAAGATTATTTTTAGTAAGTTGCTGTGTCTTTTAACATAACCCAAAAATCTCATGACTTGTTCGCATTGTGTTTAGTAGTTCTCTTTTAATTTTTAGTTGTTTTAAGTCTTCATCGTTTGTTTTCATTTTCTGTTTACAAAATATATTGCTATACATTTGTGTATATAGTCACAGATCAAGGTCCATCACTTTAGGTTTTTACGATGTTAGAAATTAATCATAGCAGGTGAGAAAAGACCGAGTAAAGCTTTGTTCTTTCTTCATACTCAGGTTGGCAAACGTGCAAATCTATTTTATACTGCTGGAAGTTCGTCAACACACCTTGCATACGACTAAAGAGAAGAGAACAGCCAGGACAGGCAGTTGTTGAGTGCGGGTAGGGGTGTTAGGTGTAGAAATAAAAAGTAAAGTAAAGAGTCCCCATCCCGCCAAGTGGCGTATAGGGAACTGTTAGTAACCATAATTTTTACAGACCTTCGGCTCATGATTTCTGGGGTAATATGGTCGGTTTTACGCCCGTGTCGAATTACTTCCCAGAAAAAAAATCCGGTACCCATTTAGGGCTGGATGAACCCGGTAGCCGTCGATTAGAATCAAGCCCGACCTCTTGTCCCTTTGTAGTCCAGTTCACTAACCACTGAGCTATCGCGGCTCCCGAGGTGTAGAAATAATGAAGTAAAATTAATACTCCTGCAGACATCAAAGGCGATCCATCAAGACGGTTACTTTTGAAGTCCGCCAAATAATTCTGACTTAGGCTTCCCTTTGGGAGCCGCGATAGCTCAGTGGTTAGTGAACTGGACTACAAAGGGACAAGAGGTCGGGCTTGATTCTAATCGACGGCTACCGGGTTCACCCAGCCTTAAATGGGTGCCGGATTTTTTTCTGGGAAAGTAAAGCAGCACGGGCATAATACCGACCACATTACCCCAAAAATCATGTGCTGAAGGTCTGTAAAATATATGGTCACTAACATCATATTTCCCTATACGCCACTTGGCGTGACGGGGGTACTTTACTTTACTAGGCTTCCCTTATAGGTGCCACTAATGAAACAATTCATTGACTAGAAGAAAGTGGTATCTGATCGCTGTATTCTACCAACATTTGCATTCCTGTGTATGTCTACCTAGTCTCGTGCCGTGGCCCCCACACCCATTCTCGTGCCATGTTTCCCTCCCCCCCTTCCCCCCCTTTCCCAACGCCCTTTTTTTTACCTGCGACTCTCAGGAAAATCATGTGGCCCACAGGCAGCCATATGGCCCCCGGCTGAGGACCAGCAATATAGACAACCCAGTCCACTGACTTCATTTAGAAACATTTGTTGTATTGTCGTATTGTTGTATTGTTGCACTGTTGTGTTATATTGTTACATTGTATTGATGCATTGTTGTACTGTTGTATTGCTGCATTGTTGTATTTTTGCATTGTTGCATTGTTATATTGATGCATTGTTACAACGTTGAATTGTTGCATTGTTGTATTGTATTGTTGCATTGTTGTATTGTTGCATTGCTGTATTGTTCCATTGTTGTATTGTTGCATTGTTGTATTGTTGTATTGTTGCATTGCTGTATTGTTCCATTGTTGTATTGTTGCATTGTTCTTTTCTTGTATTGTTGCATTGTTCTTTTGTTGTATTGTTGAATTTGTTCTTTTGTTGTATTGATGCATTGTTGTATTAGTGCTTTGTTGTTTTGTAATTTTGATTGTTGTATTTTTGCATTTTTGTATTGTTGCATTGTTGTATTGATGCAACGTTGTATTGTTGTATTTTTAAATTGTTGTATTGTTGTATTGTTGCATTGTTGTATTATTGCATTGTTGTATTGTTGTGTTGTTGCATTGTTGTATCGTTGTATCATTGCATTGTTGTATTGTTGCATTGTTGTATTGTTGTAATGTTGCATTGATGTATCGTTGTATTGTTGTATCGTTGTATTGTTATATTGTTGCATTGTTGTATTGTTGTATCGTTGTATTGTTGCAATGTTGCATTGATGTATCGTTGTATTGTTGCAATGTTGCATTGATGTATCGTTGTATTGTTGTATTGTTGTATCGTTGTATTTTTGTAATGTTGTAATGTTGTATTGTTGTTTTGTTGTTTTGTTGTATCGTTGTAATGTTGCATTGATGTATCGTTGTACTGTTGTATTGTTGCATTGATGTATTGATTCATTTTTACAACGCTGTACTGTTGCATTATTGTGTTGTTGCATTGTTGTATTGTTACATTGTTGTATTGTATTGTTACATTGTTGTATTGTATTGTTCCATTGTTGTATTGTTGCATTTTTGTATTTTTGCATTGTTGTATTGTTGCATTTTTGCGTTGTTGCATTGTTTTATTTTTGTATTGCTAATTTGACTAATGTTACTCACTAATCTGCATCACCGTTCTTCCCCCTTTCTTCAACACTTTCTTCCTCCAGTGTTTCTAGCATTCCGGTTGTATAGGGCCGGGGTTAGGTCTAAGCTAAATCAACTACAGCATTGAGCCTCACATGTGTTTGTTTTGTCATTTGGACACAATATGGTCAGCTGACAGGGCGGACACAGGTGTGAAATACAGCCAAAGGGAAGGGTTCTAAAAATATGTGGAGGTGGGTACAAGATCCCAGATTCTACTTTTACTGGAAACGTTTATATCAGTTGATTCCCAATAAGTTGATCCTTGTGGACGATCTATTTACGTAGCCAAACATGGTAGCTGTATTCTCTTCTTAGCTTTCACCCTTTAGTGGCTTGGATGAGATGTCACTAGTTTACCGCAAAGCTGCGATGTCAGCGCCTTTAGGCCTGACACATCCGTATTTGGCACGAGTAAATTTCTAATTCAAAATTGTCGGGGCCTTTCTTTGACCGTCTCTCTTCAACTTTTAACTGCCAAGAGTTTTTTAACGTGCGCGAGTGAACACGGGACCTATTTTTTTCATCGTTTTGCGAGAAGACTGGATATCGAATCTAACTAATTAGAGAGGACTAGATATCGAATCTCACTAACCATAGAGGACTAGATATCGAATCTCACTACCCATAGAGGACTAGATATCGAATCTCACTACCCATAGAGGACTAGATATCGAATCTCACTAACCATAGAGGACTAGATATCGAATCTCACTACCCATAGAGGACTAGATATCGAATCTCACTAACCAGAGAGGACTAGATATCGAATCTCAGTACCCAGAGTAGACTAGATATCGAATCTCAATACCCAGAGAGGACTAGATATCTAATGTCAGTACCCAGAGAGGACTAGATATCTAATGTCAGTACCCAGAGTAGACTAGATATCGAATCTCAATACCCAGAGAGGACTAGATATCGAATCTCAATACCCAGAGAGGACTAGACATCTAATGTCAGTACCCAGAGAGGACTAGATATCGAACCTCACTATCCAGAGACCAGGCGAGGGAAAGTCCGAGGAAGTCACGTATTGATTTGTAAACAATCCCACCGCTAGAAGACCACCCATTCCTTGACGATTACAATGCCTTTCTTGATTTCCTGAGTTCTGTTGGAGACTGTCCATCTTACGGTTGCTACAATGCTAGTCTTCTTCATAGAAAGTCAGCGGGGACTGCGATCTAAACCTCGTTAATTGACTAGTCTGTTGTGACGTAGGCCGTCACAAGGGATGTAACCATGGTTGAGAAGTGAGGGCTTGAATAGCTTCGAATCACTTGAATCATTTCAGGGGAAGACTATGTTTACAGCACTCGGAAAATCGCAAATAATCAACAACAGAATAAAAACAACAACAAAGAACAAAATATGGCCCGATATGGTAGGATCGGACCCGTATTCATTGGCACAGCGCATTGCCTCGAGAATCAAACGCTAGAGCACACGGCCAATTCAGCTACTTGAAAAGATAGCTATCATTGTTGATGTCATGACTATAACATAGGGTTACGATCACAGCTCGAGAATACATTGTGTATCTGTATTTTCCTATAAAGACAAGTACCTCCCGGATCGGGTAGGGCTGAATACTTGCGTTATAGACAAACAGTAATATGACGAACCAGCAGGAGTAGTAGTAAAAGATTAAGACACGTGCTCTAACGTTTGGTTTCTCGTGGCAAGGCGCTGTGCCAAGAAGTACGGCTTCGATCCTTCTTCGGACCATATACTGTTAATTTTTTTTTCTGTTGTTGATTATTTGTGATTTTTTTCCCGAGTGCTGTAAACATACCCCTTCCCCGCAAATGATTCGCTGATCTATCACCTCGGAAGTTTCCCTCTAAAATAATATTCATTTACTGCCATTTGTCTCCTTCCGAATCACTCGCCTGGTCGCATTTCTGGTCCTGCCACAAGCATCCATCTTCTGTTAAGAAAATGCTTCATAAGTCCTTCAATTCTGCGATTTGATTTAACTTTCACATTGTTTAAATATGAATGGTGCTTGGGCGGGTACACGTCGGTTAATGCTGGCAGTTTTCGTTAGCACACTTATCTCAAGTAGCAAGGTACAAAGTTTGGCTTCTCGCTAGGACTGACACACGTAGGTTAATGCTGGCAGTTTTCGTTAGCACACTTATCTCAAGTAGCAAGGTAGAAAGTTTGGCTTCTCGCTAGGACTGACACACGTAGGTTAATGCTGGCAGTTTTCGTTAGCACACTTATCTCAAGCAGCAAGGTACAAAGTTTGGCTTCTCGCTAGGACTGACACACGTAGGTTAATGCTGGCAGTTTTCGTTAGCACACTTATCTCAAGTAGCAAAGTACAAAGTTTGGCTTCTCGCTAGGACTGACACACGTAGGTTAATGCTGGCAGTTTTCGTTAGCACACTTATCTCAAGTAGCAAGGTACAAAGTTTGACTTCTCGCTAGGACTGACACACGTAGGTTAATGCTGGCAGTTTTCGTTAGCACACTTATCTCAAGTAGCAAGGAACAAAGTTTGGCTTCTCGCTAGGACTGATACACGTAGGTTAATGCTGGCAGTTTTCGTTAGCACACTTATCTCAAGTAGCAAGGTACAAAGTTTGGCTTCTCGCTAGGACTGACACACGTAGGTTAATGCTGGCAGTTTTCGTTAGCACACTTATCTCAAGTAGCAAGGTACAAAGTTTGACTTCTCGCTAGGACTGACACACGTAGGTTAATGCTGGCAGTTTTCGTTAGCACACTTATCTCAAGTAGCAAGGTACAAAGTTTGACTTCTCGCTAGGACTGACACACGTAGGTTAATGCTGGCAGTTTTCGTTAGCACACTTATCTCAAGTAGCAAGTAGCAAGGTACAAAGTTTGGCTTCTCGCTAGGACTGACACACGTCGGTTAATGCTGGCAGTTTTCGTTAGCACACTTATCTCAAGTAGCAAGGTACAAAGTTTGGCTTCTCGCTAGGACTGTCACACGTCGGTTAATGCTGGCAGTTTTCGTTAGCACACTTATCTCAAGTAGCAAGGTACAAAGTTTGGCTTCTCGCTACGACTGACACACGTTTCCTGGTGTTTGTGAACTTTTTCCTACCGCTTTGGACATATCCGTGATTCTGTACAATATGATTCTTTCGCTCATTCACTTCTCCCCCCCCCCTTTTTTTTCTCTCTCTCTCTCTCTGTCTCTCTCTCTGTCTCTCTCACCCATTCTTACGCATCTTTCTCAATCTCTTTATCTCTCTCTCTTTCACCCTATCTTACACATCTATCTGTCTCTCTTATTATATATATATTTCACCATTTCTTATGTATCTTTCTCAATCTCTTTCTCTCTCTCTCTCTCTCTCTCACCCTATCTTACACATCTATATGTCTCTCTCTTATTATATATATTCCACCATTTCTTATGTATCTTTCTCAATCTCTCTCTTTCACCTTTTCTTACGCATTTTTCTCACTCTCTCTTTCACCTTTTCTTACGCATTTCTCTCTCTCTCTCTCTCTCTATCTATCTATCTATCTATCTATCTATCTATTTAACCCTTTCTTACACAACTTCATCAATCACTATCTTTCCCTCTTTCACTCTTTCTTACACAACTTCATCAATCACTATCTTTCCCTCTTTCACTCTTTCTTACGTATCTTTCTGAATCTCTCTCTCACATTTTCTCTCATTCACATTTACTTACGCATCTTTCTAGATATTTCTATGTCTCTGTCTTTCTCTCTCTTTCACCCTTTCTGACGTATCCTTTTGAATCTCTCTCTCTCTCTCTCTCTCACTCTGTTTCATCCTTTCTTGTGCATCTTTCTCAATATTTCTCTCTATCTCTCTCTTTCAGTACTCATGATTTCTCTCTTTCACCCTATTCTTACGCATATATCTCTCTCTCTATAAGCATCTTTCTCTCTCTCTCTGTCTCTCTCTCTCTCTCTATATATATATATATATATATATATATATATATATATATATATATCTTCTTCTTCTTCTTTCCTTCCTCATCTGCCTTTCAGCGTCGAGGGGAGATATAATTTGCGGTCTTTTGCTCTTCTGTTCGCCTCTGCTGCTGTTATGTTTCCTAGTGCTTCTAATATTCCATCGACACATCTTTTTCGTGGTCCACCCTTGGGTCTGGTGTTCTAACGTTTGTTGAAGGCTCGTTGTGTTGTGTTTTGTTCTTTCTGCCTTGTCACGTGGCCAAACCATTTTATCTGTTGTTTCCTTATATATTCTATGGCGGGGGCTATTCCTAGCTTTTTTCTCAGTTCTTCATTTCTGATCTTATCTCTCAGACTGTTTCCCGTCATTCGTCTAACACATTTAATCTCTGTAGAGGTTATTTTTCTTATTGTTCTTGCATCTAGGGTCCAGGTCTGGCATTGGTAGCACAACGTTGGGATGAAGATTGTATTGTATAGTGCTCGTTTTGCCTCCAGAGTTATTTCCTTGTTGGACGATAGTGGTGATAACTGTCCAATGATTTGACAAGCTTTGTTGCATCTTGATTCTATCTCTGCTGTTTGAGAATTATCGTTTGTCATTAGACTTCCTAGGTATTTGAATTCCTCTACTTGTTTTAGTTGTCTGCCTTCTATAGTTATGTTGATGTTCTGTTTATTTTTGGCGACATTCATGACTTCTGTTTTGTTGATGTTGATTTTCATGTTGTATTTTGTGCCTGAGATATTGAGTTTGTTTAAGTGTTCTTGTAGGTCTTCTATTGTTTCATGTATTAGTGCCTGATTGTCTGCAAATAGAAGCTCGTTGATCTCCTCTGTTTCTGATGGGTTGGCTAGCTTGCATATATGGTCCATGTAGGTAATAAACAGTAGGGGGATAGTACGCACCCCTGTCTTACACCTGATCTAACTTCGAAGTGGTCTGTGTAGCCTGCTGCTGTTCTGACCCTGCAGCTGCTGTTGATGTAGATACTTTTAATAAGGTTGGTTAGATGTTGGATTACTCCGTATGTTGTTAGTATCTCCCACAGTTGTTCTCTGTTTACTCTGTCGAATGCTTTTTCCTGGTCAATGAAGGCTATGTATAAGTTTTGATTGTGTTCTGTCGTTTTTTCTGCAAGCTGTTTTAGTGTGAATAGTGCGTCGGTACATCCTCTGTTTTTTAGGAACCCCATTTGAGAATCACTTAACTGTAGTTCTATTATTGGTCTCAGCCTTTTTTCCAAGATTTTGGCGTATAGCTTTCCTACATGGCTGAGAAGAGATATACCTCTATATTGATTGCAGTCTCTTTTGCTACCTTTCTTTTTCCATATTGGTATGATGATTGCCTGTTGCCAGTCTTCTGGGGCTTGTTGTTGGTGCATTGCATTTTTTATTAATTTTTTTTCCTTTTTATCAGTAACACATTAATTTGCTAATTTCTTTTTTTTTTTTATTTTGATAAATTGTTGTTTCTCTTTATTACTTTATACACATTTAAACATAATTGTACCCCTCCAAGTTGCCACCTCCCCCCCCCCCCCCCGGCAGGCATTCTCACTGTGCTCTTCCCTTAACCTGATATCCCCATCCCTCTTTCCTAATTTCCACAATTCACGTTCAAACAGACAACTCCCCTTATTAGTGCCAATGTGATGTCTATCTAAACAACTAATTTAAAAATCGATTGATTCAAATCAAACTGACTCTACAACCCTTTAAAATCAATTTCCCCTCAATCAGTGGGTGAAAGAAGCAGAATTTTGCCGCAGAGATCCTAACTACTTGAGGTTAGCACTACATGGCATGTGGAAGGAAGATTTGGAGAGAAATGAAGAGAAAGTTGGTTTGCTCGACCAGCGCTATGGTTGTGATGGTTTGGGCTGTAATAGTAATGTAGCAGTGAACCAGAATGTGGTAGAAAGTGTGCAAGCAGGGAAATATAACATAGGTGGATAGGTTCAAGATTGTGCGGTCTGGGCAGTTCTAGAAGAGTGAAAGAGGTGACGTGTGGTGTAGCAACTAGGAGACAACGGAAAGTTAGAGTGGCAGAATTGGATTGGCTGAATGAGGAAGCTTGGGATAGCAAATAGGGGGATATATAAACTTGGGAGACTCTCAACGGCGGAAGGTTGAACATCATAGTCAGAGCAGAAGATCGTTCAACGTCGTAGTTAGAGCAGAGTAGTTCATAGTCAGGGCAGAACGTTCAGTAGTGTAGAGCAGATCACAGACTCAATAATTAGATGTAGTCAGTAGTTAGCCGTAAGTCTCTCCTGGGTCAGTCCAGCTGTGAGAAACTACAGAGATGATAGATTGTGAGCATTTATAAAAAGGTATGAAATAAACTTGACAATGTTGTGAAGATCTTGTTTGGTCACTCGTCAAGTAGAGGTCTGACCTTGAGTGTGGTGACACTGTAACAGGGTGAGGTCGTCATAGGTTGCAAACTTGATCACCAAAATTTAAGAATAAGAAAACACAAGTTTAGTCCAAAAATGTTAAGCTAATCCTATTTTTTAAAAAAAGTAAAGTACCCCCGTCACGCCAAGTGGTGTATAGGGAATATGGTGTTAATGACCATAAATTTTACCGACCTTCAGCACATGACTTTTGGTGTGATGTAGTCGGTATTACGCCCGTGCCGCTTTACTTTCCCAGAAAAAAATGCGGTACCCATTTAAGGCTGGGTGAACCCGGAAGACGTCGGATGGGATCGAACCCTACCCCTTGTCCTTTGTAGTCCAGTTCACTAACCACTGAGCTATCAATCCTTTAATATATGACTGTGAAACATGGGGAACAAGAAAAATGACAATCATGAGGATACACACCTTCATTAATGGATGCACGCGCAGAACAAAAGGATGGAAATGGCAGGACAAAATCATCATCATCAAGTACCATGCCTGCTGGCGTAGGTGATCATGTCTCTCCACAGCTTTCGATTTCAACAGTTATTTATCAATTCTGTTGTTGACCTTCTGCCAAGCCATTTTCTTAAGCTGTCTGGTATTTTTTATCTTTGCTTCCCTCTATCTCTTCGTCCCTCAATTTTTCCAGTTGTTACAATATATTCCAGTTGTTCTCTTCTATTACATGGCCAAAAAATGATGATTGTTTCTTCCTAATATTGGAAATTAGCTCTCTTTTTGCTTTGACCTCTTTCAGAACATCTTCATTACTCTTCTTAGCTGTCCATGGTTTTCTCAACATTCTTCTGTAAAACCACATTTCTACAGACTCCAGTGATTTTCTTGTCTGTTGTCTTATTGTCCATAATTCGCATCCATATGTTAAGACTGGCTCTACGTTACATTTAAGAACTCTTTTTCTTGTTTCTATTGTCAACAATTTATTGCATAGTATCTTCCTCATTTTTTGGAAAGCTGCTTTTGCCTGAGCCATTCTGCATCTCACCTCTTTTGTACATCTTCCGTCTGAGGTTAACAAAGTTCCCAAATATTTAAATTCATTTACCTGTTTTAATATTGTCCCACTTGTCTTTATTTTGCACTGAGGTGATGTCTTTTTCTTTGTTGTTACCATTACTTCTGTTTTTTTTTTTTTTTTTTTTTTTTGCTATTAAGGCTGAGTCCTTTATTTTTGCTTTCTTTCACTATAATGTCCAACTCTTAGCGATTAAGACTGTATCGTCAGCATCTTCTTTTTTTCTTCTACATTTTTAGCTTCCAGTGGAGCATAGGTCTTCAACTAACACTTTCCAAGTCATTCTGTTTTTTGCCATTCTTTTAAGATCATTCCATGTCTTCCCCATCATCTTCATCTCTGCTTCTATCCGTCTTCTCCAAGAATTCTTTGGTCTTCTTCTTTGTTTTTTCCCCAGAGGATTCCAAAAAAGGACCTTTCATCAGCATACCTTAGATTATTTATATTATGACCTTCAAATTTTATTCCACCTATGCCCCTTATGGATTTTAAAATAATCTCACTATAAATATTAACCAAATTCGGTGACAGTACACAGCCTTGTCTAACACCCTGTTTTATTTGTTGAAACATTCCCAATTGGTTTCCGGTTCTTATGGCCGCTGTTTGTTGCCAGTACATGTTCTTTATTATTCTTAGATCTTTGATGTCTACGTTTATGCTTTCTAAAGTGTTGATTATTTCTTGGTTCTTTACTTTGTCAATTGCTTTGGTGTAATCTATGAGACATAGGTATAGATCTGTTTTTTCACCTCTATTGAGGTTAAAATGTACCAGTCAAATATCAGGGGATACAGCAAAGACGATGGTGCTGGATAGACCAGTACAATACCAGGGGATACAGCAAAGACGATGTCGCTGGATAAGACACATACTGCGGACGGAAGTCAACTGAAAGTATTACACAACATGCATTTTTTGGAATCCCCAAGAAAAAAGACAAAGAGGAAGGGAAAATACTCTTGGAGAAGACATATAAAAGCAGAGATGAAGATGATGGGAAAGACATGGAATGATCTTAAAAGAGTGGCAAGAAACAGAACGGCTTGGAAAGTTTTTGTTGAAGACCTATGCTCTACAGGGAGCTGAAAGGAAGAAGAAGAAGAGGAAGAGGAAGAAATAATCCAAAAAATAGTTTTGGGTAAATTGTTTGAAATAGCGAGAGTTACCGATTTGTATACTAAAATAGTTGAAACATTTCTTTCTTTCTTTCTTTCTTTCTTTCTTTCTTTCTTTCTTTCTTTCTTTCTTTCTTTCTTTCTTTCTTTCTTTCTTTCTTTCTTTCTTTCTTTCTTTCTTTCTTTCTTTCTTTCTTTCTTTCTTTCTTTCTTTCTTTCTTTCTTTCTTTCCTTCCTTCTTTCTTTCTTTCTTTCTTTCTTTCTTCCTTTCTTCCTTCTTTCTTTCTTTTTTTTCTCTCTTTCTCTCCTACACACAGTCAACTTTATTTGTAATATTACCTGCGAGCCGAAAGTGGATCGCCTAAAGTCTGTGGCGTTTTGAGCATTGCAAGAAAAAAGGGTGGGTGGGGTGGGGAGGAAGGGTTGTAAGAAAAATAACGTCGGCCGTCTATAGCTGATATAGCTGAAAGCGTCACAAGCTTTGGGTGATTTCCGGAAAACATTCTAAGCCCGCAGACCTTAGTATAGTTAGCTGTGTCCTGCAAACTGCTTTTTTTCTTTCAAGATTCTTCTTTTAAATCACAGTGTCCTATCTCAGTGCAAAATAAATACAAGTTGAACAATATTAAAACAGGTACATTAATTTAAATATTTGGGAACTTTGTTAACCTCAGACGGAAGATGTACAACAGAGGTGAGATGTAGAATGGCTCAGGCAAAAGCAGCTTTCCAGAAAATGAGGAAGATACTATGCAATCAATTTTTGACAATAGAAACAAGAAAAATAGTTCTTAAATGTTATGTAGAGCCAGTCTTAACATATGGATGCGAATCATGGACAATAGGACAACAGACATGAAAATCACTGGAGTCTGTAGAAATGTGGTTTTACAGGAGAATGTTGAGAGTACCATGGACAGCTAAGAAGAGTATTGAAAATGTTATGAGAGAGGTCAAAGCAAGAAGAGAGCTAATTTCCAATATTAGGAAGAAACAATCATCATTTTTGGGCCATGTAATGAGAAGAGAACAACTGGAATATATTGTGACAACTGGGAAAATTGAGGGACGAAGAGATAGAGGGAAGCAAAGAGAAAAGATACCAGACAGCTTAAGAGACTGGTTTGGCAGAAGGTCAACAACAGAAATGATAAATAGCTGCCGAGATCGAAAGTTGTGGAGAGACTTGATCACCTACGCCAGTAGGCACGGTACTTGATGATGATGTGTTATCTCACTCTCCTCATTTTCTCTCTCGCTCTCTCCTCGGTCACCTTACATTTTTCGTTTTTTGTTGAACTCGTTCTTTATGGTAGCATTAGATGGACAATACGACATCGTGATGACAAGGTCAACAACCCACAACTGATCAAGACCTTACCAATTGATCTCTCCAGGGACAGCGTCAGAGGAGATTAGTTAAGAGGGTAAACATCGCCGTAGCGAGGTCTGTTGATATAGAAGACCTATCAATGCAATCTACAGACGGTGGGGATTTTTTTTTTTTTTTCAAACAGGAAAAATTAATCCGTGGTTGCTTCGTGAAGTTACCCTCCCCTGATCTCATGGGCAGTGAGATCCGATGTCAAGCCCTCGCTATGGTTGTGAGATCCAATGTCTAGCCCTCTCTGGGTAGTGAGATCCAATGTCTATCTCTCTCTGGGTAGTGAGATCCAATGTCTAGCCCTCTCTTTGGTAATGAGATCCTATGTCTAGCCCTCTCTTGGGTCGTGAGATCCAATGTCTAGCCCTCTTTTCGGTAGTGAGATCCATTGTCTAGCCCTCTCCTGGGTAGCGAGATCCAATGTCTAGCCCTCTCTTGGGTCGTGAGATCCGATATCTAGCGCTCTCTTGGGTCGTGAGATCCGATATCTAGCTCTCTCTTGGGTCGTGAGATCCGATGTCTCTCCTTCTCTTGGGTAGTGAGATCCGATGTCTCTCCTTCTCTTGGGTAGTGAGATCCGATGTCTCTCCTTCTCTTGGGTAGTGAGATCCGATGTCTCTCCTTCTCTTGGGTAGTGAGGTCTTACCCTCTCGGATAACGGCAACTAACAATTGATCCTGCGTAGACTTTGATCCCACCCTCACTCTAAATTTCTCACTTTCTTCCCACACTCACTCATCGCCATCTTCCTTCCTCTCTCACTCACTATTCCTCATTTACTCTCTCTCTCTCTCTCTCGTTCTCATCACTCCCTATCTCTCATCCACGTTTCCACTCTCTTTCCCTCCCTCTCATCTCTCTACCTCTCTCTCTCTCATCTAATCTTCCCCTCTCTCTCCCTCTTAACTCATTCCCTCTCTCCCTTTCTTTCCCTAACTCTCTCCCTATCTCCTCTCCTTCTCTTCACTTAAAAAAAAATCCCTGCCAGTGTTTCCTTTTTGCCCCAGAGAAACCAAAAAAAAAAAAAAAAAAAAAAAATGAAAACAAAAATGTATTCCCTAATTAGCAAATATTTAGAAATAGCCACCGGACATATTAGATCAGCGAGCCGCGTGTTGCCGACACCCTCTCCCCCTTCCCCCCAACCCTTCTTTTCATTAACTGGTTAATTAGGCTATAGCGGTGACCTCACTGCACTCCAGAGACCCCAAAAGGTACTTAGTTGATTTGATGAAGGTGAAGATAACGCACTGCGATAGTCTCGGTAGCTGATTGGTTAGGAGTCAACGTTCCCGTCATGCCTTGCTAGACGTATAAGGAATATGACGTTAGTGACCACGTTTTTAGATGAAAACGGCAAACATGCGTGAAAGACATCGCCAATGATAGTACATTTTTACGGTTGCTTAGATAGCCGCATAGCTCAGTGGTTAGTGAACTGGACTACAAAGGACAAGAGGTAGGGTTCGATCCAAACCGCGGCGGCTTCCGGTTCATCCAGCCTTTAATGGGTACCAGTTTTTTTTTCTAGGAAAGTAAAGCGGCACGGGCGTAATACCGACCACACTACCCCAAAAATCATTCATGTGCCGAAAGTCTGTAAAATTTATGAACACCATATTCCCTATACGCCACTTGGCGTGACGGGGGTTCTTTACTTTTTTTTACTAATTAGATGGCCGTGTGTCTAGCGTTTGTTTCTCGTGACAAGGCGCTGTGTCAAGAAGTACGGGCTCGATCTTGCTTCAGGTTGTCTATTGTCCTTTGTTTTTTTTCCCTTGTTGATTATTTGCGATATTTTTTTCCCGAGTGTTGTAAACAAACATACCCCTTCCTCTGAATTGATTCGCTGATTATCGCTTCGGAAGTTTCCACCATAAAAATATTCATTTATTATTATTTGTCTCCAGTCTAAACCACTGGAAACTACTACTCGTGCTGTTTCGTCCTATAACTTTTTGTTAAACAAAGTAAATAAGAACGAAGATCTACTGGTGATGGGGGACTTTAACGGGAGACCAGGAAAACGCAATTATGAGAACTCCAAATATCTGGGCCCATTTGGAGATAACACAAATAGAAAGAACGAAAATGGCAACCGACTGCTTGAATTATGCAATCAACATGAATTATACATAACTAACACTTTCTTTAAGCATAAAGACTCACAAATATACACCTGGTATAAATGGAACGATAGCAATTGTAAAAGTCAAATAGATTTCATCCTAGCGAGAACACAAAGGAAGAGGAAAATCAGAGACAGCAGAGCGGTACCTAACATCACAAATGACACAGACCATAAAATGGTGCTAATAACCACCCAGAAAGCAAAACAAGACAACAAGAACCAATTGAAAACAAGAAAACAATCCGAAAGGACAATACAATTAAGCCAACTTAAAACAGAAGACAAAAAGAAAGAAATAGAAAAACAACTAGAAAACCAATTTAAACAACTACCACAACAAATAACTACAGTAGATAACGAGTGGCTCATATTTAAAAAAAATCATTGACGAAAATAGCAACCACAATATGCGGAAATCAGCATCCAGAGATTTCTATAGAACAATTAAAGCCATAAGACAAAAGAAAGACAATTATGACCCAACTGAAATCATCAATGATAAACGAGGCCAAGCAATAACAAACAAAGCGCAAATTTTAACGAGATGGAAAGAATATTTCGAAGACATTTTGAATGTAGAAACAACAAGTCCAAAAACACACAAAAAGCAACTAATAGTTGGCGATAAAGAACCAAATATACTAATGGAAGAAATAGAACAAACATTACGACAAGCACCAAGAAACAAAGCCCCCGGAATCGATAACATCCCAGTAGAAATGCTAACAGCAGCGGAAGAGGCAGGATGTAAATGGCTACACAGAATATTCAACGCTGCATGGATACAACAGCAAGTCCCAGACGATTGGAAACAGTCCATTATATTACCAATATGGAAAAAGAAGGGCAGCAGAAGAGACTGCAACCAATATAGAGAAATATCGCTACTAAGCCACACAGGGAAGTTATGTGCCAAGATAGTTGAACAAAGATTGAGACCAATTATAGACCCACAACTAAGCGATGCTCAGATGGGCTTCAGGAGGAACAGAAGTTGCACAGATGCCCTATTTATTATAACACAACTAGCGGAGAAAATAATAGAGCATAATAAAACACTATATACAGCTTTTATTGACCAAGAAAAGGCGTTCGATAGGGTGGACAGGGAACAACTATGGACCGTATTGCCCTTGTACGGAGTGAGTCACCACCTAGTAGAGATAAGCAAGAGCCTCTATGAAAGTAGTCGCACTACAGTAAGATCTTCAGCAGGCTACTCTAAACGTTTCACCATTAACTCCGGAGTAAGACAAGGCTGCGTGCTTTCCCCTTTACTTTTCATCACATATATAGACAATATATGCAAATTAGCATTCCCAATCAAAGGAAGTATACCAACAAGGATGATAACAAGCGATAACACAAAAGAGAACAAAATATACGTACCAGAAAACAGCAGAAGAGAGGAAGAAATAAATGAAATACTATTTGCAGACGACCAAGTTCTGATACATGAAACAACTGAGGACATACAAGGACATATCAATAGGCTAAACAACACTTGTAAACAATACAACATGAAGATCAACATAAACAAAACCGAAGTAATGGCAATAGTGAGAAAGAAAGAAAAACTAAACATCATAATAGATAATACAACTTTGAAGCAAGTAGACAATTTTAAATATCTGGGTAGCACGTTAACACAAGACAATAACCAAGAGACTGAGATAGATATAAGGTGTAACAAAGCATGCCAAGTTATAGGCCAAGTATCAACACTATTGACAAACAAAGCAATAACTACGGAAGCAAAAGGGCAATATACAAATCAATTTTTCTACCAACTCTGTGCTATCAGTGCCAGAATTGGACGCTGGACTCTAGAACAATAAGAAAGATAACGACCACCGAAATGAAATGTGTCAGAAGAATGACAGGAAACAGCTTAAGGGACAGAGTAAGAAACACTGACCTGAGAAAGAAACTCGAAATTGAACCAGCCATCGAATACATAAAGAAACAACAGATAAATTGGTTCAGCCACATAACAAGACAAAAAGAACTAACAATGACTCAAAGAGCCATAAATAAACGCTACGAAAACGTCAGATTAAGAGGAAGACCGAGAAAGAGATGGATAAAGGGAATACTAGAGTCACTAGGAGGAATAACACCAGAAGATGCCAACAGAAGAGCAAAGAATCGCAGATTGTATCTCCCCTCGACGCCAACGGCAACAGAGGAAGGATAGAAGAAGAATACTGTTTGTCTGCAACGCAAGTATTCAGTCCGACCCTATCCGGAAGATACTTGTCTCAATAGGTAAATGCAGATACACAATGTATTCCCAAGCAGTCTTCGTAACCCTGTGCTAGTGTGCTATAGTCATGACTACACATGCCTGAGAGACATCGCCAATGATAGCAACATTTTTAGTTAGCTGAGTTGGCCGTGTGCTCTAGCATTTGGTTTCTCGTGGCAAGGCTCTGTCCTGAGGAGTACGGGTTCGATCGTACTTCGGACCATCTATTATTCTTTGTAATTTTTTTTCCGTAGTTGATTATTTGTGATTATTTCCCGAGCGCTGTAAACATACCTCATCCCCTGAAGTGGTTCGCTGATCTATCACCTCGGAAGTTTCCATAATAATAATTAAAAAAAGTAAAGCACCCCCGTCACGCCAAGTGGCGTATAGGGAATATGGTGTTAGTGACCATACATTTTATATACCTTCAGCACATGATTTTTGGGGTAATGTGGTCGGTATTACTCCCGTGCCACTTTCATTTCATCATGTGCCATACCGGTTGCGATACCATGTGCGATCATGTCCCTCCACAATCTTCTATCTACAGTGCATCGTATCAGTTCTGTTGTTGACTGTTTTCCATGCCATAACACCAAGCTATCCAGTACTTTCTCTCTTTGTCGTCCGCGATCTCTCTTTCCTTTTATTTTGCCAGTTGTAACCAAGTATTCCAACTTTCCTCTTCTCATGATGTGTACGAAAAATATTGATTGCTTCTTTCTGATGTTTTTTAAGAGCTCCCTTTTTGTGTTGGCCTCTTTGAGAACTTCCTCATTGGTCTTTTTAGCTGTCCAGTGAACTTTCAACATTCTTCTGAGAAATCCCATCTATGTTTCCTCTAATCGTCTTTTCATTTGTTTGTCTACTGTCCATGATTCGCTTCCATAAAAAATGGGTAAACCGAAAGCCGTCGGTTGGGATCGAACCATACCTCTTGTCCTTTGTAGTCCAGTTCACATCATAATAATATTCACTTATTATTATTTGTCTCCATATTTCTTGGTGATCTGGTCAGTATCACGCCATGTCGCCATTACCTGCCAGTAAAATCTCTACTACCTGTGTGTTGCTCTCACCAGTTTTATGTCCCCACCGAAGTCTCAAAAGACTGAATATTTTGTATGAAAATTACTTTTTCCTATTTTTCACCGAACCATTTGCGCAGGTGTCCCTCGCTATACATGCAGATATTCTCTGACTTTAGAGCTACCATCATTTTTTTATCGTCGAGAATTTTGCCATTTTGAGCAATTTTTTTCTGTCCTATCAATGTTGCCCCGGGCAGAAGCATATTTCCCTACCCTCTTTCATTTCCAACTGACAATGGTTCTTTGACGTGCGCAACATGTACAGGGGTCTTCCTTTTTTGTGGTCGTTATCCAAGATGGACAAACATCATTACACAGAGACTAGAGGAGGGTGAGATCCCGTCGAAATTAAGGATCCATAGTGAATCATTGCCACCGCGCGTGGTAGGATGCAAACCCGGGACCCTTCGTGTTCAGAAGCTGACGTCTTTTTTTTTTTTTTTAGATCAACCGGGTTCCATGCATATTTTTCGAGGCTGGGGAAACCCAAATGCCCTTTTAGTCCGGGGAAAAAACGTCAACCAGTTCTTGGTTTTAATCTGGACCCTTCTGATCAGGACTTGATCGCACCAGCCACCGAGGCTCTGATTGGTTGAATACCAATTTAGCTCTACTCTCTGATTGGTTGAATACCAATTTAGCACTACTCTCTGATTGGTTGAATACCAATTTAGCTCTACTCTCTGATTGGTTGAATACCAATTTAGCTTCTACTCTCTGATTGGTTGAATACCAATTTAGCTCTACTCTCTGATTGGTTGAATACCAATTTAGCTTCTACTCTCTGATTGGTTGAATACCAATTTAGCTTCTACTCTCTGATTGGTTGAATACCAATTTAGCTTCTACTCTCAGATTGGTTGAATACCAATTTAGCTCTACTCTCTGATTGGTTGAATACCAATTTAGCACTACTCTCTGATTGGTTGAATACCAATTTAGCTCTACTCTCTGATTGGTTGAATACCAATTTAGCTTCTACTCTCTGATTGGTTGAATACCAATTTAGCTCTACTCTCTGATTGGTTGAATACCAATTTAGCTTCTACTCTCTGATTGGTTGAATACCAATTTAGCTTCTACTCTCTGATTGGTTAAATACCAATTTAGCTTCTACTCTCTGATTGGTTGAATACCAATTTAGCTCTACTCTCTAATTGGTTGAATACCAGTTTAGCTTCTACTCTCTGATTGGTTGAATACCAATTTAGCTTCTACTCTCTGATTGGTTGAATACCAATTTAGCTTCTACTCTCTGATTGGTTGAATACCAATTGAGCTTCTACTCTCTGATTGGTTGAATACCAGTTTAGCTCTTCTCTCTGGTTGGTTGAATACCAATTTAGCTCTACTCTCTGATTGGTTGAATACCAGTTTAGCTCTTCTCTCTGGTTGGTTGAATACCAATTTAGCTCTACTCTCTGATTGGTTGAATACCAGTTTAGCTCTTCTCTCTGGTTGGTTGAATACCAATTTAGCTCTACTCTCTGATTGGTTGAATACCAATTTAGCTCTACTCTCTGATTGGTTGAATACCAGTTTAGCTCTACTCTCTGATTGGTTGAATACCAATTTAGCTCTACTCTCTGATTGGTTGAATACCAGTTTAGCTCTACTCTCTGATTGGTTGAATACCAATTTAGCTCTACTCTCTGATTGGTTGAATACCAGTTTAGCTCTACTCTCTGATTGGTTGAATATCAATTTAGCTCTACTTTCTGATTGGTTGAATACCAATTTAGCTATACTCTCTGATTGGTTGAATACCAGTTTAGCTCTTCTCTCTGGTTGGTTAAATACCAATTTAGCTCTTCTCTCTGATTGGTTGAATACCAATTTAGCTCTTCTCTCTGGTTGGTTGAATACCAATTTAGCTCTTCTCTCTGATTGGTTGAATACCAATTTAGCTCTTCTCTCTGATTGGTTGAATACCAATTTAGCTCTACTCTCTGATTGGTTGAATACCAATTTAGCTCTTCTCTCTGATTCGTTGAATACTAATTTAGCTCTTCTCTCTGATTTGATTGGTTGAATACCGATTTAGCTCTTCTCTCTGATTGGTTAAATACCCCTTTGGTTTTTCTCTCTGGTTGGTTGAATACCAATTTAGCTTTTCTCTCTGGTTGGTTGAATATCAATTTAGCTCTTCTCTCTGATTGGTTGAATAGCAATTTAGCTCTTCTCTCTGATTGGTTGAATACCCCTTTGGTTTTTCTCTCTGGTTGGTTGAATACAAATTTAGCTTTTCTCTCTGATTGGTTGAATAGCAATTTAGCTCTTCTCTCTGATTGGTTGAATACCAATTTAGCTCTTCTCTCTGATTGGTTGAATACCCCTTTGGTTTTTCTCTCTGGTTGATTGAATACCCGTTTAGTTCTTCTCTCTGATAGGTTGAATACTCTTTTAGTTCGTCTCATTCCTCGTTTATCAGCTCGTGTTTTGATCTAACTAAAAAAAAAAAAAAAAAACTCTCACTCTTCTCGTCTCTTTAGATATTTCCTCTCACTCCTTTCCGCCCAGCTCCAACACTTTCTCCCGCTCACATTCTCGGTCTCTCCTCTCATATTCTTTCTACCCCTCTCACTCTCTGTCTCCCTCTCTCGCTCTCTGTCTCCCCATCACACTCTCTGTCTCCCCTCTCATATTTTTTCTATAACTCTCACACTCTCTGCCTCCCTCTTATACTCCCTGCCTCCCTCTCATACTCTCTGTCTCTCTATCATACTCTCTGACTCACACTCTCTGCTGATACTCTCTGACTGACTCTCTGTGCCTCTCATACTCTCTGATACTCTCTGCCTCACTATGATACTCTCTGACTGCCTCTCACACTCTTTGCCTCCCTCTCATACCCTCTGACTCCCTCTCACACTCTCTGTCTCCCCCTTTCACTCTCTGACTCCCTCTCGCACTCTCTGCCTCCCCCTTTCACTCTCTGACTCCCTCTCACACTCTCTGTCTCCCCCTTTCACTCTCTGACTCCCTCTCACACTCTCAGTCTCTCCTCTCCTCTCATACCATCTAACATCTCACTTTTCACGGCTATGCTCTCACTCTATATTTCCTTTCTTACTCTCTATGTTTATAAATTTCTGTACATATCCCCCTCACTCTTTATCTCTCCATGATCCCTGTCTCCCCTCACTCTCTCTTTCTCCCTTTACAATTTTTTTAACCTTCACTCTCACCCCCCCCCCCTCTCTCAATCGTCCCTCCCTTTCAATCTTTGTCCCACTCTATTTTTATCTATCCCACATGTCCCAGCACAACCCGTTTATTCACACTTCCTTAACCCTCATGGCTAACGACCCGAGATGATAGCATCTTCTCCCCTGACCCATCCAAGACCTAATTCTTCTCCCAGCATCCCACAAACCTCACTTAATGGTAATCAGGCTCACTCGATCCTAATATAAATAATACGATACCAACGCTTGGCTAGAGTCCGTCTACTGGTATCTGGAGTGTCCCTCGGTTTTATTGTTCCCTCGATCTCCTCTCGGTTTCACAATTGAAGATCTCTGGAATTGGTAATTAAGAACAGTCCGGGTATAGATGAACACTGATAGGTCAATCGGTCTTTAATGTTGCTATCTTTGCCAGGATCAATTTTTTTTCTCGGAATCACACGGTGGATTTTTGTAGATACTGAAGATAACGACCGCATATCCTAGTGCAGGCGCCCCGTAGTGGACAGGTCTAAGTTTCTGTTTTAACGGATGACATATAAGGTATGGGGCAATTGTGAAGAATTCCTGTCGACAGCCAGAATCGCTGAGACAAGTTATCGGACTCTGTAACAAGCTCAGTAGGAGGAAAGTGACAACTGCAGAAGAAGATGTCATCATCATCATCATCATCATCATCATCATCACCATCACCATCATCATTATCATCATCATCATCATCATCATCATCATCATCATCATCATCATCATCATCATCATCATCATCATCATCATCATCATCATCATCATCATCATCATCATCATCATCATCATCATCATCATCATCATCATCATTATCATCATTATCATTATCATCATCATCATCATCATTATCATCATCATCACCATCATCATCATTATCATAATTATCATCATCATCATCATTATCATCATCATCATCATCATTATTATCATCATCATCATCATCATCATCATCATCATCATCATCATTATCATCATCATCATCATAATCATCATTATCATCATCATCATCATCATCATCATTATCATCATCATCATCATAATCATCATTATCATCATCATCATCATCATCATCATCGTCAAGTACCGGGCCTGCTGGCGTAGGTGATCATGTCTCTCCACAATTTTCGATCTCGACAGTTGTTTATCATTTCTGTTGTTGACCTTCTGCCAAGCCATTCTCTTAAGCTGTCTGGTATCTTTTCTCTTTGCTTCCCTCTATCTCTTCGTCCCTCAATTTTCCCAGTTGTCACAAAGTTGGCACAGCTGGAAGTTGTCAGCGACCCACAGCTGATGGCTTGCGCCAGGATCGGTGAACCAGAACCATCCAGCTGTTCTCTTCTCATTACGTGGCCAAAAAATGACGATTGCTTCTTCTTAATATTGGAAATTAGCTCTCTTTTGGTGTCATAAAAACAACAAAACAGATAGTTTTAACTCTACGGGGAAGCGAAACCACTTAGGGACCGGATGGTCTAGAGGTAAGACGTTGTTTTCTGGAAAAGAAGACCACTGGGTAGAAACCCACCACATACGGTGGGAATTCTCCTCTTCGAATACGTGATTTTTTTTTTCGTGACGTGACCACCCCACGTTTTCTGAGTAGTGAGACCCAACATCTAGTCCTCTTGGATAAAGGAAAGAAAAAAAAACAGAAGACTCCATGAGCACTCTGCGCACGTTGAACAACACTTGGCAGTTGAAAGCCCAAAGTAGTAAAACAAAATGACCATTGCGCGAGTAACAATGTTTAAGTTAGAATGTGAAAACGAATGTACCGCGCTGAAAGGCTTAGATATCACGGCTTGTCGTAAAATAGCGACACAACACATCCACGCTGTTATGGGGTTAAACGCTGAAGAAGTAAACTTCCCTAAATGTTCTATCTAAATTTGTCTAACGGAGGCGAAGGCGCGCCTCGCAGCAGCACAGCTGGAAGTTGTCAGCGACCCACAGCTGATGGCTTGCGCCAGGATCGCTAAACTAGAACTATCCAAACCCCGCTCCACCTCTCCGCGGTGCCTCTATTACATGAAAGACTAACCTATCTAGTCTGGCCAAGCGAGTAGGGATCGAAGAGGAAGGAAAACCTGGTACTCAAAAATGAGGTGCTGAAGTCGGATGTGTTGGGCCGGAAGACGCAAATATCACAGTTATACTGCAAACCGCAACACAACGCAGACACGCTCACTTAACGTCCTTTTAAGGGCGGATGATGAAGAGGTGTACTCCTTTAGTCATCGGGCGAACGCAATCAAGCAATTGGTCCTACACAAACCGGGCCTACGTAGATCTTAATCTAATTCTACTTAATTAACTTAAGACTTCGTCTTAATTTGGATATATTTTATTGCTACGGCTTTTTCCCCCTATTTTTGCTGTGTGCCATGGGTTCTCTATACGACTGGAGAATAAAGACCGCATGCCCAGTGTAGTCGCCACGATGTGTTTCATCGGTCACAGAATCATAGAAGTCTGAATCTAAGTATATTTTATTATGTCTATAAACATATGTTGTATCAGTCTCTTTGCAGACCTATATATGATAATTTAACCTTAATCAGACCTTAATCTCTCTCTCTCTCTCTCTCTCTCTCTCTCTCTTATATATATATATATATATATATACACACACACACACATATACATACATCATCATCATCATCATCATCATCAAGTACCAAGCCTGCTAGCGTAGGTGATCATGTCTCTCCACAACTTTCGATCACGACAGTTATTTATCATTTCTGTTATCCATTCTCTTAAGTTGTCTGGTATCTTTTCTCTTTGCTTACTACTATCTCTCCGTCCCTCAACTTTCCCAGTTGTTACAATATATTCCAGTTGTTCTCTTCTCATTACACGGCCAAAAAATGATGATTGTTCCTTCCTAATATTGGAAATTAGCTCTATTTTTTGGCTTTGGCCTCTTTCAGAACGTTTTCATTACTCTTCTTAGGTGTCCATGGTATTCTCAACATTCTTCTGTAAAACCACATTTCTACAGACTCCAGTGATTTTCTTGTCAATTGTCCTATTGTCCATGATTCACATCCATATGTTAAGACTGGCTCTACATAACATTTAAGAACTCTTTTTCTTGTTTCTATTGTCAAAAATGGATTGCATAGTATCTTCCTCATTTTTTGGAAAGCTGCTTTTGCCTGAACCATTCTGCATCTCACCTCTTTTGTACATCTTCCGTCTGAGATTAACAAAGTTCCCAAATATTTAAATTCATTTACCTGTTTTAATATTGTTGTTGACGATTTGCCACGAGTTGATTCGAGCATGTTGCCCTTTGACTCATAAGATGTGGCGGATCGTAATGGCTTTCTTGACATTCCCGGCTCTTACTGGAGAGGTTGGATTTCGTCTGTCCCAGACTATTCTGGGAAACTACTAGTCCAGCCCAGAGGTACTGCAATACTGGGTCCTCTATATCAGTGACAGCCACCACTACAGGGAACACGGCGATCCTAGCTTCTGGTAGCCAGCATGGTTTGACGCAGACTGTTACCAGGGGAGACCACGAGGAAGTAGAACTGCTAGGTCTTTGTCCCCTGGTGGTGCGCCCTTATTGCTATTGCGACCGCAGGTCGCAGGCGCTTATGCTCCCCCGTTTTAATATTGTTCTACTTGTCTTTATTTTGCACTGAGGTGATGTCTTTTTCTTTGTTGTTAACATTACTTCTGTCTTTTTGCTATTAAGACTGCGTCCTTTATTTTTGCTTTCTTTCACTATAATGTCTAACATTTCTTGTAACTCATTTTCACTCATAGCGATTAAGACTGTATCATCAGCATGACTTAGATTATTTATATTAACATACATACATACATATAATGCACATATAGCAAGAAAGCCCAACGTAGAATATTCAACTCAAACGTATTATCAACACTTACCTACGCATTTGAAAGCTAAAACAAAAGTGATTGAAAGAAAACTAAACGCTTTTGAAGACAAATGTCTGAGAAGAATACTTTGTATACAATGGAATGAATTCAAGAATAATATAGAGATAAGAGAAATGGTCATGCAACCAACGATCTCATCTACAATGGAATGAATTCATGACTAATATAGAGATAAGAGAAATGGTCATGCAACTAACGATCTCATCTACAATTAAGGAAGAGAAGATGGACATATGTCGGATATATTCTAAGAAGAGACATAAAGACAGCTTTAAAACAAGCTCTTCTATAGAAATCATCAGGATACAGAAAAAGAGGAAGATCTAGAGAGCCATTGAAAAGAACACTTATAAGAGAAGCATGGTTGGCAGGCATAGACTCATTAGATAAGAACGAACATCTCGGCCAGAATAGAGATGGGTGGGGAAAAAATACTACAAGCCCTAAGCGACATCTAACGGCCGGGAAGGACCAATATACACACACACACACACTCGTCGATCTAAATATAGCCCAACGAAGAATGTATATTTCTGCTCAACATTGATCCTATTTTTACATCGGTATGAATTTAGTAAACAGAGGTAATGATCATGTCGAAGAAACTACATGTACATGTGGACAGGCGCCCCAGACTGCTGAACACATACTTCAAGATTGCACTGAATATAGTAGACTGAGGAAAATCCATTGGCCCATAGATACAACACTACAGACACAACTATATGGGCCACTGCAAGAATTACAAAAGATAGTAACATTTATACAGGAAACGACATTGCAGATATAGACAATACTTCAGGCGAACGAAAGATAGATAGATAGATAGATAGATAGATAGATAGATAGATAGATAGATAGATAGATAGATAGATAGATAGATAGATAGATAGATAGATAGATAGATAGATGGATGGATGGATGGATGGATGGATGGATGGATGGATGGATGGATGGATGGATGGATGGATGGATGGATGGATGGATGGATGGATGGATGGATGGATGGATGGATGGACGGATGGACGGATGGACGGATGGACGGATGGACGGATGGACGGATGGACGGATGGACGGACGGACGGACGGACGGACGGACTGACGGACTGACGGACGGACGGATGTCGAAGAAACAATCATCACCATCATGCAGCACAAAAATAAACCGGACAAATCTGAAACAAGCGAATAAATACTTGGACACAATAATAACATCAGATGGAAGATGCATACAGAGATGAAAAGCAGAATAGCTCAGACCAAATGGAATTTCAGAAAACGAAAAACATCTTATACAACAAATCTATGTCATAGAAGTGAGAAGGAGAGTTCATCGGTGCTATATAGAACCAATTCTAACCTATGGGAGCGAATCATGGACAATTGACAAACAATGAACAGATGATTAGAGGGATTTGATTTCTTAGAAGAATGTTAAAGAGTTCCCTGGACAGCTAAAAAGTCCAATGAGGAAATTCTCAAAGAGGCCAACACAAAAGGGGAGCTCCTAAGAAACACCAGAAAGAAACAATGACATTTTTCGACACATCATGAGAAGAGAATAGTTAGAATACTTGGTTACAACTGGCAAAATACACGGAAAGAGAGATCGCGGACGACAAAGAGAGAAAATACTAGATGGCGTGGCGTCATGGCACGGGAAAAAAAACAACTTAACAATAGAACTGATACGATCCACGGTGATAGAAGATTGTGGAAGGACATGGTCGCCTACACTAACCGGTACGGCACATGATGATGATGACGATAGCTCCAGTTTTACGTAGATGCTCATCTTACTCTGTATACAACCTTAATCTCACTGGACATAAAACATCACTGGCTACTTGTAAATCTTAATATTCACTACATAAATATTTTTGTTGTTGTTTACTTCCCATAAATCATTATTATAATCTTTATTATAATCTTTATTATAATCTTTATTATAATATTTATTATAATCTTTATTATTTTGTTATAACAACAAAACAAATATCAGCAGGGCTGAAACTAAGAATGGCAAAATGTGACATCTTCTCAATATTCCTGTATGGTGCAGAAACATGGACATTAGACAAGAAAACAGAACAGAAAATTGAAGCCTTTGAAATGAACTTTTATAGAAGAATAGGTAGAATTGGATGGAAAGAAAAGATAGCAAATGATGTAGTTTTAAAACAAATGAAAATAAAAAGAGAACTACTAAATACAATTAAGACACGACAAATGAAATTTTTGGGGCATGTTAAAAGACACAACAGCTTACTAAAATTAATATTGGAAGGAAAAATACATGGTAAAAGAGGCAGAGCCGCCAAACCAAGACTAACATGGACGAGTAACATCAAAAGATGGACAAGTCAATCTATGACAGCGAATCAATTCAGAGGAAGAGGTATGTTTACAGCACTCGGAAAAAATGACAAATAATCAACAACAGAAAAAAATATGGACCAAAGCAGGATCGAACCGTCATTATTTCCGAGTGCTGTAAACATACCTCTTCTTCTGAATTGATTCGCTGATTATCGCCTCTGAAGTTTCCCTCTATAATAATATTCATTTATTATTATTTGTCTCCAATCTATGACAACCTGCACCATCAAAGCAAGAAACAGAGTAGAATGGTGATCCATTGTAGCCAACCTTCCTTGCGGAGAAGGCACACGATGATGATGATGAAATCTTTATTCAGTTCAACTTAAACCATCATTTTGCAATGGGGGGAGTCTGGTTGTTCTCTAGGCATGACGCTGGCCTCGAGACAGAGAGGTTGTGGGTTCAAATCCCGGCTGTACCAGTTGGGGATTTTTATTTGTGATTTCTCTCTGTGGCAACCACCCCCCCCCCCTGGTCTCAGCAGCGAGGCCCGGCTTGAAACGTCAATTTTTCATGGTCGTAAAAAATACGAGTACCTCCGAATATGTAGTTATCTGCCTGTGTGGCGAGGGACCCCCTGTGCAGCACAAGTCCAGTTCCTAGTGTCTAGGGACTTCGTCAGAGGTAAAAGCTTTCGAACGAATTTATAAAAAAAAAAAATATATAAAAAAAAGAAGGAAAAAAAAAACTTGCCGTGAACAAATCTCTGTCTTCATCTACATAATCTTTACCTTTGTTTACATAAATTATAACCTTGATCTACATAAATCTTAATTCTGTTGTACATAAATTATAACCTTGATCCACATAAATCTTAATTCTGTTGTACATAAATTATAACCTTGATCCACATAAATCTTAATTCTGCTGTACATAAATTATAATAGTGATCTACATAAATCTTAATTCTGCTGCACATAAATTATAACCTTGATCTACATAAATCTTAATTCTGCTGTACATAAATTATAACCTTGATCTACATAAATCTTAATTCTGCTGCACATAAATTATAACCTTGATCTACATAAATCTTAATTCTGCTGCACATAAATCTCGCCCAAACCCGCGAACTCAACCTAACAATTCTTCCCCCAGTCCGCGATGAAGCAGTTCTCAGTCTCCATTTGTCACGTCAGCTGCTGACGCCATTTTCTCCCATTTTCATTAATTTGAATTTAAGTTACTCCTGATTTATCTCTGGCTAAAATGGCGCTGTGTGAGAGTTATCTTGTAGACTACTTTCTCCCTCCCTCGTTTGCATTTCAGCCTAACCTCTTTTGTCGTCTTGTTGCAGGGTATTTCCAGGATCGTGTTTGTCCATCTTATTCGAGAGCATTTTCTCGGTCTCTTGTTTCCGTAGCGTTTGTTAAGAGCCACGTGAATTGTGTTTGGTTAGTTTTTTTTTTTTTCTCTCTGTCTTGTGAAGTGGTCTAACCGTTAATGTTGCTCCTTCATATGTTCTACTTTCTGAATTGGAGAGATTGCGGGGTGGGGGGGGGGGGGGGGGGGGGGGAGGAGTCCCTAGCTGCAAAATAAGAAAGTCATGAAGAGTGAACACTGACTGTTGTAAGATAATATGCTACTTTGAGTGTAGTAAGATAATATACTACTTTGAGTGTAGTAAGATAATATACTGCTTTGATTGTAGTAGAAAATATTCTGCTTTGATTGTAGTAAGATAATATACTATTTTGATTGTAGTAAAATAATATACTACTTTGATTGTAGTAAGATACTACACTATATTGATTGTTGTAAGATACTACACAACTTTGATTATAGTAAGATACTACACCACTTTTATTGTAGTAAGATACTACTATATGTTAATGATAGTAAGATACTACACTATTTTGATGGTAATAAGATACTACACTACTTTTATTGTAGTAAGATACTACTATATGTTAATGATAGTAAGATACTACACTATTTTGATGGTAATAAGATACTACACCACTTTTATTGTAGTAAGATACTACTATATGTTAATGATAGTAAGATACTACACTATTTTGATGGTAATAAGATACTACACCACTTTGATGGTAGGAAGATACTACACTATTTTGATGGTAATAAGATACTACACTACTTTGATGGTAGTAAGATACTACACTATTTTGATGGTAATAAGATACTACACTACTTTGATGGTAGGAAGATACTACACTACTTTGATTATAGTAAGATACTACACTACTTTGATGGTAGTAAGATACTACACTACTTTGATGGTAGTAAGATACTACACTACTTTGATTATAGTAAGATACTACACTACTTTGATGGTAGTAAGATACTAAACTTCTTTGATGGTCGTAAGATACTACACTACTTTGATGGGAGCAGATACTACACTACTTTGTTTGTAATTAGATACTACACTACTTTTATGATAGTAAGATACCACACTTCTTTGATAGTAGTAAAATGCTACACTACTTTGATTATAGTAAGATACTACACTACTTTTATTGTTGTAAGATACTACTGTATATTAATGACAGTAAGATACTACACTATTTTGATGGTAGTAAGATACTACACTATTTTGGTTATAGTAAGATACTACACTACTTTGATTAAGTAATATACTAAACTACTTTGATTGTAGTAAGATGCTACCATACTTTGATGGTCTTAAGATGCTGCACTACTTTGATGGTCGTAAGATGCTGCACTACTTTGATGGGAGCAAGATACTATACTACTTTGATGATAGTAAGATACTACACTACTTTGATTGTAGTAAAAATACAACACTACTTTGATTATAGTAAGCTACTACATTACTTTGTTGATAGTAAGATACTACACTACTTTGATGATAGTAAAATACTACACTTCTTTCATTGTAGTAAGATGCTGCATTACTTTGATGATAGTAAGATGCTACATTACTTTGATGATAGTAAGATACTACACTATTTTGATGATAGTAAGATACTACACTTCTTTCATTGTAGTAAGATACTACATTACGTTGATGATAGTAAGATACTACACTACTTTGATGATAGTAAGATACTACACTATTTTGATGATAGTAAGAAGCTACACTACTTTGATGATAGTAAGATACTACACTACTTTGATGATAGTAAGATACTACACTATTTTGATGATAGTAAGATGCTACACTACTTTGATGATAGTAAGATACTACACTACTTTGATGATAGTAAGATACTACACTACTTTGATGATAGTAAGATGCTACACTACTTTGATGATAGTAAGATACTACACTACTTTGATGATAGTAAGATACTACACTACTTTGATGATAGTAAGATACTACACTACTTTGATGATAGTAAGATGCTACACTACTTTGATGATAGTAAGATACTACACTACTTTGATGATAGTAAGATACTACACTATTTTGATGATAGTAAGATACTACACTACTTTGATGATAGTAAGATACTACACTACTTTGATGATAGTAAGATACTACACTACTTTGATGATAGTAAGATGCTACACTACTTTGATGATAGTAAGATACTACACTACTTTGATGATAGTAAGATACTACACTACTTTGATGATAGTAAGATACTACACTACTTTGATGATAGTAAGATGCTACACTACTTTGATGATAGTAAGATACTACACTACTTTGATGATAGTAAGATACTACACTACTTTGATGATAGTAAGATACTACACTACTTTGATGATAGTAAGAAGCTACACTACTTTGATGATAGTAAGATACTACACTACTTTGATGATAGTAAGATACTACACTACTTTGATGATAGTAAGATACTACACTACTTTGATGATAGTAAGATACTACACTACTTTGATGATAGTAAGATGCTACACTACTTTGATCGTAATGTTAAGCACTTCAATGTTGAACATTCATATTTAAATCGATTCTCACTGGACTCCAGTGGATCTCAAAGTGTGTGCTGTGGTTCCCAGGTTTACCACTAAACTTTGGTAAAGGCGCCGAGATGACCCAGGAGGGCCCACCTCCACTAAATTGTCAAGAAGCAAAAGGGCTGAAACACTTGCTCGACAGTTAACGCTTCTAATGTTGAGATTGCCTCCTGCGTATGCCTATTTCCGACAGCGGCTTTCTGGCCCAGTTCGCTCACTGCCTTGTGAGAAGAATCGGGAGAGTTTGAAGGCTACAGGAGTAAACCCAGACAGAAAATCCGGAGGGAGGGACGTTAAGGTAGTCGGTGGTGTATATCTATATTCTGGCTTCCCCAGCAACTTAGGCTGTGAACGTAAGAACCTCGTCCTTCCTTCGGAACTATTATAGAGGGAAATCAGGAGGAAAATAGGGGGGGGGGCTGTTAGTGCTTTTTGGGCAAAGCACTATCTCCATATTATTGGCCCAGGCATAGCAAGTATGCTGTAATGTCAGTTCCATCCTCGTTAGGACACAGCAGAAGGAAGACACAATCTCTCATACTCGGCGCATGGAAGGTTAGAACCATGTGTTCTGGATTTAATAACACCAACTTTACGAATGTAGAAAACATCAGGAAAACAGCGCTCATCGACATGGAGCTGCAGAGACTACGTGTTGATATTGCAGCCGTCAAGGAAACAAGGTTTGCGAATTGTGGTTCAGTCAGGGAGAAAAATTACACCTTTTTCTGGCAGGGGCTAAAGCCTGAGCAGCCTCGCCTACATGGAGTGGGTTTTGCTGTTCATGATAAGCTCAAACATTCTATAAACACCCTCAATAAATGGTACTTCAGAACGCATAATAACACTAACAGTCCATTCAAAAGCTGGACCAATCAATATTATTGTTACATTCCATGCGTCAAACCAGCGCCCATGACTTCGGTGGAAAATTCAGAAAGAAACAACTCTTGGCGTACAGGTTTCTGTTCAGTGGAAAATAAAAACAAGAATCTTAGAATTTATCTGATCTATGCGTGGGTAAAAAGAAGTAAAACGTAAAGAGCCCCCGTCACGCCAAGTGGCGTATAGGGAATATGGTGTTAGTGAC
Organism: Megaustenia siamemsis; assembly: GCA_032433765.1. Classification (NCBI taxonomy): domain Eukaryota; kingdom Metazoa; phylum Mollusca; class Gastropoda; order Stylommatophora; family Ariophantidae; genus Megaustenia; species Megaustenia siamemsis. Next base: position 11,394,140 of record JAVIAB010000104.1, read on the forward strand.
CCGTCACGCCAAGTGGCGTATAGGGAATATGGTGTTAGTGACCCGTCACGCCAAGTGGCGTATAGGGAATATGGTGTTAGTGACCCGTCACGCCAAGTGGCGTATAGGGAATATGGTGTTAGTGACCCGTCACGCCAAGTGGCGTATAGGGAATATGGTGTTAGTGACCCGTCACGCCAAGTGGCGTATAGGGAATATGGTGTTAGTGACCCGTCACGCCAAGTGGCGTATAGGGAATATGGTGTTAGTGACCCGTCACGCCAAGTGGCGTATAGGGAATATGGTGTTAGTGACCCGTCACGCCAAGTGGCGTATAGGGAATATGGTGTTAGTGACCCGTCACGCCAAGTGGCGTATAGGGAATATGGTGTTAGTGACCCGTCACGCCAAGTGGCGTATAGGGAATATGGTGTTAGTGACCCGTCACGCCAAGTGGCGTATAGGGAATATGGTGTTAGTGACCCGTCACGCCAAGTGGCGTATAGGGAATATGGTGTTAGTGACCCGTCACGCCAAGTGGCGTATAGGGAATATGGTGTTAGTGACCCGTCACGCCAAGTGGCGTATAGGGAATATGGTGTTAGTGACCCGTCACGCCAAGTGGCGTATAGGGAATATGGTGTTAGTGACCCGTCACGCCAAGTGGCGTATAGGGAATATGGTGTTAGTGACCCGTCACGCCAAGTGGCGTATAGGGAATATGGTGTTAGTGACCATACATTTTACAGATCTTCAGCACATGATTTTTGGGGTAATGTGGTCGGTATTACGCCCGTGCCGCTTTACTTCCCAGAAAAAAAATCCGGTTCCTATTTAAGGCTGGGTGAACCCGGAAGCCGTCGGTTAGGATCGAACCCTACCTCTTGTCCTTTTGTAGTCCAGTTCACTAACCACTGAGCTATCGCGGCTTATGATCAGATGTGAAAGGGAGCCGCGCGTGTCATCAGCTTGGGAACCATTGATGTACTCTAACACCTTCGCGGCCATTATTACTCACTCGTTGTCATGGTTACTCAGCGTATACTGCCATAATTGCAGGGCAGCGGCGAGGGCACACAGGCACAATCTTAAAAAAAAAATGGTTAACGCAACAAACTGTGATTGCTCAAGCAAACAATCGAGATTTTAACCGGACGGACCTCAAAGGTAAATAATCTGGCAATATTAACGGATGAGTGGCGGTATAAGGAATGACTTGGCCTTACAACTCTCATTAATTATTTTAAAAATAAAAAAAATGGTGGCTTTACGCCTTTTAGCGACAAAGCCGAAATCTGCCGGAGAATCATAGCTGATGGCTTGTGTCGAGATCAATGAACCCAAACTATCCAGATCATGCTCCACCTCTTCGCGGTGCCCCTAGAAACAAACTAACCAGTCCGGTCTGACCAAGTGAGATAGGATCGAGAAGGAAGGCAACTCGGTACTGAAAAATGCCGTGCTGAAGTCGGATGCGTTGGGCCGAAAGGCGCAGATATCACATTTCTACTACAAACAAACAACGCAACGCATACACGCCAACTTAACGTCCTTTTAAGGGCGGATGATGAAGAGGTCCTTTATTCATCAGGATAACGAAAGCAAGCAAACATATTAAACAGCGATCTAGCCAAGTTGGCTTGTACAAGAATAATTTTAGAACGTTCGTGTTGAAATTTTGGTTGTTTTAGAATACCCACCGTATTGATATTAGTATATGTTGGACTTCCTGTCAATATGGCAGATAGGCGGCAGAAACCATTGAGGCTCATTCTGAAAAGTGTTCCCTGATGCAGTTTCCTCATATTCTAAGTCCTGCTTGCTGCCGGAGCTACTGAGTTTAATGCTCTGTGCACACCGTGAACTGTGTTTTTCATCCGGATTGTCCTTGATTATTCCAATTGCTTCTGATGAACGATATCGTTTGACGAAGGACAGTTCAGCTGCGTTCACTTTCAGTGCCGTTTGGCCTTATGTCTTTTGTCGTGTGTTGTTGCTGCTATGATGGAGACTGTCCCTGCCTTTCTTTCTTTGCATCCTTCAATGAAATGAGATGTTAATTCGGATAATTCCACTGGCATGGGCGGTTAAGCAATTGTGGATTTTAATTCGTTTACAGTGATACCGGGGCTTTCGACTAACTATAACCATAACCATAACCATAACCATTAGTAGGAAGCCGCGATAGCTCAGTGGTTAGTGAACTGGACTACAAAAGGACAAGAGGTAGAGTTCGATCCCAACCGACGGCTTCCGTTCACCCAACCTTTAATGGGTACCGGATTGTTTTCTGGGAAAGTAAAGCGGCACGGGCGTAATACCGACCACATTACCCCAAAAATCATGTGCCGAACGTCTGTAAAATGTATGGTCACTAATACTATATTCCTTATACGCCACTTATCGTGACGGGTGTACTTTACTTTTACTATAACCATTTGTATATTTTGTTTTGTTCTGTATCCGATGAAGGCGTTTCCCTAAACGTTGTAGTTTGTCCCGCCTCTCTATTAATTTAACTACTTAATACCATTCTGTGTTTATTTTACCCATAACCTGATATGGCAGTAGAACATCGTTCAGGAATGTCAATATAGAAGTAGAACATCGTTCAGGAATGTCAATATAGCAGTTGAACATCGTTCAGGAATGTCAATATAGCAGTTGAACATCGTTCAGGAATGTCAATATAGCAGTAGAACATCGTTCAGGAATGTCAATATAGCAGTAGAACATCGTTCAGGAATGTCAATATAGCAGTTGAACATCGTTCAGGAATGTCAATATAGCAGTAGAACATCGTTCAGGAATGTCAATATAGCAGTAGAACATCGTTCAGGAATGTCAATATGGCAGTAGAACATCGTTCAGGAATGTCAATATGGCAGTAGAACATCGTTCAGGAATGTCAATATAGCAGTAGAACATCGTTCAGGAATGTCAATATGGCAGTAGAACATCGTTCAGGAATGTCAATATAGCAGTTGAACATCGTTCAGGAATGTCAATATAGCAGTAGAACATCGTTCAGGAATGTCAATATAGCAGTAGAACATCGTTCAGGAATGTCAATATAGCAGTAGAACATCGTTCAGGAATGTCAATATGGCAGTAGAACATCGTTCAGGAATGTCAATATAGCAGTAGAACATCGTTCAGGAATGTCAATATAGCAGTAGAACATCGTTCAGGAATGTCAATATAGAAGTTGAACATCGTTCAGGAATGTCAATATAGCAGTTGAACATCGTTCAGGAATGTCAATATAGCAGTTGAACATCGTTCAGGAATGTCAATATAGCAGTTGAACATCGTTCAGGAATGTCAATATATCAGTAGAACATCGTTCAGGAATATCAACCCCTTCATGCTAGATCTTAGTAGTTGCATCAAAACTGAGGCCCCGTGCGATATTTAACATCATCATCATCATCATCATCATCATCATCATCATCATCATCATCAAGTATCGTTCCTGCTGGCGTAGTTGGCCATGCCTCTCCACAACTTTCGATCTTGACAGTTATTTATCATTTCTGTTGCTGACTTTCTGCCAAGCCATTCTCTTAAGCTGTCTGGTATCTTTTCTCTTTGCTTCCCTCTATCTCTTTGACCCTCGATTTTTCCAGTTGTCACAATATATTCCAGCTGTTCTCTTCTCATTACATGGTCAAAAAATGATGATTGTTTCTTCCTAATATTGGAAATTAGCTCTCATTTTGCATTGGCCTCTTTTCAGAACGTTTTCATTACTTTTCTTCGCTGTCCATGGTATTCCGAATATTCTTCTGTAAAACTACATTTCTACAGACTCCAGTGAGTTTCATCTCTGTTATCCATGATTCACATCCATATGTTAAGACTGGTTCTACATAACATGTACTCGTTTTCTTGTTTCAATTGTCAAAAATGGATTGCACAGTATCTTCCTCATGTTTTGTAAATCTGCTTTTGCCTGAGCCATTCTGCATCTCACCTCTGTTGTACCTCTACCATCTCAGGTTAACATTGTTCCCAGATATTTAAATTCATTTACCTGTTTTAATATTGGTAACATTCAGCCGCGCCTTGCATATTAGGTGCTTGCTGAGGATTGGATCTTTTTTTTTTTTTTCGTTCGCCAGCTTTTACCTCTGACGAAGTCCCTAGAGACTAGGAACTGCATTTTGCGTGTTAATTCATTTTTCCCTGGCAGCGCGCGTGCACAGTCGTCCCTCGCCGCACAGGCAGATAACTCCGATGGATGGTACTCGACGTTTGAAGCCGGGCGGTAATTGACGTTTGCAGCCGGGCCTCGCTGTTGTGACCAGGGCTGGTTGCTGCAGAGAGAAATCATAAATAAAAATCCCAACCGGTGAAGCTGGGATTTGAACCCGCAACCTCTCTGTCTCGAGGCCGGCGTCTTGCCTCGAGAGCAACCAGTCCCCCAGGAGGGGATCTGAGCACCTATGGACATGTTCGGAATTCAATGATGATAACCCGCAAATAACTCAATGTTGATAACCCGCTAATAAGTCAATAACTCAATGTTGATAACCCGCTAATAAGTCAATAACTCAATTTTGGGTGGTCTTGTTTCCACTCGGAATTATATCGCCGTTGAAACATAGATTCAACTGTTTTCATCATTGTGATTAGATGGTTTCCTTGTGCTAGTTTCGCTTCTTTATTTAGCTACTTTATCTGCCTACATTAAAATACCTGGTTGTAACCGGCAACATACAATGAAAGACAAATTGTCGACGACATAAAAGAAGATACTGTATAATTTGGTGTCGTGGCACGGTAAACAGTTAACAACATAATTCATACAATGTACTGAGAACGGTACTGTATATATATATATATAACCAGTTCTGACTTACGGCAGCGAATCATGGGACATAGACAAAAACTGAAAAGACAATTAAGACAATTAGAGACCACAGAGATGGGATTTCTCAGAAGAATGTTGAAAGTTCCCTGGACAGTTAAAAAGACCAATGAGGAAATTCTCAAAGAGGCCAACACAAAAAGGGAACTTCTAAAAACATCAGAAAGAAACAATCAACATTTTTCGGGTACATCATGAGAAGAGGAAAGTTGAAGTTTGTTACAATTGACAAAATAAACGGAAAGAGACATCGCAGACGACAAAGAGAAAATAAATACTGGAGAGCTTGGTGTCATGGCATGGAAAATGGTCAACAACAGAGTTGATACGATGCACTGTAGATAGAAGATTGTGGAAGGACATGATCGCCTACGCCAACCGGTATGGCACATGATGATGATGAATGAGAACAGAGAATTATGAAAGGACATAATCGTCTTCGTCATCTGGTACGGCACATGATGATTTTGATCCGCATCGGCTTGTAGATGTGATGGTAACCACTGAATTCCTGCTCTCTGGAAGTTCTAGCAGACCTGCACTAGAACTGTCTTCAGGTTATCGAGCTGCCCGCGACAGCCGTTACAGCGACCCGGAGATGTGCATCATGAACTGCACACCTTTTCTTTCAGAACGCGACACGTTCACAAAAACTGTACGATCGATCAGGATGAGCTCTTTGTTGGTTGCTGGAAGGAAGCTGGGCAGATATGAGAACGCCCAGTCTGCAGTAATGCCATTCTGTTCTAAAGTTTGAAGCCTAGTTCGCCATTACTGAGGGTTTTCATTGATGCTGCTACTGACAGCTCATCTGTCAGTATCACCAATTTCTTGTGGTCTTTTTTTGTTTGATGGCCAAATCTGCTGTCTTTGAGGATTTCAGTTTTCATAGTTCTTCTTCTTCTTTTCATCTCCCTGTGGAGCATAGGTCTTCAGCAACATTTTCCAAGCTGTTCTGTCATTCTTTTAAAATCATTGCATGTCTCCCCATCCTCTTCATCTCTGCTTTCACCTTTCTTTTCCAACAACATTTTGGCTTTCCTCTTTGTCTCCTTTCCCGGGGATTACAGAAAAGGACCTGTAGTGTAATACTCTCAGTTGGCTTCCGCAGTATGTGTCCTTAAAATTGCTCGAGTCTTTTCCTATGGCTGTGGCTTTAGTTAGTTCTGTCTTGGCATTTGGTCTGAGAACCACTCCCATGTTGCTTTCTGGCTGTGAGATACCCTGTAACCCAAAGTGATTTGTTCCACTTTAAAAAAATATTATCCATGATTCGCATTCATAAAAGAATATGTTTGCGTGTTATGAGAACAAAAATAATGGAAAAGCGAACCCAAAGGAAAGACGAATGAACGACAGGCAGAAAGTTGGGAGAATCGAACAAGATGGATGTTTTCGATTTGCGGAATTTGCATTTCGGGTGCCCGTAGTTCATGAAATGGAAGGATTAGGGATTGAATTAGATTGAGCGATAGGGGGAAGGGCACGGGGAGTTTGGGGAATAAATCAAGGGCTGACGTGAACACGGATTGTAGTGCTATTTGTCGTCGTTGATGTATTTGTTTTCGAGTTATTTTTGTGCTGATAAATTAGTTCATCGGTTTCTACATTTCTAGTTTACTAGTTCTGATAATATGTTAAAGTGATAAATTAGTTCATCGGTTTCTACATTTCTAGTTTACTAGTTCTGATAATATGTTAAAGTGATAAATTAGTCCATCGGTTTCTACATTTCTAGTTTACTAGTTCTGATAATATGTTAAAGTGATAAATTAGTTCATCGGCTTCTACATTTCTAGTTTACTAGTTCTGATATGTTAAAGTGATAAATTAGTTCATCGGTTTCTACATTTCTAGTTTACTAGTTCTGATAATATGTTAAAGTGATAAATTAGTTCATCGGTTTCTACATTTCTAGTTTACTAGTTCTGATAATATGTTAAAGTGATAAATTAGTTCATCGGTTTCTACATTTCTAGTTTACTAGTTCTGATAATATGTTAAAGTGATAAATTAGTTCATCGGTTTCTACATTTCTAGTTTACTAGTTCTGATAATATGTTAAAGTGATAAATTAGTTCATCGGTTTCTACATTTCTAGTTTACTAGTTCTGATAATATGTTAAAGTGATAAATTAGTTCATCGGCTTCTACATTTATAGTTTACTAGTTCTGATAATATGTTAAAGTGATAAATTAGTTCATCGGTTTCTACATTTCTAGTTTACTAGTTCTGATAATATGTTAAAGTGATAAATTAGTTCATCGGTTTCTACATTTCTAGTTTACTAGTTCTGATAATATGTTAAAGTGATAAATTAGTTCATCGGTTTCTACATTTCTAGTTTACTAGTTCTGATAATATGTTAAAGTGATAAATTAGTTCATCGGCTTCTACATTTCTAGTTTACTAGTTCTGAAAATATGTTAAAGTTATAAATTAGTTCATCGGTTTCTACATTTCTAGTTTACTAGTTCTGATAATATGTTAAAGTGATAAATTAGTTCATCGGCTTCTACATTTCTAGTTTACTAGTTCTGATAATATGTTAAAGTGATAAATTAGTTCATCGGTTTCTACATTTCTAGTTTACTAGTTCTGATAATATGTTAAAGTGATAAATTAGTTCATCGGTTTCTACATTTCTAGTTTACTAGTTCTGATAATATGTTAAAGTGGTAAATTAGTTCATCGGCTTCTACATTTCTAGTTTACTAGTTCTGATAATATGTTAAAGTGATAAATTAGTTCATCGGTTTCTACATTTCTAGTTTACTAGTTCTGATAATATGTTAAAGTGATAAATTAGTTCATCGGTTTCTACATTTCTAGTTTACTAGTTCTGATAATATGTTAAAGTGATAAATTAGTTCATCGGCTTCTACATTTATAGTTTACTAGTTCTGATATACTTGGTATAGAATGGAACGAATTCAAAACAAACGAGGAAATTAGAGAAATCGCCAATCAACCACTAATATCTTCAGTAATAAAGAAAAGACGATGGTCATACGTTGGACATGTGATGAGAAGAGATAATAATCGAATAGCAAAGCAAGCCCTCATATGGGAAACAACAGGTAAAAGAAAAAGAGGAAGACCCAGGGAGACACTGAGAAGAACATTGATGAGAGAGGCAAGAGCAGCAGGAATCGGCTCCCTCAATGAGATAGAACTGCTTGCACAGAACAGAGACAGATGGCGAGATTTGATAAAATATCTTTAAAAGAAAACTGCTAGAACAAAAATTCATATAGGAGAAGGTGTATCTTGGTCTACGCCCTATGGGCCGGTTACGGCTCGAAAGGTCAATAGATAGATAGATAGTTCTGATATGTTAAAGTGATAAATTAGTTCTGAAATTGTTTTACTGGTGATAAATTAATTCTCTAGATCATCTTTTGCTAAAATTTTAATTCTGAAGCTATATTGTTGTTGATAAATTAGTGTTGCGGTTTTTTTAAATATATATTTGTTTGGTTTAATTCTGAAGTTATATTGATAGTAATAAATTGGTTTCCGTTTGTATCCAAAATGGAAGAATTACTTTCTCCGGCGTGGTATAGAACCGTTGATTAGAGGTTTAACAAGCCGCTATCGTAAAAAACAGAAAGCAACAAGAAAGGTCTCAGTCTGAATAGTAAGAAAACAGAAGTAATGGTTATATCGAAGAAACAATCACCACCATCATGCAGCATGAAAAATAAGCGAGACAAATCTGAAACAATTGCAACGTTTCAAATACTTGGGCACAATAATAGCATCAGATGGGAGATTCACCACAGAAATAAAAAGCAGAATAGCTCAGGTCAAAATAGCATTTCAGAAAATGAAAAATATCTTATGCAACAAATCTATGTCAATAGAAATGAGAAAGAGAGTTCATCGGTGCTATATAGAACCAATTCTGACCTATGGAAGCGAATCATGGACAGCAGACAAACAAATGAAAAGACGATAAGAGGCCACAGAGATGGGATTTCTCAGAAGAATGTTGAAAGTTCCATGGACAGCTAAAAAGACCAATGAGGAAGTTCTCAAAGAGGCCAACACAAAAAGGCAGCTCTTAAAAACATCAGAAAGAAGCAATCAACATTTTTCGGGCACATCACGAGAAGAGGAAAGTTGGAATACTTCTTTACAACTGGCAAAATAAAAAGAAAGAGAGATCGCGGACGACAAAGAGAGAAAATACTGGATAGCTTGGTGTCATGGCATGGAAAACTGTCAACAACAGAACTGATACGATGCACTGTAGATAGAAGATTGTGGAGGGACATGATCACCTACGCCAACCGTTATGGCACATGATGATGATGATCGTAAACACGATTTTGTTAATGAAACGTAGACCTGATACAGAATGTGTAAATCAGCAGTAGATAATAAGCTCTCATGTGGGAAACAACAGGTAAGAGGAAAAGAGGAAGACCCAGAGAGACACTGAGAAGAACATTGATGAGAGAGGCAAGAGCAGCAGGAATCGGCTCCCTCAATGAGATAGAGCTGCTTGCACAGAACAGAGACAAATGGCGAGATTTGATAAAATATCTTTAAAAGAATTGAAAACTGCTAGAACAAAAATTCAGATAAGAGAAGGAGTATCTTGGTCTACGCCCTATGGGCCTGCTACGGCTCGAAAGGTCAATAGATAGATAGAAATTAATTTGTGAATTTCTTTGTTGTTGGTGTGTGCTTTCTGAAGTCATTTTTATTCTATCTATCTATCTATTGTCCTTTCGAGCCGAAGACGGCACATAGGGCAGAACCACAATCTCAAAAACAGAAACCTTGCGTGCCAAAATGGCATGAATTATGTCTTGATTTTGTTTGTTTGTTTGTTTATTTGGACCTTTTTGCTAGTGATAAATTCTTTATTGCTAATGTTGTGGTTTCGATAGAGCCCCATTAGTGATCTGGTCGACCAACAAGACGACGGCGATTTATAGACTAAAACACTCTTGCATGGGTATCGGCCATCATTCTTTGGCCATGTAATGAGAAGGGAACAGGTGGAATATATTGTGACAACTGGGAAAGTTGAGGGATAAACGAGATAGAGAAAGCAAAAGAGAAAAGATACCAGGCAGATTAACTCTTCCGTACTTTTTGACGCACTGTGCGCCATGCCAATTTAGTCAGCGTACGTTTCGCCGCATAGTGCGTCACTCTCAAGTTGATTAATCTGAACTGTCATCAAACGATATTCATTTGTACATGTTTTGTATTATCTTGGTATTGGTAAAATATAATTCTTTCTTCAATTATCTAAATATTCAAATATAATATGTTATCATCATCATCAAGTACCGGGCCTACTGGCGTAGGTGATCATGTCTCTCCACAACTTTCGAACTCGACAGTTCTTTATCATTTCTGTTGCTGACATTCTGCCAAGCCATTCTCTTAAGCTGTCTGGTATCTTTTCTCTTTGTTTCCCTCTATCTCTTCGTCCCTCAATTTTTCCAATTGATACAATATATTCCAGTTGTTCTCTTCTCATTACATGGTCAAAAAATGATGATTGTTTCTTCCTAATATTGGAAATTCGCTCTCTTTTTGCTTTGAGCTTTTTCAGAACGTTTTCATTACTCTTCTTAGCTGTCCATGGTATTCTCAAAATTCTTGTGTAAAACCACATTTCTACAGCCTCCAGTGATTTTCTTGTTTGTTGTCCTATTGTCCATGATTCACATCCATATTTTAAGACTGGCTCTACATAACATTTAAGAACTCTTTTTCTTGTTTCTATTGTCAAAAATTGATTTCATATTATCTTCCTCATTTTCTGGAAAGCTGCTTTTGCCTGAGCCATTCTGCATCTCACCTCTTTTGTACATCTTCCGTCTGAGGTTAACGAAGTTCCCACATATTTAAATTCATTCACCTGTTTTAATATTGTTCCACTTGTCTTTATTTCGCACTGAGGTGACGTCTTGTTCTTTGTTGTCACCATTACTTTGGTCTTTTTGCTATTAAGGCTGAGTCCTTTATTTTTGCTTTCTTTCACTATAATGTCCAACATTTCTTGTAACTCATTTTCACTCTTAGCGATAAAGACTGTATCATCAACATACCTTAGATTATTTATATTATGACCTCCAATTGTTATTCCAGGCATGCCCCTTAAGGATATTAAAATAATCTCACTATAAATATTCATCTTCATCATCATGTGCCTTACTGGTGGGCGTAGGTGATCATGTCCCTCCACAATCTTCTATCTACAGTGCATCGTATCAGTTCTGTTGTTGGCTGTTTTCCATGCCATGACACCAAGCTATCCAGTATTTTCTCTCTTTGTCGTCCGCGATCTCTCTTTCATTTTTTTTTTGCCAGTTGTAAAGAAGTATTCCAACTTTCCTCTTCTCATGATGTGCCCGAAAAATATTGATTGCTTCTTTCCGATGTTTTTTAAGAGCTCCCTTTTTGTGTTGGCCTCTTTGAGAACTTCCTCATTGGTCTTTTGATTTGTCCAGGGAACTTTCATCATTCTTCTGAGAAATCCCATCTCTGTGGCCTCTAATCGTCTTTTCATTTGTTTGTCTACTGTCCATTATTCGCTTCCATAGGTCAGAATTGGTTCTATATAGCACCGGTGAACTCTCTTTCTCATTTTTATTGACATAGATTTGTTGCATAAGATATTTTTCATACTATAAATATTACAATCATAATAAGTTATATGTTAGATAAATATAAATATGTCGATTGATTCCTAAAACCATGAACAATTTTGTCTCTGAAATCCCTTCCGTTGCGTCGATAAAAGGCTTCCGTACGGAAAGAGTTAAGAGAATGGCTTGGCAGAAGGTCAACAACAGAAATGATAAATAACTGTCGAGATCGAAAGATGTGGAGAGACATGATCACCTACGCTAGTAGGCATGGTACATGATGATGATGGGTTTCGGATTTATCTGGGACGTAAGATCGCTCTGACATGGTGTTAATCACATTATTCAAAATAGTGCCAACAGGTAAAAACCTATGAACTATGGACTCATCTTCTTCTTCTTCTTTCCTTGCTAATTTGTCTTTCAGCATCGAGGGGAGATATAATTTGTTGTCTTTTGTTCTACTTTGTGCCTCTCTTGCTGTTATGTTTCCTCATCATCATTATTGAGTGCCGTCTCCTCATCGAAGGTTGGCTACCATGGAGCGCTATTCAACTCAATCTCTTGCTTTGATATTGCAAGCTGTCATAGGCTGACTTGTTTATCTTTTGATAATTTATGATTTTTGTTACTCGTCCATGTTAGTCTTGATTTGCCTCTCCCTCTTTTACCTTGTATTTTTCCTTCCAAGATTACTTTTAGTAGGCTGCTATGTCTTTTAACATGCCCCAACAATCTCATTTGTCCTGTATGAATTGTGTTTAGTAGTTCTCATTTTTAGTTGTTTTAAGACTTTATCATCTGTTTTCTTTTCTTTCCGTCTAATTCTTTCTATTCTTCTATAAAATTAGAAAGGCTTCAATTTTCTGTTCTGTTTTCTTGTCTAGTGTCCATGTTTCTCCACCATACATGAAAGTTGTGTGAACACAACATTTTATTATTAAGCGTCATATGCATAAACATTATAACCGAAATTCTGCGTAGATATTCGTTAGGAATGTCCAGTTTGATGTATTCAGCCAGGATAGATAACTACGACTCCCAGCACCACTTAACGGTAAACATTGATTGGAGAAGACAAATACAGTGGCACTAAAGTTACCCTGGCTAAAGCACTCGTGCATTCAGCTCCTCGCAGTCACCTCGGCACTTGCTTTCATCTCTTCACTTAACTCGAGCACTTAAGAGCACCATCGTCGACCACACTTAGGGCTGTCAGACACCTCTTACGGTGTGAGGGACTTACAATGAAACGATGAGGCGGAACTGAGGGTTTGTTGGTGATACAGGACTTTGGCAGGGGCGGACACTTGGGATTCTGCTGTAATTACTTATTGATTTATTGTGAAGCTTTTGTGAAGAGGTGAAGGGAAGACATTTGAAGTTTATGGGAAACTATGAATGGACGATATATGAAGTTTATAGGAAACTATGAATGGACGATATATGAAGTTTATAGGAAACTATGAATGGACGATATTTGAAGTTTATAGGAAACTATGAATGGACGATATTTTTAAGTTTATGGGAAACTATGAATGGACGATATATGAAGTTTATAGGAAACTATGAATGGACGATATATGAAGTTTATAGGAAACTATGAATGGACGATATTTGAAGTTTATAGGAAACTATGAATGGACGATATTTTTAAGTTTATAGGAAACTATGAATGGACGATATTTGAAGTTTATAGGAAACTATGAATGGACGATATTTTTAAGTTTATAGGAAACTATGAATGGACGATATTTGAAGTTTATAGGAAACTATGAATGGATGATATTTTGAAATTTATAGGAAACTATGAATGGACGATATTTGAAGTTTATAGGAAACTATGAATGGACGATATTTGAAGTTTATAGGAAACTATGAATGGACGATATTTTTAAGTTTATAGGAAACTATGAATGGACGATATTTGAAGTTTATAGGAAACTATGAATGGACGATATATGAAGTTTATAGGAAACTATGAATGGACGATATTTTTAAGTTTATAGGAAACTATGAATGGACGATATTTGAAGTTTATAGGAAACTATGAATGGACGATATTTTTAAGTTTATAGGAAACTATGAATGGACGATATTTGAAGTTTATAGGAAACTATGAATGGACGATATTTTGAAATTTATAGGAAACTATGAATGGACGATATTTGAAGTTTATAGGAAACTATGAATGGACGATATTTGAAGTTTATAGGAAACTATGAATGGACGATATTTGAAGTTTATAAGAAACTGTAGAGGGAAGATATGTGAAGTTTAGTGGAAGTTGTGAAGGGAAGATATGTGAAGTTTAGTGGAAGCTGTGAAGGGAAGATATGTGAAGTTTAGTTGAAGCTGTGAAGGGAAAATATGTGAAGTTTGGTGGAAGCAGTGAAGGGAAGATATGTGAAGTTTGGTGGAAGTTGTGAAGGGAAGATATGTGAAGTTTGGTGGAAGCTGTGAAGGGAAGATATGTGAAGTTTAGTGGAAGTTGTGAAGGTAAGATATGTGAAGTTTAGTGGAAGTTGTGAAGGGAAGATATGTGAAGTTTGGTGGAAGCTGTGAAGGGAAGATATGTGAAGTTTGGTGGAAGCTGTGAAGGGAAGATATGTGAAGTTTGGTGGAAGCTGTGAAGGGAAGATATGTGAAGTTTAGTGGAAGCTGTGAAGGGAAGATATGTGAAGTTTGGTGGAAGCTGTGAAGGGAAGACATTTGAAGTTTATATGAAACTTTATAGTTATAGGAAGTAATGTTAATGCCATGACAAATATATTAACATCAAAACAAATATATTAACATCAAAACAAATATATTAACATCAAAACAAATATATTAACATCAAAACAAATAATACCAGGGCAAAAAGTAAGAATAGTAAAGTGTTTTCTTCTTAACTTTTCTGTCTGATGCAGAAATATGGCACGGACACTAGACAAGAACAGAAAATTGAGGGCAGGGAGGTAGGCATGGAGACGGGAGGAAAGGAGGGCAGGGAGGTAGGCATGGAGAAGGGAGGAAAGGAGGGCAGGGAGGTAGGCATGGAGAAGGGAGGAAAGGAGGGCAGGGAGGTAGGCATGGAGAAGGGAGGAAAGGAGGGCAGGGAGGTAGGCATGGAGAAGGGAGGAAAGGAGGGCAGGGAGGTAGGCATGGAGAAGGGAGGAAAGGAGGGCAGGGAGGTAGGCATGGAGACGGGAGGAAAGGAGGGCAGGGAGGTAGGCATGGAGAAGGGAGGAAAGGAGGGCAGGGAGGTAGGCATGGAGAAGGGAGGAAAGGAGGGCAGGGAGGTAGGCATGGAGAAGGGAGGAAAGGAGGGCAGGGAGGTAGGCATGGAGAAGGGAGGAAAGGAGGGCAGGGAGGTAGGCACACACACACACACACACACATCAGAGGCCGGTGGCGTTGTGGTTAGTGTATGCGCCTGCCAGCCTGACGGTTTGGGGTTCAAATCCATTTTTGTTCCGCCCGAAATGGCCCTTGGGTTGCACCCAGCCTCTTTAATGGGAATCATCGATGTTCTCCTAGAAGGAAAGGCGGCGAGGAGGGGACTTGTCACTCCACCTCATGAGGCTGAGGCTTAGTACAATGACGCCCCTAACACTTTATATCCATCAGCAATTGCTATTGGAATGCTTTTAACGTGAGCAGCTTGTGTGTGAGCATCGCTGGGTTAGGGATAAAGTGAATAAGGATTCAGACCCAGCTTGAAGTTCTCTGATAAATTAATTGGTACCTGACTCGTTGAGTTAGTGGAAAGTAATGACAGCGAGAAGAACACTGGCCACATCATTTTCAAATGATGGTTATGGTTATGGAAGGCCTCGGTATCGCTGCAAACGAATTAACATCCGTAATTGCTCAACCGCTCGTGCCAGTGGAATCGTCCGAATTAATATATTATCTCACAACAAAGAAAGGTAGCTGCAGTCCCCATCATAGCAGTCTCAGCACACGCAAAAAGACCAGGCGAAACCGCACACAAAGTGAACCATCTGTTCCCCGTTATACAATATCATCATTCTTCGTGAGCAATAGCAATATCGAAACATGATCAAAACGGATGAAACGCACAGCTCACGGTGTGCACAGATCACTTAACTCAGTAGCTCCGGCAGCAAGCCGGACTTGGAATATGAGGAAGCTGCAACAAGGAACACTTTTCAGACACAGCCTTTAACAGTTCTTGCCGCCTATCCACCATATTGACCGGAAGTTTACGTCCTCCTGAAAATGGTGATCGTCATATTCTTTTCAAATGTATATCACTTGATGATGTTAGGACATTGTTTTTGGTCTCCAGTCTAAATGATGTTTACTGGCGACCATGAAGTTTTCATAGTCTTTCTCTTCATCATCATCATGTACCAGGTCTGCTGGCTTGTGTGATAATGTCTCTCCACAACTTTCTATTTCTGCAGCTCTTTATCAGATTTCCCACCGAACCTTTCTCAAACTGTCGTGTGTGTTTTCTTTATTTTCCATCTGTCTACTTTTTCCTCTATTTTTCCAGTTACCATGATATATTCTAGTTGTCACAGTATATTCCAGTTGTCACAATATATTACAGTCATCACAGTATATTTCACTTGTCACAATATATTTCAGTTATAATAATATATTCTAACTGTCACAATATATTCTATCTCTCACACTATATTCCAATTGTTATAATACATTCTAACTGTCACAATATATTCTAGATGTCATAGTACATTATCATCATCATCATTGAGTGCCGTCTCCGCAACGAAGGTTGGCTACCATGGAGCGCCATTTTGCTCTATCTCTTGCTTTGATGGTGCAGGTTGTCATCGGTTGATTTGAGTACATTATAGCTGTGCCAATACATTCTAGCTGTCACAATAAATTTTAGCTGTCACAATATATTCCAGTTGTAATAATATATTCTAACTGTCACAATATACTTCAGTTGTCACAATGTATTTTATCTGTAAAAATATATTCTAGCTGGCACAATATATTCTAGTGGTCGCAATATATTTTAGCTGTCACAATATATTCTACCTGTCACAACATATTCCAGTTGTCACAGTATAATTCAGTTGTCACAATATATTTTAGCTGTCACAATATATTCTACCTGTCACAATATATTCCAGCTGTCACAATATAATTCAGTTGTCACAATGTATTCTGGCTGTCACAATATATTTCAGTTATCACAAAATACTCATCTTATCACAATATATATATATATATATATATATATATATATATATATATATATATATATTCTCACATGTCACACGTGTCACAATAGTTGTCACATTATATGTCAGCCGTTCCCCATGTGACCAAAATAACGATTGGTTTTCTTATGAAGTTGAACATTCTGTTGTTGTTGTTTTTTCATTTTGCCACTTTAAGAATATTCTACAATTACTTGCATATTTCCCCGCCATTTTAAAACTTGATGTTATCTTACATCAGTTTTTTTTTCCTTGGTTGTCTCATCTGTCGTGCCACTAATGCCCTATTTTGCCATCTCAGTTGATGTATTTCACGGAATCACCTATCTGTTAACGGCCGTATTTTCTTGTCTAACAACACGATGTAACATTATTTTTTTGCAAATTACTCTCACCCTACAACGAAGATATAGCCTTACGTGTCCCCCTCCCCCCTGTCAATTTTCTCATTTATCATTCCCTAATAGCAGCCCCATTTTCCTCACAGTTTGACACGCCACTGAACCCTCGTCCCATTTCTACATTAAGTGCTCTCAAGCAGTCCTCGTTTAGAGCGTGATAACAAGAATTTACCTCATAAACCCGTCATTTTCCACTTGCTGCACGGTGGAGGCCCTCTGGGCATACTCGATTGTTGAAACTGGAGATTGGAAGCCAAAATTATCGGGAAGTTGGTCTAACATTTTCTCAGGCGTCTGGCATGGCTGACTTCTGTTAATATAAATTTAGTCAAATTGGACGTTATTTTAACCATGGGCGGAACGTTAGTGGGAGAAGTAAGGGTAATTGTCTCCCTGTGGGATTTGTGAAACAAAGGGAATTTGGGATAAATTTGATATAGAGAATACGATCGAAGATGACAAATGGAGAATTGCTGTGAGATGTCAATGGAAACTTCTAAAAAATATTCGATTTCTGGGGTATTTGATTTGAAGAGGATGTGTGGGAAATATGAGTGAGGTATTTTGAGAGTACGACATGTATACATACACACACAAATAGAGAGAGGGAGGGGGAGAAAGAGGGAGAGGGGAAATAAGAACAGGGAGGGCAATAGGGGTTGGGAGCATGAGAACGTAAGATAGAGAGAAAAGGGGTAATAGCAAGAGATAGGACTAGTAAGATATTGAGAGAGAGAGAGAGGGGGGAAAGCAAAAGAGGGAAGATAGATGAAAAGGAAAAAAGAAGGAGAGGGGAGAAAGAAAGAGAAGATAGAGAGAAAGGGGGAGAGAAACAGTGAGAATGTGAATAGATAGATAGTAATACATGACCTTTGGCGTCTTGACAGACGGTTTGGAGCAGGCAATCATGATAAGTCAAGACCTTTGGTTTCATGATAGATGGTCGGTAGCAAGCAATCATGATAAGTCAGTAGTTTGGTAAAATATTAGTGTCTTATGCTGGATGCCGCTTTGTTGAACAGCTTCTCTCGTGGCTGAATCTGCCAATATTGGATAGACATATCCATCCACCGAACAAACATGATGTATTCGTGGTACCTGGCCTCGTCTCCCCTCTCCCGCGCCCCCTGTATTCTGATCTTGACATCTGCACTGCCTCGAAAGTTGATGTACCATTTGTTTTACACCTGTTCTCCACGTGCCACGATCTTCAGTCAGACCCTTTCACTTTCTCTCACCGTCAGAGAGCTCACACAAGGAAGCCCTGCAAACATCCCCATATCTCAGCACTGGTCTGCCCTTTGGTCTCTTCCCGTACCCAAGTTCACCGTACAATATTTGTTTGGGAATACGAATGTTTGCCATTCTTCTTACATGACCCAGCCACCCGAGTCTAGGATCTCCAAGTGTTGCCATGACGGATGGGAGCCTGTCTAGCCGCAAGGCATTAGAGATGGTCACTCTGCACTGCCACCCGATGCCCATGAGCCCACGAAGGCAACGCACTTGAAAGCTGTTTAACCCTCTCTCCCACCCACACGGACAGCCCAAATCTCCGATCCGCACAGAAGTGCACTAAGCCTCCAATTCGCACAGAAGTGCACCAAGACCCCGATCCGCACAGAAGTGCACCAAGCCTCCGATCTGCACAGAAGTGCGCCAAGCCTCCGATCCGCACAGAAGTGCGCCAAGCCTCCGATCCGCACAGAAGTGCACCAAGCCTCCGATCCGCACAGAAGTGCACCAAGCCTCCGATCCGCACAGAAGTGCACCAAGCCTCCGATCCGCACAGAAGTGCAACAAACACTCAACTCTGGGAAACTTGAATCCTAGTTCCGAGTGCTAATTTGGCGCCCGCCCATGCTGTATCTCCAAGTTTACCAAATGTGGAAGCCGCCCCTCCGACTCGGGAACCCATTTCACCCTCAAGGGAGACATTGGTTGTGACCATAGAACCGAGATATGTGAACTTTCCTCACAGGTTCAAGGGGTGTATTATTTAATGATATAGCTGCGGTTTTTGGCTACACTTTGTTGAATCACCACATTCTTCTGGATACTTATTGACAGGGATCATAAATCACATGATCTAGCTAGATTGACAATCTTTAATTGCAGGACGGACTCATCGTGAGCAACCAGTGCTGCATTATCAGCGAATAGAAGCTCCTTGATTAGGGTCTCAGTTGTTTTAAACTTTGACCTCAAACGTGCAAGGTTGAATAAAGAGCCGTCAGATCTTGAACGGATGAAGATGTCTCCAGAGACGGTTTCAAACGCATTGTGTAGAAGGGCAGCGAAAAATATGCCGAATAAAGAGTAGTGTATTATCCGCATAATGAGGGATATATGTGAGGCTAGCCTCACATATTTCCTTATATATTTAGTCAACCCTAACATGTCCTAAATTTTTCCTTATATGAGAGTCTAGCCTAACATTGGCGACCGGTCTGGGTGACCTCTCGTTGACATCTCGTGGCTGATGTCTTGTGATCGCTCGTCATTGTGGGGACTCGTGAAATGTGTCGTCGGCGGGGTGACATAACTTTGTACTTTCAAAACAAGCTTATTCAATGCAACTTTTAATATATACCTAAAATTTCTTTGCATCTAATGATAACAACTTACTCAGTACTTGTCCGTAACACTTACACATGCCTAGGTATGTACACGAAGGCGCGTTAATGACTTTAGCAGTTGCCCGCCAAAGCGTAACCAACACCTACAGAAACACACGCGGGTCGCGTTAATGACTTTAGCAGGTTCGCCGTCAAAGACCCCGTTTCTCTGTTCGCTGGAGTAACTTAAACCAAGTCGTCTACATGAGCTGCACTAATGCGTTTAACACATGGAAGCATCAAAACATGAAATGTATTAATGACCAAACCGAACGCTTGGTCATCTAATGACCATGGTCGTACGAATGCGTTTATCAGCTGATCAGTAAAGATCCGTTACTAGACAAAAAAATTTAACGGATGAGCACCTACACACCAGTCTCTGAGAGATTGACCACAGGGCCACGTTAATGAGTTTATCAGCTGTCTAGTGTTGTGGCGTTGTTTTAGAGAGACGGTAAATTAATGTACTATGATATTACTTTAGTGTGGCTATACCAGAGGTGTAACTTTCATGAGTAGTATTTTATATTAGTGTGGTTTTGACAAGGGGACGTAAGTAACTTTCATGGGTAGTAGAGTTAGGACTTGGCCTGCACTAGAATTCCATCATTCCTTCCATTGTAACTTGTAGTTGAAGTAGTAGTAGTTATAGTAGTAGTAGTTGTAGTAGTAGTAGTAGTAGTAGTGGAAGTTGTAGTGGAAGTTGTAGTGGTAGTTGTAGAACTAACATAACTTTCGTTTAGTAGAGTTATGACAGAGGCGTAACTTTCATGAGTAGTAGAGTTAGTAGTTTAAGTGTATTAGA
This sequence comes from Megaustenia siamemsis, assembly GCA_032433765.1. Taxonomy (NCBI): domain Eukaryota; kingdom Metazoa; phylum Mollusca; class Gastropoda; order Stylommatophora; family Ariophantidae; genus Megaustenia; species Megaustenia siamemsis. The sequence continues at coordinate 11,414,644 of JAVIAB010000104.1, forward strand.
ATTTCACGGAAGTGATCGAGTTTACATCTGATCCATCTGGTGACCACGGTCGTCTTCCTTCCTTGTAGCCATGTTTGGTAATACATTCGTTTAGTGGGGCTTATGAGAGGGGCGTGACTTTTTTCGTGTGTAGTAGAGATATGACTTATATTTATTTTTATTCATGACAACTTTATTGTAGACCTAAAATTTCTTTGAAACTAATGGTAACATACAGCTTACTCAGTGCTTGGTCAACTAATGACCAAGGTCGTACTAATGAGTTTAACAGCTGACCGGTAACAAAATTTCAGGGGCGTAATCTACTTGTGGGGTTCTACGATTAACTTTCTGGACTTTGCAACTAAGTATTTTGCTGAATTGAACAGCTGAATGGTAGAATGGAATTTATGTGGAAATACCCACGAGACCATCTAGACCATCCACATCATCGAATGTCAGCGACAAAACCAACTATGTCGACAAGAAGTATTCATATGACGCTTACATGGCGACATTAAAGAAGAAAAAAAACAGGAAAAGACCAGGGACAAAAGTTCCGTGGGAAGGCCAGGGTAACGTTATAACCATCAAAGGGGGACAAGACCTAGAGAACACACTCTGGTATCGATCGAATTTAGTGAGCTTGAATGATGAAAGGGCAGCCTGAATGACTACTCGAACAAGGGACTCTGATAGTGTCATAGATCTAGCACTGGTGTCTTTCACCTTTGTATTGGTTTGCAAGTAGCATGTACTAGGATTCCACGAAAGTTATCACTATCCATGTATCATCGTAAGTGAGAACGGCAGAAATAGAAATACTTTCGTTTAGTGGGGTTATGACAGGGGCGTGACTTTTTTCATGTGTAGTAGAGATATGACAGAGGCTTATAGTTATTTTTATTCATGACAACTTTATTGTAGGCCTAACATTTATTTGAAACTAATGGTAACATACAAATTACTCAGTGCTTGGGCAACTAATATCCTAGGTCGTACTGATGAGTTTAACAGCCGAATGGTAATGGAATTTCAGCGGCGTGATCTACTTGAGGGGTTCTGCGCTGAAGACTCAGAGGGAAGGCCACAAGTCTACGAGGGAAGCTCTGAAGTCTCAGAGGGGAAGGTCATAAGTCTACGAGGGAAGGCCATAAGTGTACAAGGGAAGGCCATAAGTCTACGAGGGAAGGTAATAAGTCTACGAGGGAAGGTAATAAGTCTACGAGGGAAGCTCTGAAGACTCAGAGTGGAAAGCCATAAGTCTACGAGGGAAGGTCATAAGTCTACGAGGGAAGGTCATAAGTCTACGAGGGAAGGCCATAAGTCTACGAGGGAAGCTCTGAAAACTCAGAGTGGAAGGTCATAAGTCTACGAGGGAAGGTCATAAGTCTACGAGGGAAGCTCTGAAGACTCAGAGGGGAAGGACATAAGTCTACGAGGGAAGGTCATAAGTTTACGAGGGAAGGACATACGTCTACGAGGGGAGGACATAAGTCTACGAGGGGAGGACATAAGTCTACGAGGGAAGGTCATAAGTCTACGAGGGAAGCTCTGAAGACTGGAAGGTCAAAAGTCTACGTGGGAAGGTCATAAGTCTACGAGAGAAGCTCTGAAGACTGGAAGGTCATAAGTCTACGAGGGAAGGTCATAAGTCTACGAGAGAAGCTCTGAAGACTGGAAGGTCATAAGTCTACGAGGGAAGCTCTGAAGACTCAGAGGGAAGGTCATAAGTCTACGAGGGAAGCTCTGAAGACTGGAAGGTCATAAGTCTACGAGGGAAGCTCTGAAGACTCAGAGGGGAAGGTCATAAGTCTACGAGAGAAGCTCTGAAGACTCAGATGGGGAAGGACATGGTATAGACGGTACCGAGGGTGATGATGGTGTTGAAGCAGGTGCCGATGGTGAAGTTGTTGATGCAGAAGGTAATGTTGTATAAACTGAATGTTTTAGTTTCATGTGTCTAGTTAAAGAACCACGAGTCATATACGTGTGTTGACAAATGTCACAAATGTGTCGAATAAGGAGATGAGCACCACACGTATGCTCCAACAAATCGTCACCTCAGTGGACTAGTCCTCCACTCCAAGTGATTATGCCCCGACAAGTACGAGACAAATCGACACTGGAGGAGACGAGTATACCTAAGGATAAGTTCCGATAAGGCCCATCTATTGCACCACGAACTCAGCACAGGCAAATACCCCTGTGATTTTTTAGACTGTTTTGTAAAGTTGACACCACCTTGAATCTACATACGTTCTTCAGCCACTGTTGTAAATTGTATCATCATCGTCAGCATGTGCCATATTGAATGGCGTAGGCGAGCATGTCCTTTCACAATCTTCTGATCAATATTATATATTCAATCAATATTATATATTAAATCAATATTATCACGATGGCTTCTCGACTGTCGGTCGTTTTACGTTCCCACTTTCTTAGGATAACTCAAATTAGTTTTCGAGCCATGAGTGGTGGTCAGTTCAGTGATGGCGCTGGAAAGGGTGTTGGCAGTGGTGGTTCTATCAGGGATGCTGGTGGTTCATTTGGTAAAATGGAAGCCACAAAGGAGGAACAGTACTTTCGTCAGCAGCAAAGGGAACAGCTTGAGAAGATAAAGGAGCTACTGGAAGATGAAGTTATTAGACAACACAAAGAAGCTATTGAGCATCACAAGAAAAGCATTGATCGCTTGCATAAAAGAACTAAAGATGGTAGTGATTCCGACTAAACCTCTTTGCACTTTAAGTTTTTCTTTGTCACTAATAGTGAACAGTTGTTTCAACTGATTTAGTTAATTTCTAGATTAAATCTAGTTCTTTTATACAGAAAATGAATATACTAATTCAAAAGTTATTTCACTATATTAAGACATTTCAAGAATGATTTTGTGAGTTCATGTAATTGTAATCATAAATATCTGAATAATTTGCAATGATCCTACAATAAACATTTATTTATATATCATCCTTTCAACAACAACAACAACAACAACAACAACAACAACAACAACAACAACAACAACAACAACAACAACAACAACAAAATTCACAATCTTCTATCTACAGTGCATCATATCAGTTGTGTTGTTGACTGTTTTCCATGCTGTGTCATTGTAGCAGTCACAGGTGGCATGTCATTGTACCAGTCACAGGTGTCATGGCATTATATGAGACGCATATGGCATGTCATTGTATGAGAAACAGGTGTCATGTCATTTTATGAGATATAGATGCCATGTCATTGTATGAGAGAGATATCATGCGATTGTATAAGACACATGTGTCATGCCATGTTATTCTATGAAACACAGGTGGCATGCCATTGTTACATTGGCCATGCGTCTAAGCGTTACATTGGTCATGTGTCTAAACGTTACATTGGCCATGCGTCTAAACGTTACATTGGTCATGTGTCTAAACGGTACATTGGCCATGTGTCTAAACGTTATATTGGTCATGCGTCTAAACGTTACATTGGCCATGCGTCTAAACGTTACATTGGCCATGCGTCTAAACGTTACATTGGCCATGCGTCTAAACGTTACATTGGCCATGCGTCTAAACGTTACATTGGCCATGCGTTTAAACGTTACATTGGTCATGTGTCTAAACGTTACATTGGTCATGTGTCTAAACGTTACATTGGCCATGCGTCTAAACCTTACATTGGCCATGTGTCTAAACGTTACATTGGCCATGCGTCTAAACGTTACATTGGCCATGAGTCTAAACGTTACATTGGTCATGTGTCTAGACGTTACATGGGAGCCGCGATAGCTCAGTGGTTAGTGAACTGGACTACAAAGGACAGGAGGTAGGGTTCGATCCCAACCGATGGCTACCGGGTTCACCCAGCCTTTAATGGGTACCGGATTTTTTTCTGGGAAAGTAGAGCGGCACGGGCGTAATACCGACCACATTACCCCAAAAATCATGTGCCGAAGGTCTGTAAAATTTATGGTCACTAACACCATATTCCCTATACGCCACTTGGCGTGACGGGGGTACTTTACCAGACATTACATTGGTCCTGTGTCTAGAAGTTACATGGTCCTGTGTCTAGAAATTACATTGATCCGGCATCTAGACGTTACATTGGTCCTGTGTCTAGAAGTTACACTGATCCGGCATCTAGACATTACATTGGTCCTGTGTCTAGAAGTTACATTGATCCGGCATCTAGACGTTACATTGGTCCTGTGTCTAGAAATTACATTGATCCGGCATCTAGACGTTATATTGGTCCCGTGTCTAGAAGTTACATTGATCTGGCATCTAGACATTACATTGGTCCTGTGTCTAGAAGTTACATTGGTCCGACGTCTAGACGTTACATTGGTCCTGTGTCTAGAAATTACATTGATCCGGCATCTAGACGTTACATTGGTTCTGTATTTAGAAGTTACATTGATCCGACATCTAGACGTTACATTGGTCCTGTGTCTAGAATTACATTGATCCGGCATCTAGACGTTACATTAGTCCTGTGTCTAGATATTACATTGATCCGGCATCTAGACGTTACATTGGTCCTGTGTCTAGAAGTTACATTAGTCCGGCATCTAGACGTTACATTGGTCCTGTGTCTAGAAGTTACATTGATCCGGCATCTAGACATTACATTGGTCCTGTGTCTAGAAGTTACATTAGTCCGGCATCTAGACGTTACATTGGTCCTGTGTCTAGAAGTTACATTGATCCGGCATCTAGACATTACATTGGTCCTGTGTCTTGAAGTTACATTAGTCCGGCATCTAGACGTTACATTGGTCCTGTGTCTAGAAGTTACATTGGTCCTGTGTCTAGAAGTTACTTTGGTCCTGTGTCTAGAAGTTACATTGATCCGGCATCTAGACGTTACATTGATCGTGCCCCTAGACATTACATTGCTAACATAGACAACAACCACATTCTAGAGGACAGTCATACATCCGATATCAAGTCTGTAAAACTGGGTCACTGGATTTTAAATCAAAACACAACAAACAGGCTTAACCGGATACTTGGGAATAGACAACACAGATAAGACCTCATTATAATTGTGTGTCATACTGTTTGCAGTAGGAGAACTTGTCCTTCTACAATTATCTGATCAAGTCATCATACTTCGCCTACGCACTGGCCACGACAGAATGAGAAGTCACATGCTAACCAAACAGATTGGGCGCTATGGTTGGGTCAAAGATTGGGTGCTATCGCTATAGGGTTCAAAGATGTGCTCTATGGTGAGGTTAAAGATTGGGCGCTGTGGTGAGGATTAAAGATGTGCGCTATGGTGAGGTTAAAGATTGGGCGCTGTGGTGGGGATTAAAGATGTGCGCTATGGTGAGGTTAAAGATTGGGCGCTGTGCTGAGGATTAAAGATATGCGCTATGGTGAGGTTAAAGATTGGCGCTGTGGTGAGGATTAAAGATGTGCGCTATGGTAAGAATAAAGATTGGGCGCTGTGCTGAGGATTAAAGATATGCGCTATGGTGATGGTAGAGATTGGGCGCTGTGGTGGGGATTAAAGATGTGCGCTATGGTGAGGTTAAAGATTGGGCGCTGTGGTGAGGATTAAAGATGTGCGCTATAGTGAGGTTAAAGATTGGGCGCTGTGGTGAGGATTAAAGATGTGCGCTATGGTGAGGTTAAAGATTGGGCGCTGTGGTGGGGATTAAAGATGTGCGCTATGGTGAGGTTAAAGATTGGGCGCTGTGGTGAGGTTAAAGATTGGGCGCTGTGGTGAGGTTAAAGATTGGGCGCTGTGGTGAGGTTAAAGATTGGGCGCTGTGGTGAGGATTAAAGATGTGCGCTATGGTGAGGTTAAAGATTGGGCGCTGTGGTGAGGATTAAAGATGTGCGCTATGGTGAGGTTAACGATTGGGCGCTGTGGTGAGGATTAAAGATGTGCGCTATGGTGAGGTTAAAGATTGGGCGCTGTGGTGAGGATTAAAGATGTGCGCTATGGTGAGGTTAACGATTGAGTGCTATGGCGGGGCCAAAGATTGAGCGCTATGATAAGGTTAAAGATTTGGCGCTATAGTGGGATCAAAGATTGAGCGCTTTGGCGGAGGTCAGAGAATGGGCGCTATACGGTGGTCAAAGATCTGGCGCTGTGGCGGCTTTCGAAGAAGAGCGCTATGGCGGGTGTCAATTATAGGACGCAAAGAAAGGTTGATAGATGGTGTACTCTGCTGCATCTTCTTCTTCGATCATTTGCCCGACCACGGCTCTGCTTCATCTTCCTCTTTTCAATTGGCGCTAAATTGACGTATTTGCGCTGTGCTGTCGTTTACAGCAAATAGCAAAATTTTGAACTTTTCGGACAAATACATCCATCTTCACCAAGGCATGATTGGGTACCGGTTTGCATTTCCTCGTCGATATTCTCCATTCGCTTCACAAGAATGGTTTGTCTGTTTCAAAATCTACCACTTGCAGGTGGAATGGGATCTTGATCAGATATTGTTTCCCTGATCCGGACGCAAAAATTCACCTTCATTTCGATGGTCACTTCCAGCTGAGGTGCTGTTTGCAGTTCGGAGCCCATTACTGTTTGTGAGCATGTGAGAGGAATATATCAAGCATATTATATATCTCAACCTTATCTATAATCTCATTGTCACTCATAAGAAATAGGAAGCGAATGGTACTGACTGGAAAGCGGCATAGCCGACAATAATGACCACTAATTGCGCGAGAATCATGATCATCATCACCGGGTTGCATGTCTTTGCATAAAGTTGCTTCCATCACAGCCCATTAGTAGTGTCCATCACAGACCAACAGTCGTGTCCATCACAACCCATCAGTCGTGTCTATCACAGTTCATCAGTCGTGTGCGTCACAGACCATCAGCCGTGTCCATCACAACCCATCAGTCGTGTCCATCACAACCCATCAGTCGTGTCCATCACATCACATCAGCCGTGTCCATCACAACCCATCAGCCGTGTCCATCACAACCCATCAACCGTGTCCATCACAACCCATCAGCCGTGTCCATCACAACCCATCAGTCGTGTCCATCACAACCCATCAGTCGTGTCCATCACAACCCATCAGCCCTGTCCATCACAACCCATCAGTCGTGTCCGAGGTCCCTCTGATGCCTTGAATCTACCTTTTTCACGGTCTGCCCCAGCCTTCTCTTCTTGGAACCAAACTTCCCATTATTGTACATTCCAGCCCGCTGTGTCTTGTGACGTGACCACATTTCATTAATTTCTTCTGTGAGATGTTGTTTATGAGCCAGGATCAGTGAATTAAAACTGATTAAGATCCTGCTCAATGGCTCCCCAGTGGATCTTGTGACAGTCTAATCAGCCTGGCCGATAGAAAAGGGACGCGGAAGGAAAGTTAAACCACTTCAATAAAGTATCAATTATAAGAATGAAGGGGGATGTACTCATGACTTCTTCAACCTCCAGAGGTACACGATGCATAATTTCTACATTGGAACTTAAGCGCCACTCATCATCATCATGTGCCATACCGGTTGGCGTAGGTGATCGTGTCCCTCCACAATCTTCTATCTACAGTGCATCGTATCAGTCCTGTTGTTGACTGCTTTCCATGCCATGACACCAAGCTATCCAGTATTTTCTCTCTTTGTCGTCCGCAATCTCTCCTGTTGTTACATCTGCTAGTTAATGTTTATTGTTTGGGGTCTCACTCTACCTCTCCTGTTGTTACATCTGCTAGTTAATGTTTATTGTTTGGGGTCTCACTCTACCTCTCCTGTTGTTACATCTGCTAGTTAATGTTTGTTGTTTTGGGTCTCCCTCTACCTCTCCTGTTGTTACATCTGCTAGTTAATGTTTATTGTTTGGGGTCTCACTCTACCTCTCCTGTTGTTACATCTGCTAGTTAATGTTTATTGTTTGGGGTCTCACTCTACCTCTCCTGTTGTTACATCTGCTAGTTAATGTTTATTGTTTGGGGCCTCCCTCTACCTCTACTGTTGTTACATCTGCTAGTTAATGTATGTTGTAAAATGCTGTTAGTCAGTTACACTGTAACATGTCCTAACCATCTAAATTTGTCTCCAGATCTAATGTCGTTCTGATCTGTCTCTGGATGAAACTCAGAATTCGTTTCCTCATTTCTTCATTTGTCTGTTATTACCACATTAATTACTGTTGCAAGACATTTCATTTCAGTAATGGTCTTTCTTTTTTTTCTCCCTGTTGTTAATGTTGATGTTTAACACTGGTATCACAAACTTGGCACAAAATACTGAGTTGTATATAGCTCTCTTTGTATCCTTCATGGCACATTAATTTATTTGTTCTTGATAACGGGCGTTATTTCCCCAATTATTTGATTTGGCTTTTGCATGTTTTTAATTTCGATGACGATTTCACCATTTATGGTAATAAAAATCCCATGTCGTTAAATTTTCTTACTTGTTTTTCCCATCCTTTGTAGCTGTAGCTACTTCTTCATCCTTTGTAGCTGTAGCTACTTCTTCATCCTTTGTAGCTACTTCTTCATCCTTTGTAGCTACTTCTTCATTTATCAAAAAAGCTCCTGCTTTATGTCTAGCCACTAATTTATTACACAACACACGAGCCTTCAATAAACTTGATCTGAGTGGCAGTGTTCCCTAGCGTTTGGCTTTTCGTTCAAGGCGCTGTGCCACAGAGTACGGGTTCGATCCTGCTTCGGTCCATATATTGTTCTTTGTTTTATTTTCTGTTGTTGATTATTTGTCATTTTTTTTTTACGAGTGCTGTGAACATACCTCTTCCTCTGAATTGATTCACTGATGAAAACACCAGACTCAAGGGTCGACCACGAATAAGATGGATTGATGGAATATAAGAGACACTAGGGAACGTAGCAGACGGAGAGATCAACAGAAGAACAAAAGATGGATTGATGGAATATAAGAGACACTAGGGAACATAGCAGACGGAGAGATCAACAGAAGAACAAAAGATGGATTGATGGAATATAAGAAACACTAGGGAACATAGCAGACGGAGAGATCAACAGAAGAACAAAATATGGATTGATGGAATATAAGAGACTCTAGGGAACATAGCAGACGGAGAGATCAACAGAAGAACAAAATATGGATTGATGGAATATAAGAAACAGAACAGACGGAGACGTCAACAGAAGAACAAAAGATAGATTAATGGAATATAAAAAACACTAAGAAACATAACTGACGGAGAGGTCAACAGAAGAACAAAAGATAGATTGGTGGAATATAAGAAACAACAAACAGAGAGGTCAACAGAAGAACAAAAGATAGATTGGTGGAATATAAGAAACATAACAGACGGAGAGGTCAACAGAAGAACAAAAGATAGATTGGTGGAATATAAGAAACATAACAGACGGAGAGGTCAACAGAAGAACAAAAGATAGATTGGTGGAATATAAGAAACATAACAGACGGAGAGGTCAACAGAAGAACAAAAGATAGATTGGTGGAATATAAGAAACATAACAGACGGAGAGGTCAACAGAAGAACAAAAGACCGCAAGCTTTATTTTCTAATCGACACTGAAAGGTAAATGATGGAAAGAAGAATCATAATTACTTTATCGACAGCCGTCTAGCCATTAACTGACTTCTAACTTACAGATGCAGTGACCACCTGGCCTGGTTGTTCATAGTCACTCCTTATTTTATTAGCTATTTGTTATTTTCAGTTTGCGTCGCCTTTAGCTACATTTTCTGTCTCAATTACTTAATAGGTCGCAAAATGCAATCTGGCCAGTTTCATCCATTTGTAATTGACAATTCGCTTTAGTTCTATAATGGGAACGAGGTAAACACAGTGTGTTACGACAGCTTTACATAAGAGAGCAAAACAAAATAATGACGTTTCGGCCAAAATATAGTATTCTTCAGAAGACAAAATAAACAATAGGACACACAGAACATATCATATGTGTTGTAAGATCTGACTACTTATAACATTTTTATTTGTCAAGTCCCACAGATATGTAGTAAGATGTGACTACTTTTAACATCACTATTTGTCAAGTCTCACAGATGTCTAGTAAGATCTGACTACTTTTAACATTTCTATTTGCCAGGTCCCACAGATGTCTAGTAAGATCTGACTACTTTTAACATTTCAATTTGTCAAGTCCCACAGATGTCTAGTAAGATCTGACTACTTTTAACATTTCAATTTGTCAAGTCCCACAGATGTCTAGTAAGATCTGACTACTTTTAACATTTCTGTTTGTCAAGTTCCACAGATGTCTAGTAAGATCTGACTACTGTTAGCATTTCTATTTGTCAAGTCCCACAGATGTCTAGTAAGATCTGACTACTTTTAGCATTTCTATTTGTCAAGTTCCACAGATGTCTAGTAAGATCTGACTACTTTTAGCATTTCCATTTGTCAAGTCCCACAGATGTGTAGTAGTATCTGACTACTTTTAATATTTCTATTTGTCAAGTCCCACAGATGTGTAGTAGTATCTGACTACTTTTAATATTTCTATTTGTCAAGTCCCACAGATGTGTAGTAGTATCTGACTACTTTTAATATTTCTATTTGTCAAGTCCCACAGATGTGTAGTAGTATCTGACTACTTTTAATATTTCTATTTGTCAAGTCCCACAGATGTGTAGTAGTATCTGACTACTTTTAATATTTCTATTTGTCAAGTCCCACAGATGTCTAGTAAGATCTGACTACTTTTAACATTTCTATTTGTCAAGTCCCACAGATGTGTGCAGGGCTGAAGACTTGAACTGTCTCGACCAACAAACTACGAATATAACAAGTGACTTTCTTGTTCTCCCTTTAGATCAGTCGCTAGTTGTATGCCATCAGTTTACGATTTGTTATCATGTTTTTATTAATTGTCGACATGTTTTAAAACTTATCTGACCTTGTCTATCATCATGGGTAGCTTACTTGACACAACAGAAATACAATTGATCCGTTGTGAATAATTTCTGGTATAAGTTCACAAGTGATTGGAAGGTAGAATTGTTTGACATTATTACGGTTCGGTTGTTGGCAACAATAATAAAAACGAAAGTATAGCAGAGCTTCCGATGCTGGTTAAAGTTGGTTTCCTCCTTTAATAGGATTAGGGGCCCAGTAAACTGATCATGCTATCGCTGCTTTTTGCCCATCCCATAACACTAGGGGTCGTGGTGGCAATAATGATAGACTTTGTCAACCTTCTCAGTTCCAAAACACTAGGGGTCGTGATGGCAATAATAACAGACTTTGTCAATCTTCTCCAGTCCATAAGACTAGGGGTCGTAGTGGCAATAATGACAGACTTTGTAAACCTTCTCCATTCCATAAGACTAGGGGTCGTAGTGGCAATAATGACAGACTTTGTGAACCTTCTCAGTTCCAAAACACTAGGGGTCGTGATGGCAATAATAACAGACTTTGTCAATCTTCTCCAGTCCATAACACTAGGGGTCGTGGAGACAATAATGACAGACTTTGTCAACGTTCTCCATTCCATAACACTAGGGGTCGTCGTGGCAATAATGACAGACTTTGTCACCTTCTCCATTCCATAAGACTAGGGGTCGTAGTGGCAATAATAGCAGACTTTGTCAACTTTCTCCATTCCTTAAAACTATGGGTCGTGGTGACAATAATGGTGGACTTTGTCAACCTTCTCCATTCAATAAGACTAGGGGTCGTAGTGGCAATAATAGCAGACTTTGTCAACTTTCTCCATTCGATAACACTAGGGTCGTGGTGACAATAATGACAGACTTTGTAAATCTTCTCCATTCCATAAGACTAGGGGTCGTAGTGGCAATAATAGCAGACTTTGTCAACTTTCTCCATTCCATAACACTAGGGGTCGTGGTGACAATAATGACAGACCTTGTCAAACTTCTCAGTTCCATAACACTAGGGGTCGTGGATGCAATAATGACAGCCTTTTTCAACCTTCTCAGTTCCATAACACTAGGGGTCGTGGATGCAATAATGACAGACTTTGTCAACCTTCTCAGTTCCATAACACTAGGGGTCCTGGATGCAATAATGACAGACCTTGTCAACCTTCTCAGTTCCATAACACTAGGGGTCGTGGATGCAATAATGACAGCCTTTTTCAACCTTCTCAGTTCCATAACACTAGGGGTCGTGGATGCAATAATGACAGACTTTGTCAACCTTCTCAGTTCCATAACACTAGGGGTCCTGGATGCAATAATGACAGACCTTGTCAACCTTCTCAGTTCCATACACTAGGGGTCGTGGTGGAAATAATGACAGACGTTGTCAAATCTCTCCATTCCATAACACTAGGGGTCGTGGTGGCAATAATGACAGACGTCAATCTTCTGCATTCCATAACACTAGAGGTCGTGGTGGCAATAATGACAGACGTTGTCAAACCTCTCCCTTCCATAACACTAGGGGTCGTTGTGGCAATAATGACAGACTTTGTCAAACCTCTCCATTCCATAACACTAGGGGTCGTGGTGGCAATGACAGACGTTGTCAACCTCTCCATTCCATAACACTAGCGGTCGTGGTGGCAATAATGACAGATGTTGTCAAACCTCTCCCTTCCATAACACTAGGGGTCGTTGTGGCAATAATGACAGACTTTGTCAAACCTCTCCATTCTATAACATTAGGGTCGTGGTGGCAATAATGACATACGTTGTCAAAACCTCTCCATTCCATAACACTAGGGGTCGTGGTGGCAATAATGACAGACGTTGTCAAACTTCTGCATTCCATAACACTAGGGGTCGTGGATACAATAATGACAGACTTTGTCAAACCTCTCCATTCCATAACATTAGGGTCGTGGTGGCAATAATGACAGACTTTGTCAACATTCTCAGTTCCATAACACTAGGGTCGTTGTGGCAATAATGACAGACGTTGTCAAACCTCTCCATTCCATAACACTAGGGTCGTGGTGGCAATAATGACAGACGTTGTCAAATCTCTCCATTCCATAACACTAGGGGTCGTGGTGGCAATAATGACAGACTTTGTCAAACTTCTACATTCCATAACACTAGGGGTCGTGGTGGCAATAATGACAGACGTTGTCAACCCCCCCCCCCCCATTCCATAACACTAGGGGTCGTAGTGGCAATAATGACAGACTTTGTCAAACCTCTCCATTCCATAACACTAGGGGTCGTGGTGGCAATAATGACAGACTTTGTCAAACCTCTCTATCCCATAACACTAGGGGTCGTTGATGCAATAATGACAAACGTTGTCAAACCTCTCCATTCCATAACACTAGGGGTCGTGGTTGCAATAATGACAGACGTTGTCAAACCTCTCCATTCCATAACACTAGGGGTCGTGGTGGCAATAATGACAGATTTTGTCAAACCTCTCCATTCCATAACACTAGGGTCGTGGTGACAATAATGACAGACTTTGTCAAACCTCTCCATTCCATAACACTAGGGGTCGTGGTGGCAATAATGACAGACTTTGTAAATCTTCTCCATTCCATAACACTAGGGGTCGTGGTGGCAATAATGACAGACGTTGTCAAACCTCTCCATTCCATAACACTAGAGGTCGTCGTGGCAATAATGACAGACGTCAAACCTCTCCATTCCACAACCCTAGGGGTCGTGGTGACAATAATGACAGACTTCGTCAACCTTCTGCATTCCATAACACTAGGTGTCGTGGTGGCAATAATGACAGACGTTGTCAAACCTCTCCATTCCATAACACTAGGGATCGTGGTGGCAATAATGACAGACGTTGTCAAACTTCTGCATTCCATAACACTAGGTGTCGTGGTGGCAAATATGACAGACGTTGTCAAACTTCTGCATTCCATAACACTAGGGTCGTGGAGACAATAATGGCAGACTTTGTCAACCTTCTCCATTCCATAACACTAGGGGTCGTGGTGGCAATAATGACAAACTTTGTCAACCTTCTCAGTTCCATAACACTAGGGGTCGTGGTGGCAATAATGACAAATTTTGTCAACCTTCTCCATTCCATAACACTAGGGGTCGTGGTGGCAATAATGACAAACTTTGTCAACCTTCTCCATTCCATAACACTAGGGGTCGTGGTGACAATAATGACAAACTTCGTCAAACCTTCTCCATTCCATAACACTAGGGGTCGTGGTGACAATAATGACAAACTTTGTCAACCTTCTCAGTTCCATAAATCTAGGGGTCGTGGTGGCAATAATGACAAACTTCGTCAAACCTTCTCCATTCCATAACACTAGGGTCGTGGTGACAATAATGACAAACTTCGTCAAACCTTCTCCATTCCATAACACTAGGGGTCGTGGTGACAATAATGACAAACTTCGTCAAACCTTCTCCATTCCATAACACTAGGGTCGTGGTGACAATAATGACAAACTTCGTCAACCTTCTCCATTCCATAACACTAGGGTCGTGGTGACAATAATGACAAACTTTGTCAACCTTCTCCATTCCATAACACTAGGGGTCGTGGTGACAATAATGACAAACTTTGTCAACCTTCTCCATTCCATAACACTAGGGGTCGTGGTGACAATAATGACAAACTTTGTCAACCTTCTCAGTTCCATAAATCTAGGGGTCGTGGTGGCAATAATGACAAACTTTGTCAACCTTCTCCATTCCATAACACTAGGGGTCGTGGTGACAATAATGACAAACTTTGTCAAACCTTCTCCATTCCATAACACTAGGGGTCGTGGTGACAATAATGACAAACTTTGTCAACCTTCTCCATTCCATAACACTAGGGGTCGTGGTGACAATAATGACAGACTTTGTCAACCATCTCCATTCCATAACACTAGGGGTCGTGGTGACAATAATGACAGACTTTGTCAACCTTCTCCATTCCATAACACTAGGGGTCGTGGTGACAATAATGACAGACTTTGTCAACCTTCTCCATTCCATAACACTAGGGGTCTTGGTGACAATAATGACAGACTTTGTCAACCTTCTCCATTCCATAACACTAGGGGTCGTGGTGACAATAATGACAGGCTTTGTCAACCTTCTCCATTCCATAACACTAGGGGTCGTGGTGGCAATAATGACAAACTTTGTCAACCTTCTCAGTTCCATAAAACTAGGGGTCGTGGTGACAATAATGACAGACTTTGTCAACCTTCTCCATTCCATAACACTAGGGTGGTGGTGACAATAATGACAAACTTTGTTAACCTTCTCCATTCCATAACACTAGGGGTCGTGGTGACAATAATGACAGACTTTGTCAACCTTCTCCATTCCATAACACTAGGGGTCGTGGTGACAATAATGACAAACTTTGTCAACCTTCTCCATTCCATAACACTAGGGGTCGTGGTGGCAATAATGACAGACTTTGTCAACCTTCTCCATTCCATAACACTAGGGGTCGTGGTGACAATAATGACAAACTTTGTCAACCTTCTCCATTCCATAACACTAGGGGTCGTGGTGACAATAATGACAGACTTTGTCAACCTTCTCCATTCCATAACACTAGGGGTCGTGGTGGCAATAATGACAGACTTTGTCAACCTTCTCCATTCCATAACACTAGGGGTGGTGGTGACAATAATGACAAACTTTGTTAACCTTCTCCATTCCATAACACTAGGGGTCGTGGTGACAATAATGACAAACTTTGTTAACCTTCTCCATTCCATAACACTAGGGGTCGTGGTGACAATAATGACAGACTTTGTCAACCTTGTCCATTCCATAACACTAGGGGTCGTGGTGACAATAATGACAAACTTTGTCAACCTTCTCCATTCCATAACACTAGGGGTCGTGGTGACAATAATGACAGACTTTGTCAACCTTCTCCATTCCATAACACTAGGGGTCGTGGTGACAATAATGACAGACTTTGTCAACCTTCTCCATTCCATAACACTAGGGGTCGTGGTGACAATAATGACAGGCTTTGTCAACCTTCTCTATTCCATAACACTAGGGTCGTGGTGGCAATAATGACAAACTTTGTCAACCTTCTCAGTTCCATAAAACTAGGGGTCGTGGTGACAATAATGACAGACTTTGTCAACCTTCTCCATTCCATAACACTAGGGTCGTGGTGACAATAATGACAGACTTTGTCAACCTTCTTCATTCCATAGCACTAGGGGTCGTGGTGACAATAATGACAGATTTTGTCAACCTTCTCCATTCCATAACACTAGGGGTCGTGGTGGCAATAATGACAGACGTTGTCAAACACCCCCCCCCCTCCACCCATTCCATAACACTAGGGGTCGTGGTGGCAATAATGACAAACTGTGTCAACCTTCTCCATTCCATAACACTAGGGGTCGTGGTGACAATAATGACAAACTTTGTCAAACGTCTCCATTCCACAACACTAGGGGTCGTTGTGACAATAATGACAGACTTTGTCAACCTTCTCCATTCCATAACACTAGGGGTCGTGGTGACAATAATGACAAACTTTGTCAAACGTCTCTATTCCATAACACTAGGGGTCGTGGTGGCAATAATGACAGACGTTGTCAACACCCCCCCCCCTCACCCATTCCATAACACTAGGGGTCGTGGTGACAATAATGACAGTCTTTGTCAAACGTCTCCATTCCATAACACTAGGGGTCGTGGTGGCAATAATGACAGACGTTGTCAAACACCCCCCCCCCTTCACCCATTCCATAACACTAGGGGTCGTGGTGGCAATAATGACAGACGTTGTCAAACCTCTCCATTCCATAACACTAGGGGTCGTGGTGATAATAATCACAGACTTTGTTAAACCTCTCCATTCCATAACACTAGGGGTCGTGGTGGCAATAATGACAGACGTTGTCAAACCTCTCCATTCCATAACACTAGGGGTCGTGGTGATAATAATCACAGACTTTGTTAAACCTCTCCATTCCATAACACTAGGGGTCGTGGTGACAATAATGACAGGCTTTGTCAACCTTCTCCATTCCATAACACTAGGGGTCGTGGTGACAATAATGACAGACGTTGTCAAACCTCTCCATTCCATAACACTAGGGGTCGTGGTGACAATAATGACAGACTTTGTTAAACCTCTCCATTCCATAACACTAGGGGTCCATGGTGACAATAATGACAAACTTTGTCAAACCTTCTCCATTTTGATCAAAACTAACATTATGTTCGATCGTGATCGACGGCTTCTGGGATCACCCAGCCTTAAACTAGTACCAGTTTTTTTTTTCTTGGCAAAGAACGCAGCTCTGACATAATACTGACCACATTAACCCAAACATCTTGTGCGATTGTGTACAAAAAATGTGAGCACTGACACCATATTTCCTATACGCCACGTAGAGTGATGGGGCGCTTTCATCATCAACGTCCTCATCAGGTGCCATGCCGGCTGGCGTTGGCAATCATCTCTCTCCACATTAACCGGTCCTTCAGACATGTCATAATTTCAGTCAGTGATCTTTTATTGTGTCATTTGGATACGCTGTTCAATATATTTTTCTCTTGGTTTTCCTTTGCTCTTATTTCCATTCATTCTGACTGTTGGTGTAATATTCTCAATCACTTCTTTTGGCATCAAATGCCCAATAAGTGTATATTGTCTCTTCCTTTAAAAGGAAAAAAAAAGTAAAGTAACCCCCGTCACGTCAAGATGCGTATAGGAAATATAGTGTTAGTGACCATAAATCTTACAGACCCTCGACACATGATTTTTGGGGTAATGTGGTCGGTATTACGCCCGTGCCGCTTTACTTTCCCAGAAGAAAAAATCAGGTACCCATTAAAGGCTGAGTGAACCGGAAACCGTCGGTTGGAATCGAACCCTACCTCTTGTCCTTTGTAGTCCAGTTCACTAACCACTGAGCTATCGCCGCTCCATTGTCTCTTCGTTATGATTCTGATATTTCCGGTTTCCTAGGCTAGTTTTAAACATTCATCATTCGTAATTTTGGTTATCCCTGAAATCCGTAGCTTTCAACATAAACCACATCTCAGTTGCCTCGTTACTGTTACACACCTCTTTCTCTGCCTACCTCCCCTTCTCTCTGCTTACCTCCCCTTCTCTCTGCCTACCTCCCCTTCTCTCTGCCTACCTCCCCTTCTCTCTGCCTACCTCCCTTCTCTCTGCTTACCTCCCCTTCTCTCTGCCTACCTCCCCTTCTCTCTTCCTACCTCTCCTTCTCTCTACCTACTTCTCCTTATCTCTGCCTACCTCTCATTCTCTCTACCTACCTCTCCTTCTCTCTGCCTATATCTCCTTCTCTCTGCCTACCTCTCCTTCTCTCTGCCTACCTCTCCTTCTCTCTGCCTACCTCTCCTTCTCTCTGACTACTTCCCCTTCTCTCTATCTACCTCTCCTTCTCTCTGCCTACCACTCCTTCTCTCTGCCTACCTCCCCTTTTCTCTGCCTACCACTCCTTCTCTTTGCCTACCTCTCCTTCTCTCTACCTACATTCCCTTCTCTCTGCCTACCTCCCCTTCTCTCTGCCTACCTCCCTTCTCCCTGCCTACCTCCCCTTCTCTCTACCTGCATCTCCTTCTCTCTGCTTACCTCTCCTTCTCTTTACCTACCTCTCCTTCTCTCTGCCTACCTCCCCTTCTCTCTGCCTACCTCTCCTTTTCTCTGCCTACCACTCCTTCTCTTTGCCTACCTCTCCTTCTCTCTACTTACCTTCCCTTCTCTCTGCCTACCTCCCCTTCTCTCTGCTTACCTCCCCTTCTCTCTGCCTACCTCCCCTTCTCTCTGCCTACCTCTCCTTCTCTCTGCCTACCTCCCCTTCTCTCTGCTTACCTCCCCTTCTCTCTGCCTACCTCCCCTTCTCTCTGCCTACCTCTCCTTCTCTCT
Organism: Megaustenia siamemsis; assembly: GCA_032433765.1. Classification (NCBI taxonomy): domain Eukaryota; kingdom Metazoa; phylum Mollusca; class Gastropoda; order Stylommatophora; family Ariophantidae; genus Megaustenia; species Megaustenia siamemsis. The sequence continues at coordinate 11,433,380 of JAVIAB010000104.1, forward strand.
ACCTACTTCTCCTTATCTCTGCCTACCTCTCATTCTCTCTACCTACCTCTCCTTCTCTCTGCCTATATCTCCTTCTCTCTGCCTACCTCTCCTTCTCTCTGCCTACCTCTCCTTCTCTCTGCCTACCTCTCCTTCTCTCTGACTACTTCCCCTTCTCTCTATCTACCTCTCCTTCTCTCTGCCTACCACTCCTTCTCTCTGCCTACCTCCCCTTTTCTCTGCCTACCACTCCTTCTCTTTGCCTACCTCTCCTTCTCTCTACCTACATTCCCTTCTCTCTGCCTACCTCCCCTTCTCTCTGCCTACCTCCCCTTCTCCCTGCCTACCTCCCCTTCTCTCTACCTGCATCTCCTTCTCTCTGCTTACCTCTCCTTCTCTTTACCTACCTCTCCTTCTCTCTGCCTACCTCCCCTTCTCTCTGCCTACCTCTCCTTTTCTCTGCCTACCACTCCTTCTCTTTGCCTACCTCTCCTTCTCTCTACTTACCTTCCCTTCTCTCTGCCTTCCTCCCCTTCTCTCTGCCTACCTCCCCTTCTCCCTGCCTACCTCCCCTTCTCTCTACCTACCTCTCCTTCTCTCTGCCTACCTCTCCTTCTCTTTACCTACCTCTCCTTCTCTCTACCTACCTCTCCTTCTCTCTACCTACCTCGCCTTCTCTCTGCCTACCTCGCCTTCTCTCTACCTACCTCTCATTCTCTCTGCCTACCTCTCCTTCTCTCTGCCTACCTCTCCTTCTCTCTACCTACCTCTCCTTCTCTCTGCCTATCTCTCCTTCTCTCTACCTACCTCTCCTTCTCTCTATCTACCTCTCCTTCTCTCTGCCTACCTCTCCTTCTCTCTGCATGCCTCTCCTTCTTTCTGCCTACCTCTTCTTCTCTTTACCTACCTCTCCTTCTCTCTACCTACCTCTCCTTCTCTCTACCTACCTCTCCTTCTCTCTGCCTACCTCTCCTTCTCTCTACCTACCTCTCCTTCTCTCTACCTACCTCGCCTTCTCTCTACCTACCTCGCCTTCTCTCTGCCTACCTCTCCTTCTCTCTCCTTTCACACTTCCTTCCAGAATGGCCCTTGCTAGCTCATCCGATCGAGATGCGTGGCCAGACCGTTTCATTTTGCGTTTCTTCACAAAAGTCAAAAGATCATCAAGTGCTTCGATCACTTGTTATATCTGTTTGCGAAATCTTTCATTTGAGATACGATCTAAGTTAAGAGACTCCAACAACCTAACATTTCATTCCCATGATTTGTATTTTCCTCTGTAGCTCTGTTGTAAAGCTTCACTTTTCTCAGTTCTATAGAACAACTCATCAGCACTGCTATAAAGATCCACTTCTCTCAGTTCTATAGAACAACTGATCAGCTCTGCTGTAAAGATCCACTTCTCTCAGTTCTATAGAACAACTGATCAGCTCTGCTATAAAGATCCACTTTTCTCAGTTCTATAGAACAACTGATCAGCACTGCTGTAAAGATCCACTTCTCTAAGTTCTATATAACAACTGGTCAGCTCTGCTGTAAAGATCCACTTCTCTCAGTTCTATAGAACAATTGATCAGCTCTGCTGTAAAGATCCACTTCTCTCAGTTCTATAGAACAACTGATCAGCCCTGCTATAAAGATCCACTTCTCTCAGATCTATAGAACAACTGATACAACAAGGGAGCTCATCGGCCTGGTTTAGAGAGACATTCTTATATGTCCAAATAGGTTGTTGTTCCCAGGTATTTACAATCATTGAAATGTTTCAACACTGTTCCATGTACTTAGTTCTTTTCTCCTTTGAGACTAGGAGTGTTCATTTCTGTTTTCTATAGTTAGTTATACTCATTTTTTTATAACACCTTTTCACTCTTTTAATTCAGCCAATGCCTGATATATTCCGTACATAACATCTGCTGCACATTTACCACCTCAAGCTCATCTTTACGACCAATATGTTAAGAAATATTTTAAAATTTACTAAAGATCTACAACAATTACTTAATGAAATAAACATGACAAGCAAAAAAATATGGATTAGATATGAATATCAAAAAGACTAAAACTATTATCATAAACAAAGAAAATACTCCAAACCCACAAGTGGATATCAAAATTCAAGGAATAGACCTGGAGACAGTTCAGAACTACAGCTACCTTGGACATACTATAACCAGTGATGGAAAATGTACAACTGAAATAAACAAAAGAATAGTAATGGCAAAAAGTAATTTTAATGTCATAAAGAACATCATCTTCATCATCATGTACCATGCCGGCTGGCGTAGGCGATCATGTCCCTCCACAATTTTCTATCTACAGTGCATCGTATCAGTTCTGTTGTTGACTGTTTTCCATGCCATGACACCAAGCTATCCAGTATTTTCTCTCTTTGTCGTCCGCGATCTCTCTTTCCTTCTATTTTGCCAGTTGTAACCAAGTATTCCAACTTTCCTCTTCTCATGATGTGCCCGAAAAATGTTGATTGCTTCTTTCTGATGTTTTTAAGAGCTCCCTTTTTGTGTTGGCCTCTTTGAGAACTTCCTCATTGGTCTTTTTAGCTGCCCAGGGAACTTTCAACATTCTTCTGAGAAATCCCATCTCTGTGGCCTCTAATCGTCTTTTCATTTGTTTGTCTACTGTCCATGATTCGCTTCCATTGGTCAGAATACGTTCTATATAGCACCGATGAACTCTCTTTCTCATTTTTTTTTGACAGATTTGTTACATAAGATATTTTTCATTTTCTGAAATGCTATTTTGGACTAAGCTATTCGGCTTTTTATTTCTGTGGTGCATCTCCCATCTGATGTTATTATTGTGCCCAAGTATTTGACACGTTCCACTTGTTTCAGATTTGTCTCGTTTATTTTTATGATATGAAGAACATATTAACATGAAAACGAATTTATTATGGATTTTAATTCGTTTGCAGTGATACCGAGGCCTTCCATAACCAATAACCAATAACCAAATATCACCAGGGCTAAAACTAAGAATAGCAAAATGTTACATCTTCTCAATTTTCCTGTATGGTGCAGAACATGGACTTTAGACAAGAAAACAAAACAGAGAATTAAAGCTTGTGAAATGTGGATATATAGAAGAATAGGTAGAATTGGGTGGAAGGAAAAGAAAACAATCGATGAAGTCTTAAAACAACTAAAAATGTAAAGAGAACTACTAAACACAATTCAAACAAGACAAATGTGATTTTGGGCCATGTTAAAAGACACATGATGATGATGATATGTAAGAAAACTACAGTGGATTCTTAATTAGGGAACTCGTGTTTTCTCCGAGGGCGGGAGATGTTTGTAAACACGAACTAGCCTCGTGTTGAGATTGTTCACGAGTGTCGTGACGTCACGATCTGCTGGAGGTGAACTTTAAGTACAAAAAACGAGTCCCCGAGTGTATCTCGAACGTGGCCGTGTGGTTAAGATATTTGGGTCTCGATAGTTTCTGGGGCTGGCTAGGGTTTTAATAATTGTAGTCCAAAATGGGTCCGGTTCGAATCACATTCGATGCTAAAAAGGGCGCTAGAACCACAACGCAAACCTCTGGAGAGGGTTTTTTTATTGAGTGGCTCGGATGGAGGTTTGCGGAAGGCCATGGGTCGAGGCTTTTGCTCAAATTAATTTTTTAAAAATAAAGAAAAAATTAATATGATACTTTTTTTTAAAATTCTGTTCTATTCAATTAATTTTTTTTTTCTCTTTTTGACTTGTCCATGTTTGTGAAGTTTTTTCGGCTTATATTTTTAACAGTAGGGGATAGCCAGTCCTATTCCCAACCCTCTTTTCTCGCCTCTTACGAACATGCCTGGTAGGGTACAGCACCGCTATTCTTTACTCCCCTTTCGGGACCCGGCAGCGCGCGGGCGATTATTGATCACAATTGATCACATATGTATTAATAATAAGTTTAAGTCATCCTTACAGGATGTACAAGTATATAGAGTGGCAGATGTAGCTTCTGATCATCATCTTCTGTTAGCCAAACTTAAAATTAAACTAAAAAAGGTATACTACAACGAATAAGGGTAGAGAATATTTCAAAGTAGGGTTTCTTAAAAAAACAAGGAATTAAAGATAAATTCGCAGTCACAATATCAAACAAATACCAAGTCCTCCAACAACTAAAAAATACAATAAATATAGAAGATCACTGGAAACAGGTAAAAGATATATGGAAAGAGACATGCGAAGAAACACTGGGGAAAAGAGAATGACAGAATAAGGCATGGATGACAGCAGAGACCCTGGATAAAATTAAAGAAAGAAAGAACAAGAAAGCAGACATACATTAAAGCAAAACGAGAAGTAATAGTAATAAAGCCAAGACACAGGAAGCTTACACAGAGGTGAACAAAGAAGTGAGAAGATACATTAAAAGGGATAAGAGGAAATATATAGATGAACTAGCTAAAGAGGCAGAAGAAGCAGCAAATAACGGGAATATGAAAGAACTGTACAACAGCACAAAGAAATTAAGTGAAAAAACAAAGAGATCAATGCTTTTATTAACGATAAGAAAGGAATCGGGAGCCGCGATAGCTCAGTGGTTAGTGAACTGGACTACCACGGACAAGGGGTAGGGTTCGATCCCAACCGACGGCTCCGGGTTCACCAAGCCTTAAACGAGTACCGGATTTTTTTCTGGGAAAGTAAAGCAGCACGAGCGTAATACTGACCACATTACCCCAAAAATCATGTGCTGAAGGTCTGTAAGATGTAGTGTCACTAACATCATATTTCCCTATACGCCACCTGGCGTGACGGGGATACTTTACTACTTTAAGAAAGGAATCTGCTTAGTAATATAAGGGAACAAATGGAGAGATGGAAAGAGCATTTTGAACAACTTTTGAACAGACCCGGCTCAAATAATCCTCCAGATATACTACCAGCAGAAGAAGAGTTACACGTTAACTGTGGAAAACCAAGCAAAGAAGAAATAATGAAAGCCATCAATCTATTAAAAAATGGTAAAGCCACAGGACCAGATGAAATTCCTTCGGAAGCCATCAAAGCAGATATTAACACCTCTACCAAGATGTTACATGATCTATTGGATAAAATTTGGGAGAAGGAAGAAATACCTAAAGACTGGAGAGAAGGTTATATGATCAAACTACCAAAGAAAGGAAGTTTACAGGAGTGCACAAATTGTAGGGGAATTTTAAGCTACTATCAGTGCCAGGGAAAATATTAACCAGAATCATTCTGGAGAGACTAAAATCAGCCATAGAGAAACATTTGAGAGATGAACATGCAGGTTTTAGGAAGAACAGATCATGTACTGATCAAATAACTACTCTACGTATAATAGTTGAACAAAGTTTAGAACTAAAATCCCCACTTTATATTGGATTCATAGATTACGAAATGGCATTTGATAGTTTAGAAAGAAGAATGCTTTGGAAGTTGCTGAGTCATTACGGAATCCCCGTAAAGTTTATTAACCTGATAAAAACAATGTATGAAGGAACAAAATGAAGTGTGGTGCATGAAGGGCAGCTTACAGAAGCATTTGAAATAAGAACAGGAGTAAGGCAGGGATGTCTTCTGTCTCCATTTCTCTCTCTACTGGCCATAGATTCGATTATGAAAATAACTAAAAACAACAGAAATGGAATCCAGTGGTCACTGACCAAACAACTTAATGATTTAAACTTTGCTGATGACATAGCTCTCCTATCACACAGCCATCAACAGATGCAGGATACAATGAGCATACTTGATGAGAGATCACAACAGCTAGGACTGAAAATTAATAGAGATAAGACCAACATTATGAGAATTAGTACAGTTGGCAAAAACCGAATAAAACTAGGAGAATTACCTCTACTATAGCTTGTTTCATAAGTCGTGCCCAACTTTTAAAATCAATATCTTTTAAACCGCTTTTTGTATTTTTTTCAAAATTTGCATGTAAAGTTATAATGATTAGAACCCACAGGGAATTAATTTCATTAAAAACAAGCATTTGGTTATTATTATTGCTTATTTGATTTATATAAATTGATAACGACCCATTGATGTAGTCAAAACTTAGTGTTTACAGTATTTAAGTTAAAAATAGCGATTACAAATCTATACACGGTCAAATTTACGATTTTGCACGCTTTAAACGTGAGCTGTCTGACACAATTAGACACTTTTAGAAAACACGAGGCATTTTGTGTTCCATTTCCGTTCTTTCATAGTGTAGACGTGGAACGCTAACATTTATCATGAGTCTTAAAATGAAATTCTGCAGTTTACAAAACATCGCAATAAAAATGTATGACTATTTTTGCAAAGAGGCTAAACGAGGAAGATTATTTCATTCTTTAGAAAACCCTGAGAATAGGACAAGACACATTTTGGATTTATCTAAACGGTCATTTAATCGCTGGATTCAAGCACGTGACCGTCAATGTTTAAAATATACAAAATCACAAGGAAGAGAAAAATGTTGGATAATTTCGACAGTGAACTTATTAGAAGTGAAATTCGCAAAATGTTGGGTATGAATGAAACTGTTACAATAAGAAAATTAAAAGTATCGCTGAAAAAGAACAACAGTATTGAAATATCAAAGTCTACATTATGGAGGAATGTGAGAGCTGCAGGCTTTACATTCAGAAAGTATTCCAATGGACGAAACATCATCTGTGAGAGGCCACATATAGTAGTCATGAGAAGCAAGTACTTACGTGAAGTAAAAGAGGTGCGCAAGCAAGGTTATGATATTGTGTACTTGGATGAAACATGGATCAATGTTCACCACACTAACCAAAGGGAATGGCAGTCATCAGATGGAAAGATTAAGAGATTAATACCTAGCAGCAAAGGACAGCGCTTGATAATTGCTCATGCAGATAGTCGACAACATGGACTAATACAGAATGCAGAGCTAATTTTTCTTTCAAAATCCATAGACAATCGGGATTATCAATCTGAGATGAATGGTCACATATTAGACATTGGATTGAAAATTCTGTTCTCCCATCACTAGATCGACCATCTTGCCTAATAATGGACAATGCAGCGTACCACAACATTGTTGCACTTGAAGATAAAGTCCCGACGTCATCCAGTACAAAAGATGCTATTAAGATATGGCTCACAAAGGAGCACATACAATTTAATAACATGTACTTAAAACCTGAATTACTATCTCTAGTAAAGCAAAAACAGAGGACAAAGATTTTTCAAATAGATAAGATTATCCAAGAGCACGGTCATATAAGTTTGAGGCTGCCACCTTACCATGCTCATTTAAATCCAATAGAACTAATCTGGGCAAAATTAAAAGGACAAGTGGCAGATGAAAATACAACATTCAAAATATGCGATGTAAAGACTCTTGCTAATCTCGCTTTATTAATATAGACAAAGATTATTGGGCTAAATGTGAAGACCACGTCTTAAAACAGGAAGAGGAATATTGGAAAAATGATGGTTTGTGGAATGTTCAACCCCAAACAGTTATTAATCTTTTAGACTCGTCTGATTCAGAATGAAAGTATATAGCCCCCACAATGTTGGCCCCTATATTACCTTCAATTATTTCAACAAACGGTCCTTTTCAGGACCACAACTATGAAAATTGGACATACAGGTATACCTTGATATTATCGTCCGTCCTCGAACTGAGCAGACAATAATTATCCTGGTGTTTTTTTTTATCCAGTTATTTCCCCATTACGGCCACGCCTTTACCTAGTGAAAATTAATCGCAGACCAGCAACTACGTTAATTTCTATTCTTTAGGGCTTCACAATTTACAATTTTGACAAACATCAAAAAATATCGCCGCTTTAAGAAAACTGCAGCTGCAAGATATTTGTTAAATATACATTTAAAGGGTCTTTTGCATTCTAATAACATTTGGAAAAAATCAAAAGTATTTAACAAACGGTTAGAGAGTAATAGCGTTTTGAAGTTGGGCATATGTTTTGAAACGAGCTATAGATGTACAATCTTACATATATCTGGGTAGTAATATAGATAAAGAGGGAGGGACAGAAAATGATACCAAAATAAGGATATAAAAAACAAGAGGAGCTTTCATTGCGCTGGGAAACATATGAAAATCCAAAGAAATTAGGTTAAATACAAATATAAAAATGTTCACTCAAATGTTAAGTCGGTCATATTATATGGTTGTGAAACATGGAGTATAACAAAATTGACAATCACGAAGATACATATTTTCATTAATGGATGCTTACGCAGAATGAAAGGATGGAAATTGCAGGACAAAATCACTAACATAGAATTATGGAAATGTACCGCTCAAATACCAGTGGATAAAGAGATACAGCGAAGACGATGGCACTGGATAGGACACACACTACGGAAGCCAACTGAGAGCATTATACTATAGGTCCTTTTTTGGAATCCCCGGGGGAAAAGACAAAGAGGAAGACCAAGGAATTCTTGAAGAAGACAGATAGGAGCAAAGATGAAGATGATGGGGAAGACAGAATGGTCTTAAAAGAATGGCAAAAAACAGAACGACTTGGAAAGTGTTTGTTGAAGACCTATGCTCCACTGGGAGCTAAAAGGTAGAAGAAGTAGAAGATGTAGAAATCAATTAATTTGTGTAATTATTTGCTTGTTTATTGTTTAAGTCATTATTTATTAACATTTTGAAAACTTCGAGGAGACACATACTTTTTTGTGGCATTGGGAAAGTTGAATAAATTACAGCGGAAAGTTATAGTCAGCCCAAGTCAGGGCAGACCGTTGATAGCAGAGTGTTGTATTGAAGAGAACGAGGTCGAATCCTGGTTTTAGTAGCTTCCCCCCATCCTCACCTTTAGTTTTTTTACATACCTGTAAGCTTTAAGTTTCCGATAATTCAATCTGTGATACGCCTCTTTAAGTTTGCAATAGTTTAATATCTGTGATGTGTGTGCCGCTTTAGCTAGTTCATCTATATATATTTCCTCTTATCCCTTTTAATGCATCTTCTCACTTCTTTGTTCACCTCTGTGTAAGCTTCCTGTGTTTTGGCTTTATTACTTCTCGTTTTGCTTCTCTCAGATCTATAGAACACTTCACTCAGGCCTATAGAACAACTGATCAGCTCTGATGTAAAGATCCACTTATCTCAGTTCTATAGAACAACTGATACAACAAGGGAGGTCATCAGCCTGGTTTAGAGCGACATTATTATCTTTCCAAATAGGTTGTTGTTCCCAGGTATTTACAATCATTGAACTGTTTCAACACTGTTCAATGTACTTCTGTTTTCTATTGTTAGTTATACTCATTTTTTTAGAACACCTTTTCACTCTTTTAATTCAGCCAATGTCTGATATATTCCGTACATAACATCTGCTGCACATTTACCACCTCAAGCTCATCTTTACGACCAATATGTTAAGAAATATTTTAAAATTTCCTAAAGATCTACAACAATTACTTAATGAAATAAACATGACAAGCAAAAATATGGATTAGACATGAATATCAGAAAGAGACTAAAACTATGATCATAAACAAAGAAAATACTCAAACCCACAAGTGGATATCAAATTCAAGGAATAGACCTGGAGACAGTTCAGAAATACAACTGCCTTGGACATACTTTAGCCAGTGATGGAAATGTAAAAATGAAATAAACAAAAGAATTGGAATGGCAAAAAGTAATTTTAATGTCATGAAGAACATACTAACATGAAAACAAATAACACAAGGGCTAAAACTAAGAATAGCAAAATGTTACATCTTCTCAATATTCCTGTGTGGTGCAGAAACATGGACATTAGACAAGAAAACAGAACAGAGAATTAAAGCTTGTGAAATGTGGATATATAGAAGAATAGGTAGAATTTGATGGAAGGAAAAGAAACAAGCGATGAAGTCTTAAAACAACTACAAATGAAAAGAGAACTACTAACCACAATTCAAACAAGACAAATGCGATTTTGGGGCCATGTTAGAAGACACAACTGCCTATTAAAAGTAATCCTGGAGGGGAAATACAGGGTAAAAGAGGCAGAGGCAGACCAAGACTAACATGGAAACATCAAAAGATGGACAAACCAACCTATGACAACCTGCACCATCAAAGCAAGAGACAGCAGAATGGCGCTCTATAGTAGCCACCTTCGATGCGGAGATGGCACTCGATGATGATTTTTAAGAAAACTACAGTGGATTCTTAATTGGGAACTCGTGCTTTCTCCGTGGGCGGGAGATGTTTGTAAACACGAACTAGCCTCGTGTTGAGATTGTTCACGAGTGTCGTGACGTCACGATCTGCTGGAGGTGAACTTTAAGTACAAAAAACGAGTCCCTGAGTGTATCTCGAACGTGGCCGTGTGGTTAAGATATTTGGGTCTCGATAGTTTCTGGGGCTGGCTACGGGTTTAATATTTGTAGTCCAAAATGGGTCCGGGTTCGAATCACATCCGATGTTAAAAAGGGCGCTAGAACCACAACGCAAACCTCTGGAAGAGGGTTTTTTTATTGAGTGGCTCGGATAGAGGTTTGCGGAAGGCCATGGGTCGAGGCTTTTGCTCAAATTTATTTTTTTAAAAATAAAGAAAAAATTAATATGATACTTTTTTTAAAAATTCTGTTCTATTCAATTAATTTTCTTTTCTCTCTTTGGCTTGTCCCTGTTTGTGAAGTTTTTTCGGCTTATATTTTTAAACAGTATGGGATAGCCAGTCCTATTCCCAAACCTCTTTTCTCGCCTCTTACGAACATGCCTGGTAGGGTACAGCACCGCTATTCTTTACTCCCCTTTCGGGACCCGGCAGCGCGCGGGCGATTATTGATCACATATGTATTAATAATAAGTTTAAGTCATCCTTACAGGATGTACAAGTATATAGAGTGGCAGATGTAGCTTCTGATCATCATCTTCTGTTAGCCAAACTTAAAATTAAACTAAAAAAGGTATACTACAACGAATAAGGGTAGAGAATATTTCAAAGTAGGGTTTCTTAAAAAAAAACAGGGAATTAAAGATAAATTCGCAGTCACAATATCAAACAAATACCAAGTCCTCCAACAACTAAAAAGTACAATAAATATAGAAGATCACTGGAAACAGGTAAAAGATATATGGAAAGAGACATGCGAAGAAACACTGGGGAAAAGAGAATGACAGAATAAGGCATGGATGACAGCAGAGACCCTGGATAAAATTAAAGAAAGAAAGAACAAGAAAGCAGACATAAATAAAAGCAAAACGAGAAGTAATAAAGCCAAGACACAGGAAGCTTACACAGAGGTGAACAAAGAAGTGAGAAGATGCATTTAAAGGGATAAGAGGAAATATATAGATGAACTAGCTAAAGAGGCAGCAAATAAAGGGAATATGAAAGAACTGTACACAGCACAAAGAAATTAAGTGGAAAATACAAACAGATCAACGCCTTTATCAAAGATAAGAAAGGAAATCTGCTTAGTAATATAAGGGAACAAATGGAGGGATGGAAAGAGCATTTTGAACAGACCCGGCTCAAATAATCCTCCAGATATATTACCAACAGAAGAAGAGTTACACGTTAACTGTGGAAACCAAGCAAAGAGAAAAATAATGAAAGCCATCAAGCTATTAAAAAATGGTAAAACCACAGGACCAATGAAATTCCTTCGAAGCCATCAAAGCAGATATTAACACCTCTACCAAGATGTTACATGATCTATTGGATAAAATTTGGGAGAGGGAAGAAATACATAAAGACTCGAAAGAAGGTTATATGATCAAACTACCAAAGAAAGGAAGTTTATAGGAGTGCACAATTATAGGGGGAATTATGCTACTATCAGTGCCAGGGAAAATATTAACCAGAATCATTCTGGAGAGACTAAAATCGGCCATAGAGAAACATTTGAGAAATGAACAAGCATGTTTTTAGGAAGAACAGATCATGTGCTGATCAAATAACTACTCTACGTATAATAGTTGAACAAAGTTTAGAACTAGAGTACCCACTTTATATTGGATTCATAAATTACGAAAAGGCATTTGATAGTTTAGACAGAAGAATGCTTTGAAAGTTGCTGAGTCATTACGGAATCCCCATAAAGTTTATTAACCTGATAAAAACAATGTATGAAGAAAGAAAATGTAGAGTGGTGCAAGAAGGACAGCTTACAGAGGCATTTGAAATAAAAACAGGAGTAAGGCAGGGATGCCTTCTATCTCCATTTCTCTTTCTAGTGGCCATAGATTGGATTATGGAAAATAACTCAAAACAACAGAAATGGAATCCAGTGATCACTGACCTTGCAACTTGATGATTTAAACTTTGCTGATGACATAGCTCTCCTATCACACAGCCATATGTACAATCTTACATATATCTGGGAAGTAATATAGATAAAGAGGGAGGAGCAGAAAATTATACCAAAATAAGGATATCAAAAGCAAGAGGAGCTTTCATTGCACTGGGAAACATATGAAAATCCAAAGAAATTAGGTTAAATACAAAAATAAAAATGTTCAACTCAAATGTTAAGTCGGTCATATTATATGGCTGTGAAACATGGAGAATAACAAAATTGACAATCACGAAGATACATACTTTCATTAATGGATGCTTACGCAGAATGAAAGGATGGAAATGACAGGACAAAATCACTAACATAAAATTATGAAAATGTACCGCTCAAATACCAGTGGATAAAGAGATACAGCGAAGGCGATGGCACTGGATAGGACACACACTACGGAAGCCAACTGTGAGCATTACACTATAGGTCCTTTTTTGGAATCCCCGGGGAAAAGACAAAGAGGAAGACCAAGAATTCTTGAAGAAGACAGATAGGAGCAAAGATGAAGATGATGGGGAAGACATAGAATGGTCTTAAAAGAATGGCAAAAAACAGAACGACTTGGAAAGTGTTTGTTGAAGACCTATGCTCCACTGGGAGCTAAAAAGGTAGAAGAAGTAGAAGATGTAGAAATCAATTAATTTGTGTAATTATTTGCTTGTTTATTGTTTAAGTCATTATTTATTAACATTTTGAAAACTTCGAGGAGACACATACTTTTTTGTGGCATTGGGAAAGTTGAATAAATTAAGCGGAAAGTTATAGTCAGCCCAAGTCAGGGCAGACCGTTGATAGCAGAGTGTTTGTATTGAAGAGAACGAGGTCGAATCCTGGTTTTAGTAGCTTCCCCCCCCCCCCCCCCCCCCCCATCCTCAACTTTAGTTTTGTTACATACCTGTAAGCTTTAAATTTGCAATAATTCAATCTGTAATACACCTCTTTAAGTTTCCAATATGATACACCTCTTTAAGTTTGCAATAATTCAATCTGTAATACACCTCTTTAAGTTTGCAATAATTCAATCTGTGATACACCTCTTTAAGTTTGCAATAATTCAATCTATAATACACCTCTTTAAGTTTGCAATAATTCAATCTGTAATACACCTCTTTAAGTTTGCAATAATTCAATATGATACACCTCTTTAAGTTTGCAATAATTCAATCTGTAATACACCTCTTTAAGTTTGCAATAATTCAATATGATACACCTCTTTAAGTTTGCAATAATTCAATCCGTAATACACCTCTTTAAGTTTGCAATAATTCAATCTGTGATACACCTCTTTAAGTTTGCAATAATTCAATATGATACACCTCTTTAAGTTTGCAATAATTCAATATGATACACCTCTTTAAGTTTGCAATAATTCAATCTGTAATACACCTCTTTAAGTTTGGAATAATTCAATATGATTCACCTCTTTAAGTTTGCAATAATTCAATCTGTAATACACCTCTTTAAGTTTGCAATAATTCAATCTGTGATACACCTCTTTAAGTTTGCAATAATTCAATCTGTAATACACCTCTTTAAGTTTGCAATAATTCAATATGATACACCCTTTAAGTTTGCAATAATTCAATCTGTAATACACCTCTTTAAGTTTGCAATAATTCAATCTATGATACACCTCTTTAAGTTTGCAATAATTCAATATGATACACCTCTTTAAGTTTGCAATAATTCAATATGATACACCTCTTTAAGTTTGCAATAATTCAATATGATACACCTCTTTAAGTTTGCAATAATTCAATCTGTAATACACCTCTTTAAGTTTGCAATAATTCAATCTATGATACACCTCTTTAAGTTTGCAATAATTCAATCCGTAATACACCTCTTTAAGTTTGCAATAATTCAATCTGTAATACACCTCTTTAAGTTTGCAATAATTCAATCTATGATACACCTCTTTAAGTTTGCAATAATTCAATATGATACACCTCTTTAAGTTTGCATGCAATAGTTTAATACCTGTTGTACAGTACATTTCGTATGATTCCACATTAGAAACACAAACAAGAGCTTAATTCAAAGGACATAATATGAGGTCTTTGTTATTATGCACTAACGAGATATAATGCATGGACTAATATTTGATGCAATAGCTTTGTATTCCTTGTATAATCTAGCGATACATTTTATCTTGTGATATACCATAGCGATAATGTTACCCTGTTGATAACATTTTGTCTTCTAATTTAATTATAGGCAGTTTTATCACTGACTATTACAAATAACATTTTGTAGACACTCATTGAAGGGTCTTTTAGGATGCAATCCTACCTCTAATTTAGAATCCTACCTCTAATTTAGAGAAATGACTTTACCATGCACATTATTAACCTCTGATTTAACTGTATCATCATCAAGTGCCATACCGGTTGGCGTAGGCGATCATGTCCCTCCACAATATACAGTGCATCGTATCAGTTCTATTGTTGACTGTTTTCCATGCCATGTCACCAAACCATCCAGTATTTTCTCTCTTTGTCGTCCGCGATCTCTTTCCTTCTATTTTGCCAGTTGTAACCAAGTATTCCAACTTTCCTCTTCTCATGATGTGCCCGAAAAATACTGATTGTTTTTTAGGAGCTCCCTTTTTGAGAACTTCCTCATTGGTCTTTTTAGACCATTAGTCTAGAAAACTTTCAACATTCTTCTGAGAAATCCCATCTCTGTGGCCTCTAATCGTCTTTTTATTTGTTTGTCTACTGTCCATGATTCGCTTCCATAGGTCAGAATTGGCTCTATATAGCACCGATGAACTCTCTCATCTCCACCGACATAGATTTGTTGCACAAAATATTTTGCATCTTCTGAAATGCTATTTTGGCCTGAGCTATTCTGCTTTTGATTTCTGTGGTGCATCTTCCATCCGATGCCATCACCGTGCCCAAGTATATCAGATGTTGCACTATAACTGTATAGGATACATTATATCTTTTGCTTTATCGGCAGTTACTTAAATCCGCAGTCATTTTATAAGAAACCTTTTATTAGTCTTATAAATTTATTATTAAAATAATATTATTGTTATATTTTTAATTTTATTAGACTTATTATTGGACATTTATTTATTCAACAGTTATTATAGGATGCATTTATTACACTGACTTATTATAGGATGCATTTATTACACTGACTTATTATAGGGTGCATTTATTCCACTCTGAATTATTATAGGATGCATTTATTCCACTGTCTTATTATAGGATACATTTTATATTTATGCCACTGACTTACTTATTATAGGATGTATTAATTACACTGACTTATTATAGGATGCATTTATTCCACTCTAACATATTATAGGGTGCATTTATTCCACTCTGAATTATTATAGGATGCATTTATTCCACTCTGACTTATTATAGGGTGCATTTATTCCACTCTGAATTATTATAGGATGCATTTATTCCACTCTGACTTATTATAGGATGCATTTATTCCACTCTGACTTATTATAGGATGCATTTATTCACTGACTTATTATAGGGAACATTTATTTATTCAACTGTTATTATAGGATGTATTTATTCCACTGACTTATTATAGGATGCATTTATTCCACTCTGTCTTATTATAGGATGCATTTATTCCACTGACTTATTATAGGATGGATTTATTTCACTGTTATTATAGGGAACATTTATTGACTTATTATAGGATGCATTTTATATTTATTCCACTGACTTACTTATTATAGGATGTATTTATTCCACAGACTAATTATAGAATGCATTTTATATTTATTCCACTGACTTACTTATTATAGGATGTATTTATTCCACTGACTTATTATAGGATGCATTTATTCCACTCTGTCTTATTATAGGATGTATTTATTCCACTGACTTATTATAGTATGCATTTTATATTTATTCCACTGACTTACTTATTATAGGATGCATTTATTCCACTGACTTATTATAGGATATATTTATTCCACTGTTTATATAGGGAACATTTATTTATTCAACTGTTATAATAGGATGCATTTATTACACTGACTTATTATAGGGTGCATTTATTCCACTCTGACTTATTATAGGATGTATTTATTCCACTGACTTATTATAGTATGCATTTTATATTTATTCCACTGACTTACTTATTATAGGGTGCATTTATTCCACTGAATTATTATAGGATGCATTTTATATTTCTTCCACTGTCTTATTATAGGATGCATTTTATATTTATTCCACTGACTTATTATAGGCTACATTTATTCCACTGTTATTATAGGGAACATTTATTTATTCAACTGTTATTGTTATTCCACTGACTTATTATAGGGAACATTTATTCCACTGACTTATTATAGGATGCATTTTATATTTATTCCACTGACTTATTATAGGATGCATTTATTCCACTGACTTATAATAGGATGCATTTTATATTTATTCCACTGACTTATTATAGGATGCATTTTATATTTATTCCACTGACTTATTATAGGATGCATTTTATATTATTCCACTGACTTATTATAGGATACATTTATTCCACGGTTATTATAGGGAACATTTATTTATTCAACTGTTATTATCTATCTATTGTCCTTTCGAGCCGAAGACGGCACATAGGGCAGAACCACAATCTCAAAAACAGAAACCTTGCGTGCCAAAACGGCACATATTGCAGAGATCACTGCTTCTAAAATGTATGGTTCTGTTTCCATAACAATACTTTTTACAATGACAGCTTACTGTTATTATAGGGTGCATTTATTCCACTGACTTATTATAGGGTGCATTTATTCCACTCTGAATTATTATAGGATGCATTTATTCCACTGACTTATTATACGGTGCATTTATTCCACTGACTTACTTATTATAGGATGTATTTTATATTTATTCCACTGTTATTATAGGATGTATTTTATATTTATTCCACTGACTTATTATAGGATACATTTATTCAACTGACTTACTTATTATAGGATGCATTTATTCCACTGACTTATTATAGGATGCATTTATTCCACTCTGACTTATTATAGGGTGCATTTATTCCACTCTGAATTATTATAGGATGCATTTATTCCACTCTGACTTATTATAGGATGGATTTATTCCACTGTTATTATAGGGAACATTTATTGACTTATTATAGGATGCATTTTATATTTATTCCACTGACTTACTTATTATAGGATGTATTTATTCCACAGACTAATTATAGAATGCATTTTATATTTATTCCACTGACTTACTTATTATAGGATGTATTTATTCCACTGACTTATTATAGGATGCATTTATTCCACTCTGTCTTATTATAGGATGTATTTATTCCACTGACTTATTATAGTATGCATTTTATATTTATTCCACTGACTTACTTATTATAGGATGCATTTATTCCACTGACTTATTATAGGATATATTTATTCCACTGTTTATATAGGGAACATTTATTTATTCAACTGTTATTATAGGATGCATTTATTACACTGACTTATTATAGGGTGCATTTATTCCACTCTGACTTATTATAGGGTGCATTTATTCCACTCTGACTTATTATAGGGTGCATTTATTCCACTGATTTATTATAGGATGCATTTTATATTTTTTCCACTGTCTTATTATAGGATGCATTTTATATTATTCCACTGACTTATTATAGGCTACATTTATTCCACTGTTATTATAGGGAACATTTATTTATTCAACTGTTATTGTTATTCCACTGACTTATTATAGGGAACATTTATTCCACTGACTTATTATAGGATGCATTTTATATTTATTCCACTGACTTATTATAGGATGCATTTATTCCACTGACTTATAATAGGATGCATTTTATATTTATTCCACTGACTTATTATAGGATGCATTTTATATTTATTCCACTGACTTATTATAGGATGCATTTTATATTTATTCCACTGTCTTATTATAGGATGCAATTTATATTTATTCCACTGACTTATTATAGGATACATTTATTCCACGGTTATTATAGGGAACATTTATTTATTCAACTGTTATTATCTATCTATCTATCTATTGTCCTTTCGAGCCGAAGACGGCACATAGGGCAGAACCACAATCTCAAAAACAGAAACCTTGCGTGCCAAAACGGCACATATTGCAGAGATCACTGCTTCTAAAATGTATGGTTCTGTTTCCATAACAATACTTTTTACAATGACAGCTTACTGTTATTATAGGGTGCATTTATTCCACTGACTTATTATAGGGTGCATTTATTCCACTCTGAATTATTATAGGATGCATTTATTCCACTGACTTATTATACGGTGCATTTATTCCACTGACTTACTTATTATAGGATGTATTTTATATTTATTCCACTGTTATTATAGGATGTATTTTATATTTATTCCACTGACTTATTATAGGATACATTTATTCAACTGACTTACTTATTATAGGATGCATTTATTCCACTGACTTATTATAGGATGCATTTATTCCACTCTGACTTATTATAGGGTGCATTTATTCCACTCTGAATTATTATAGGATGCATTTATTCCACTCTGACTTATTATAGGATGCATTTATTCCACTCTGACTTATTATAGGGTGCATTTATTCCACTCTGAATTATTATAGGATGCATTTATTCCACTCTGACTTATTATAGGATGCATTTATTCCACTGACTTATTATAGGGAACATTTATTTATTCAACTGTTATTATAGGATGTATTTATTCCACTGACTTATTATAGGATGCATTTATTCCACTCTGTCTTATTATAGGATGTATTTATTCCACTGACTTATTATAGTATGCATTTTATATTTATTCCACTGACTTACTTATTATAGGATGCATTTATTCCACTGACTTATTATAGGATATATTTATTCCACTGTTTATATAGGGAACATTTATTTATTCAACTGTTATTATAGGATGCATTTATTACACTGACTTATTATAGGGTGCATTTATTCCACTCTGACTTATTATAGGGTGCATTTATTCCACTCTGACTTATTATAGGGTGCATTTATTCCACTGATTTATTATAGGATGCATTTTATATTTTTCCACTGTCTTATTATAGGATGCATTTTATATTTATTCCACTGACTTATTATAGGCTACATTTATTCCACTGTTATTATAGGGAACATTTATTTATTCAACTGTTATTGTTATTCCACTGACTTATTATAGGGAACATTTATTCCACTGACTTATTATAGGATGCATTTTATATTTATTCCACTGACTTATTATAGGATGCATTTATTCCACTGACTTATAATAGGATGCATTTTATATTTATTCCACTGACTTATTATAGGATGCATTTTATATTTATTCCACTGACTTATTATAGGATGCATTTTATATTTATTCCACTGTCTTATTATAGGATGCAATTTATATTTATTCCACTGACTTATTATAGGATACATTTATTCCACGGTTATTATAGGGAACATTTATTTATTCAACTGTTATTATCTATCTATCTATCTATTGTCCTTTCGAGCCGAAGACGGCACATAGGGCAGAACCACAATCTCAAAAACAGAAACCTTGCGTGCCAAAACGGCACATATTGCAGAGATCACTGCTTCTAAAATGTATGGTTCTGTTTCCATAACAATACTTTTTACAATGACAGCTTACTGTTATTATAGGGTGCATTTATTCCACTGACTTATTATAGGGTGCATTTATTCCACTCTGAATTATTATAGGATGCATTTATTCCACTGACTTATTATACGGTGCATTTATTCCACTGACTTACTTATTATAGGATGTATTTTATATTTATTCCACTGTTATTATAGGATGTATTTTATATTTATTCAACTGACTTACTTATTATAGGATGCATTTATTCCACTGACTTATTATAGGATGCATTTATTCCACTCTGACTTATTATAGGGTGCATTTATTCCACTCTGAATTATTATAGGATGCATTTATTCCACTCTGACTTATTATAGGATGCATTTATTCCACTCTGACTTATTATAGGGTGCATTTATTCCACTCTGAATTATTATAGGATGCATTTATTCCACTCTGACTTATTATAGGATGCATTTATTCCACTGACTTATTATAGGGAACATTTATTTATTCAACTGTTATTATAGGATGTATTTATTCCACTGACTTATTATAGGATGCATTTATTCCACTCTGTCTTATTATAGGATGCATTTATTCCACTGACTTATTATAGGATGGATTTATTCCACTGTTATTATAGGGAACATTTATTGACTTATTATAGGATGCATTTATATTTATTCCACTGACTTACTTATTATAGGATGTATTTATTCCACAGACTAATTATAGAATGCATTTTATATTTATTCCACTGACTTACTTATTATAGGATGTATTTATTCCACTGACTTATTATAGGATGCATTTATTCCACTCTGTCTTATTATAGGATGTATTTATTCCACTGACTTATTATAGTATGCATTTTATATTTATTCCACTGACTTACTTATTATAGGATGCATTTATTTCACTGACTTATTATAGGATATATTTATTCCACTGTTTATATAGGGAACATTTATTTATTCAACTGTTATTATAGGATGCATTTATTACACTGACTTATTATAGGGTGCATTTATTCCACTCTGACTTATTATAGGGTGCATTTATTCCACTCTGACTTATTATAGGGTGCATTTATTCCACTGATTTATTATAGGGTGCATTTTATATTTTTCCCACTGTCTTATTATAGATGCATTTTATATTTATTCCACTGACTTATTATAGGCTACATTTATTCCACTGTTATTATAGGGAACATTTATTTATTCAACTGTTATTGTTATTCCACTGACTTATTATAGGGAACATTTATTCCACTGACTTATTATAGGATGCATTTTATATTTATTCCACTGACTTATTATAGGATGCATTTTATATTTATTCCACTGACTTATTATAGGATGCATTTTATATTTATTCCACTGTCTTATTATAGGATGCAATTTATATTTATTCCACTGACTTATTATAGGATACATTTATTCCACGGTTATTATAGGGAACATTTATTTATTCAACTGTTATTATAGGGTGCATTTATTCCACTGACTTATTATAGGGTGCATTTATTCCACTCTGAATTATTATAGGATGCATTTATTCCACTGACTTATTATACGATGCATTTATTCCACTGACTTACTTATTATAGGATGTATTTTATATTTATTCCACTGTTATTATAGGATGTATTTTATATTTATTCCACTGACTTATTATAGGATACATTTATTCAACTGACTTACTTATTATAGGATGCATTTATTACACTGACTTATTATAGGATGCATTTATTCCACTCTGACTTATTATAGGTGCATTTATTCCACTCTGAATTATTATAGGATGCATTTATTCCACTCTGACTTATTATAGGATGCATTTATTCCACTCTGACTTATTATAGGGTGCATTTATTCCACTCTGAATTATTATAGGATGCATTTATTCCACTCTGACTTATTATAGGATGCATTTATTCCACTGACTTATTATAGGGAACATTATTTATTCAACTGTTATTATAGGATGTATTTATTCCACTGACTTATTATAGGATGCATTTATTCCACTCTGTCTTATTATAGGATGCATTTATTCCACTGACTTATTATAGGATGGATTTATTCCACTGTTATTATAGGGAACATTATTGACTTATTATAGGATGCATTTTATATTTATTCCACTGACTTACTTATTATAGGATGTATTTATTCCACAGACTAATTATAGAATGCATTTTATATTTATTCCTCTGACTTACTTATTATAGGATGTATTTATTCCACTGACTTATTATAGGATGCATTTATTCCACTCTGTCTTATTATAGGATGTATTTATTCCACTGACTTATTATAGTATGCATTTTATATTTATTCCACTGACTTACTTATTATAGGATGCATTTATTCCACTAACTTATTATAGGAT
Organism: Megaustenia siamemsis; assembly: GCA_032433765.1. NCBI lineage: Eukaryota > Metazoa > Mollusca > Gastropoda > Stylommatophora > Ariophantidae > Megaustenia > Megaustenia siamemsis. The sequence goes on from JAVIAB010000104.1 coordinate 11,455,649, forward strand.
ATATTTATTCCACTGTTTATATAGGGAACATTTATTTATTCAACTGTTATTATAGGATGCATTTATTACACTGACTTATTATAGGTGCATTTATTCCACTCTGACTTATTATAGGGTGCATTTATTCCACTCTGACTTATTATAGGGTGCATTTATTCCATTTATTTATTATAGGATGCATTTTATATTTTTTCCACTGTCTTATTATAGGATGCATTTTATATTTATTCCACTGACTTATTATAGGCTACATTTATTGCACTGTTATTATAGGGAACATTTATTTATTCAACTCTTATTGTTATTCCACTGACTTATTATAGGGAACATTTATTCCACTGACTTATTATAGGATGCATTTTATATTTATTCCACTGACTTATTATAGGATGCATTTTATATTTATTCCACTGACTTATTATAGGATGCATTTTATATTTATTCCACTGTCTTATTATAGGATGCAATTTATATTTATTCCACTGACTTATTATAGGGTGCATTTATTCCACTGACTTATTATAGGGTGCATTTATTCCACTCTGAATTATTAAGGATGCATTTATTCCACTGACTTATTATACGATGCATTTATTCCACTGACTTACTTATTATAGGATGTATTTTATATTTATTCCACTGTTATTATAGGATGTATTTTATATTTATTCCACTGACTTATTATAGGATACATTTATTCAACTGACTTACTTATTATAGGATGCATTTATTACACTGACTTATTATAGGATGCATTTATTCCACTCTGACTTATTATAGGGTGCATTTATTCCACTCTGAATTATTATAGGATGCATTTATTCCACTCTGACTTATTATAGGATGCATTTATTCCACTGACTTATTATAGGGAACATTTATTTATTCAACTGTTATTATAGGGAACATTTATTCCACTGACTTATTATAGGATGCATTTTATATTTTTTTCCACTGACTTATTATAGGATGCATTTATTCCACTGTTATTATAGGGAACATTTATTATAGGATGCATTTTATATTTATTCCACTGCCTTACTTATTATAGGATGTATTTATTCCACTGACTTATTATAGGATGCATTTATTCCACTCTGTCTTATTATAGGATGCATTTATTCCACTGACTTATTATAGGATGCATTTATTCCACTGACTTATTATAGTATGCATTTTATATTTATTCCACTGACTTACTTATTATAGGATGTATTTATTCCACTGACTTATAATAGGATGCATTTATTCCACTGATTTATTATAGGATGCATTTTATATTTATTCCACTGTCTTATTATACGATGCATTTTATATTTATTCCACTGACTTATTATAGGATATATTTATTCCACTGTTTATATAGGGAACATTTATTTATTCAACTGTTATTATAGGATGCATTTATTACATTGACTTATTATAGGGTGCATTTATTCCACTCTGACTTATTATAGAGTGCATTTATTCCACTGATTTATTATAGGATGCATTTTATATTTTTTCCACTGTCTTATTATAGGATGCATTTTATATTTATTCCACTGACTTATTATAGGCTACATTTATTCCACTGTTATTATAGGGAAAATTTATTTATTCAACTGTCATTATAGGGAACATTTATTCCACTGACTTATTATAGGGAACAGTTATTCCACTGACTTATTATAGGGAACATTTATTCCACTGACTTATTATAGGATGCATTTATATTTATTCCACTGACTTATTATAGGATGCATTTTATATTTATTCCACTGACTTATTATAGGATGCATTTTTATTTTATTCCACTGACTTATTATAGGATGCATTTTATATTTATTCCACTGTCTTATTATAGGATGCAATTTATATTTATTCCACTGACTTATTATAGGATACATTTATTCCACGGTTATTATAGGGAACATTTATTTATTCAACTGTTATTATATGGTGCATTTATTCCACTGACTTATTATAGGATGCATTTATTCCACTGTTATTATGGGAACATTTATTGACTTATTATAGGATGCATTTTATATTTATTCCACTGACTTACTTATTATAGGATGCATTTATTCCACTGACTTATTATAGTATGTATTTTATATTTATTCCACTGACTTACTTATTATAGGATGTATTTATTCCACTGACTTATTATAGGATGCATTTATTCCACTGATTTATTATAGGATGCATTTTATATTTATTCCACTGTCTTATTATACGATGCATTTTATATTTATTCTACTGACTTACTATAGGATTATTTATTCCACTGTTTATATAGGGAACATTTATTTATTCAACTGTTATTATAGGATGCATTTATTACATTGACTTATTATAGGGTGCATTTATTCCACTCTGACTTATTATAGGGTGCATTTATTCCACTGATTTATTATAGGATGCATTTTATATTTTTTCCACTGTCTTATTATAGGATGCATTTTATATTTATTCCACTGACTTATTATAGGCTACATTTATTCCACTGTTATTATAGGGAACATTTATTTATTCAACTGTCATTATAGGGAACATTTATTCCACTGACTTATTATAGGGAACATTTATTCCACTGACTTATTATAGGGAACATTTATTCCACTGACTTATTATAGGATGCATTTTATATTTATTCCACTGTCTTATTATAGGCTACATTTATTCCACTGTTATTATAGGGAACATTTATTTATTCAACTGTTATTGTAGGGAACATTTATTCCACTGACTTATTATAGGGAACATTTATTCCACTGATTTATTATACGATGCATTTATTCCACTGACTTACTTATTATAGGATGTATTTATTCCACTTACTTATTATAGGATGCATTTATTCCACTCGGTCTTATTATAGGATGCATTTATTCCACTGATTTATTATAGGATGCATTTATTCCACTGACTTACTTATTATAGGATGTATTTTATATTTATTCCACTGTTATTATAGGATGTATTTTATATTTATTCCACTGACTTATTATATGATGCATTTTATATTTTTTCCACTGTCTTATTATAGGATGCATTTTATATTTATTCCACTGACTTATTATAGGATACATTTATTCAACTGACTTACTTATTATAGGATGCATTTATTACACTGACTTTTTATAGGATGCATTTATTCCACTGACTTATTATAGGGAACATTTATTTATTCAACTGTTATTATAGGGAACATTTATTCCACTGACTTATTATAGGATGCATTTTATATTTTTTTCCACTGACTTATTATTATAGGATGTATTTATTCCACTGACTTATTATAGGATGCATTTATTCCACTCTGTCTTATTATAGGATGCATTTTATATTTATTCCACTGACTTATTATAGGATGCATTTATTACACTGACTTATAATAGGATGCATTTTATATTTATTCCACTGACTTATTATAGGATGCATTTTATATTTATTCCACTGACTTATTATAGGATGCATTTTATATTTATTCCACTGACTTATTATAGGATGCATTTTATATTTATTCCACTGTCTTATTATAGGATGCAATTTATATTTATTCCACTGACTTATTATAGGATACATTTATTCCACGGTTATTATAGGGAACATTTATTAATTCAACTGTTATTATATGGTGCATTTATTCCACTGACTTATTATAGGATGGATTTATTCCACTGTTATTATAGGGAACATTTATTGACTTATTATAGGATGCATTTTATATTTATTCCACTGACTTACTTATTATAGGATGTATTTATTCCACTGACATAGGATGCATTTATTCCACTCTGACTTATTATAGGATGCATTTTATATTTATTCCACTGACTTATTATAGGATGCATTTATTACACTGACTTATAATAGGATGCATTTTATATTTATTCCACTGACTTATTATAGGATGCATTTTATATTTTTCCACTGACTTATTATAGGATGCATTTTATATTTATTCACTGACTTATTATAGGATGCATTTTATATTTATTCCACTGTCTTATTATAGGATGCAATTTATATTTATTCCACTGACTTATTATAGGATACATTTATTCCACGGTTATTATAGGGAACATTTATTTATTCAACTGTTATCATATGGTGCATTTATTCCACTGACTTATTATAGGATGCATTTATTCCACTGTTATTATAGGGAACATTTATTGACTTATTATAGGATGCATTTTATATTTATTCCACTGACTTACTTATTATAGGATGCATTTATTCCACTGACTTATTATAGTATGCATTTTATATTATTCCACTGACTTACTTATTTAGGATGTATTTATTCCACTGACTTATTATAGGATGCATTTATTCCACTGATTTATTATAGGATGCATTTTATATTTATTCCACTGACTTATTATAGGATATATTTATTCCACTGTTTATATAGGGAACATTTATTTATTCAACTGTTATTATAGGATATTATAGGAATTATAGCCAAAACCTACCCAGGAGCAGATATTAATTCTGATCACAATCCTGTAATGATTAAATGAAAATCAAACTAAAGAGAAACAAGCAAAAATCTGATTCATCAACAAACCCACTCGACATAACAGCTTTAATCAAAAAGATATTAAAGATACCTATACAATACAAGTAAAGAACACATACCAGTAGCTGCTAGAGGAAGGAATTGAACAATACAGAAGAGAAAATCCTGATGAAAAAGTAACAACCAAATGGCAATGCATAAAGAAAAGCATACAAAAAGCCTGCGACACCTTACCCAAAAGAGAAAAGAACAAAACAAAAATGGATAACTAACACCATCTTAGAAAAAATGGAAGAAAGGAGACAAGCGAAGAACACTGCCCAATACAATAAAATAGATAATGAGATACGCAAAATGTGCAAAAAAGCAAAAGAAGACTGGCTCAGCCAAAAATGTAGAGAAATAGAAACTATGGAAAGCAAACAAGACCTAAGAGGAATGCACACAGAAATAAAGAGAATGACTAATAAAAATAAAAAAGCCACAGAAGGTGGATGCATTGCAGACAAAAAGGAAAAATGCTAACAGACAATAAGGATATCATAGAGAGATGGCAGGAATATATAACAGAACTATTTCATGATCAAAGGGACAAGAAACCAGTTATAAAATGTACATCAGGCTATAAAATCTTAAAATCTGAGGTGGAAAAAGCTATAAAAACAATGAAAAGGGGAAAAGCAGCAGGACCTGAAAGCATACAGATAGAGATGATACAGGCACTTGAAGATTTTGGCATTGAAGTGATTACAGACATATGCAACGACATATACCACACAGGATACTTACCAAATGAACTAAAAACATCAACTTTCATTGCATTGCCTAAAAAGAATGGTGCAGTTGAATGCAGTGACTTTAGAACAATAAGCCTAATGAGCCATGTTACAAAAATCTTGCTAAAAGTTATACAAGGAAGGATTCAGAATAAAATCAATACTGAATTAGATGAGCAGCAATTTGGATTTAGGAAAAATAGCGGGACAAAAGAAGCCATATTCTGCATGAGAACATTAATCGAAAATACACAGAAGTAAACAAACCAATATATGCCTGCTTCATAGACTACACCAAATCTTTTGATAGAGTACACCACAAACAACTTATAGAATGCCTAAAAGAGATACATCTAGATGACATGGATATAAGACTAATATGCAATCTATACTGGGAGCAAACAGCAATAATAAAATATAACAAAGAGTTCTCTACACCCATTGATATAAAAAGAGGAGTAAGACAAGGATGCATCCTATCACCAAGCTTGTTCAATCTATACACTGAGCAAATCTTTAAAAACATCATAGAGATGCCAGGCCTACAAATTAATGGAAAGATAATCAATAACCTAAGATATGCTGACGATACTGTACTACTAGCAGAAAATCCTAAAGACCTACAACAATTACTAAATGAAATAAACACGACAAGCAAAAAATATGGACTAGATATGAATATCAAAAAGACTAAAACTATGATCATAACAAAGAAAATACCCAAAACCCACAAGTGGATATCAAAATTGAAGGAATAGACCTTGAGACAGTTCAGAACTATAACTACCTTGGACATACTATAACCAGTGATGGAAAATGTACAACTGAAATAAACAAAAGAATAGGAATGGCAAAAAGTAATTTTAATGTCATGAAGGACATACTAACATCAAAACAAATAACACCAGAGCTAAAACTAAGAATAGCAAAATGTTACATCTTCTCAATATTCCTATATGGTGCTGAAACATGGACATTAGACAAGAAAACAGAACAGAGAATTGAAGCCTTTGAAATGTGGATATATAGAAGAATAGGTAGAATTGGATGGAAGGAAAAGAAAACAAATGACAAAGTCTTAAAACAACTAAAAATGAAAAGAGAACTTCTGAACACAATTAGAACAAGACAAATGCGATTCTTAGGCCATGTTAAAAGACACAACAGCCTACTGAAAGTGATCCTGGAGGGGAAAATACAAGGTAAAAGAGGCAGAGGCAGACCAAGATTAACATGGACGAGTAACATCAAAAGATGGACAAATCAACCAATGACAACCTGCACCATCAAAGCAAGAGATAGAGCAAAATGGCGCTCCATGGTAGCCAACCTTCGTTGCGGAGACGGCACTCAATGATGATGATGATTATAGGATGCATTTATTACATTGACTTATTATAGGGTGCATTTATTCCACTCTGACTTATTATAGGGTGCATTTATTCCACTGATTTATTATAGGATGCATTTTATATTTTTTCCACTGTCTTATTATAGGATGCATTTTATATTTATTCCACTGACTTATTATAGGCTACATTTATTCCACTGTTATTATAGGGAACATTTATTTATTCAACTGTCATTATAGGGAACATTTATTCCACTGACTTATTATAGGGAACATTTATTCCACTGACTTATTATAGGGAACATTTATTCCACTGACTTATTATAGGATGCATTTTATATTTATTCCACTGTCTTATTATAGGATGCATTTTATATTTATTCCACTGACTTATTATAGGCTACATTTATTCCACTGTTATTATAGGGAACATTTATTTATTCACTGTTATTGTAGGGAACATTTATTCCACTGACTTATTATAGGGAACATTTATTCCACTGATTTATTATACGATGCATTTATTCCACTGACTTACTTATTATAGGATGCATTTATTCCACTCTGTCTTATTATAGGATGCATTTATTCCACTGATTTATTATAGGATGCATTTATTCCACTGACTTATTATATGATGCATTTTATATTTTTTCCACTGACTTATTATAGGATACATTTATTCAACTGACTTATTATAGGATGCATTTATTCCACTGACTTATTATAGGATGCATTTATTCCACTGACTTATTATAGGATGCATTTATTCCACTGACTTATTATAGGATGCATTTATTCCACTGACTTATTATAGGATGCATTTATTCAACTGACTTATTATAGGATGCATTTATTCCACTGACTTATTATATGATGCATTTTATATTTTTTCCACTGACTTATTATAGGATGCATTTATTCCACTGACTTATTATAGGATGCATTTTATATTTATTCCACTGACTTATTATAGGATACATTTATTCAACTGACTTACTTATAGTAGGATGCATTTATTACACTGACTTTTTATAGGATGCATTTATTCCACTGACTTATTATAGGGAACATTTATTTATTCAACTGTTATTATAGGGAACATTTATTCCACTGACTTATTATAGGATGCATTTTATATTTTTTTCCACTGACTTATTATTATAGGATGTATTTATTCCACTGACTTATTATAGGATGCATTTATTCCACTCTGACTTATTATAGGTTGCATTTTATATTTATTCCACTGACTTATTATAGGATGTATTTATTCCACTGACTTAGTATAGGATGTATTTTATATTTATTCCACTGTTATTATAGGATGTATTTTATATTTATTCCACTGTTATTATAGGGAACATTTATTTATTCCACTGTTATTATAGGATGTATTTTATATTTATTCCACTGACTTATTATAGGATAAATTTATTCAACTGACTTATTATAGGATGCATTTTATATTTATTCCACTGACTTATTATAGGATGTATTTTATATTTATTCCACTGACTTATTATATGATGCATTTTATATTTTTTCCACTGTCTTATTATAGGATGCATTTTATATTTATTCCACTGACTTATTATAGGATACATTTATTCACTGACTTACTTATTATAAGATGCATTTATTACACTGAATTATTATAGGATGCATTTATTCCACTGACTTATTATAGGGAACATTTCTTTATTCAACTGTTATTATAGGGAACATTTATTCCACTGACTTATTATAGGATGCATTTTATATTTTTTTCCACTGACTTATTATTATAGGATGTATTTATTCCACTGACTTATTATAGGATGCATTTATTCCACTCTGTCTTATTATAGGATGCATTTTATATTTATTCCACTGACTTATTATAGGATGTATTTATTCCACTGACTTAGTATAGGATGTATTTTATATTTATTCCACTGTTATTATAGGATGTATTATATATTTATTCCACTGTTATTATAGGGAACATTTATTTATTCAACTGTTATTATAGGATGTATTTTATATTTATTCCACTGACTTATTATAGGATAAATTTATTCAACTGACTTATTATAGGATGCATTTTATATTTATTCCACTGACTTATTATAGGATGTATTTTTATATTTATTCCACTGTCTTATTATAGGATGTATTTTATATTTATTCCACTGTCTTATTATAGGATACATTTTATTACACTTATTATAGGATGCATTTTATATTTATTCACTGAGCCATATAATAGGACCGACTTAACATTTGAGTTGAAAATTTTTATTTTTGTATTTAGCCTAATTTCTTTGGATTTCCATATGTTTCCCAGTGCAATGAAAGCTCCTCTTGCTTTTGATATCCTTATTTTGGTATCATTTTCTGTTCCTCCCTCTTTATCTATATTACTGCCCAGATATATATACGATTGTACGTCTAGTAGAGGTATTTCGCCTAGTTTTATATGGTTATTGCCAACTGCATTAATTCTCATAATATTGGTCTTATCTCTATTAATCTTTAGTCCTAGCTATAGGATGCATTTATTCCACTGACGTATTATAGGATGCATTTTAAATTTATTCCACTGACTTATTATAGGTTATATTTTTTCCACTGACTTATTTTAGGGAACATTTATTTATTCAACTGTTATTATAGGGAACATTTATTCCACTCTGTCTTATTATAGGATGCATTTATTCCACTCTGTCTTATTATAGGATGCATTTATTCCACTCTGTCTTATTATAGGATGCATTTATTCCACTGTTACTTATTATAGGATGCATTTTATATTTATTCCACTGTCTTATTATAGGATGCATTTTATATTTATTCCACTGACTTATTATAGGGAACATTTATTCCACTGACATATTATAGGATGCATTTTATATTTATTCCACTGACTTATTATAGGATACATTTATTCCACTGTTATTATAGGGAACATTTATTTATTCAACTGTTATTATAGGGAACATTTATTCCACTGACATATTATAGTATGAATTTTATATTTATTTCACTGACTTATAATAGGATGCATTTTATATTTATTCAACTGTTATTATTATTATAGGATGCATTTATTCCACTGACTTATTATAGGATGCATTTATTCTACTGACTTACTTATTATAGGATGTATTTTTTCCACTGACTTATTATAGGATGCATTTTATATTTATTCAAATGTTATTATATGATACATTTATTCAACTGACTTATTATAGGATGCATTTTATATTTATTCCACTGACTTATTATAGAATGCATTTTATATTTATTCCACTGACTTATTATAGGATGAATTTATTCCACTGACTTATTATAGGATGCATTTTATATTTGTTCCACTGACTTATTATAGAATGCATTTTACATTTATTCCACTATCTTATTATAGTATGCATTTTATATTTATTCCACTGACTTATTATAGGATACATTTATTCCACTGTTATTATAAGGAACATTTATTTATTCAACTGTTATTATCGGAACATTTATTCCACTGACATATTATAGTATGCATTTTATATTTATTTCACTGACTTATTATAGGATGTATTTATTCCACTGACTTATTATAGGATGCATTTTATATTTATTCCACTGACTTATTATAGGATGCATTTTATATTTATTCCACTGACTTATTATAGGATGCATTTATTACACTGACTTATAATAGGATGCATTTTATATTTATTCCACTGACTTATTATAGGATGCATTTTATATTTATTCCACTGACTTATTATAGGATGCATTTTATATTTATTCCACTGACTTATTATAGGATACATTTATTCAACTGACTTACTTATAGTAGGATGCATTTATTACACTGACTTTTTATAGGATGCATTTATTCCACTGACTTATTATAGGGAACATTTATTTATTCAACTGTTATTATAGGGAACATTTATTCCACTGACTTATTATAGGATGCATTTTATATTTTTTTCCACTGACTTATTATTATAGGATGTATTTATTCCACTGACTTATTATAGGATGCATTTATTCCACTCTGACTTATTATAGGTTGCATTTTATATTTATTCCACTGACTTATTATAGGATGTATTTATTCCACTGACTTAGTATAGGATGTATTTTATATTTATTCCACTGTTATTATAGGATGTATTTTATATTTATTCCACTGTTATTATAGGAACATTTATTTATTCCACTGTTATTATAGGATGTATTTTATATTTATTCCACTGACTTATTATAGGATAAATTTATTCAACTGACTTATTATAGGATGCATTTTATATTTATTCCACTGACTTATTATAGGATGTATTTTATATTTATTCCACTGACTTATTATATGATGCATTTTATATTTTTTCCACTGTCTTATTATAGGATGCATTTTATATTTATTCCACTGACTTATTATAGGATACATTTATTCAACTGACTTACTTATTATAAGATGCATTTATTACACTGAATTATTATAGGATGCATTTATTCCACTGACTTATTATAGGGAACATTTCTTTATTCAACTGTTATTATAGGGAACATTTATTCCACTGACTTATTATAGGATGCATTTTATATTTTTTTCCACTGACTTATTATTATAGGATGTATTTATTCCACTGACTTATTATAGGATGCATTTATTCCACTCTGTCTTATTATAGGATGCATTTTATATTTATTCCACTGACTTATTATAGGATGTATTTATTCCACTGACTTAGTATAGGATGTATTTTATATTTATTCCACTGTTATTATAGGATGTATTATATATTTATTCCACTGTTATTATAGGGAACATTTATTTATTCAACTGTTATTATAGGATGTATTTTATATTTATTCCACTGACTTATTATAGGATAAATTTATTCAACTGACTTATTATAGGATGCATTTTATATTTATTCCACTGACTTATTATAGGATGTATTTTTATATTTATTCCACTGTCTTATTATAGGATGTATTTTATATTTATTCCACTGTCTTATTATAGGATACATTTTATTACACTTATTATAGGATGCATTTTATATTTATTCAACTGAGCCATATAATAGGACCGACTTAACATTTGAGTTGAAAATTTTTATTTTTGTATTTAGCCTAATTTCTTTGGATTTCCATATGTTTCCCAGTGCAATGAAAGCTCCTCTTGCTTTTGATATCCTTATTTTGGTATCATTTTCTGTTCCTCCCTCTTTATCTATATTACTGCCCAGATATATATACGATTGTACGTCTAGTAGAGGTATTTCGCCTAGTTTTATATGGTTATTGCCAACTGCATTAATTCTCATAATATTGGTCTTATCTCTATTAATCTTTAGTCCTAGCTATAGGATGCATTTATTCCACTGACGTATTATAGGATGCATTTTAAATTTATTCCACTGACTTATTATAGGTTATATTTTTTCCACTGACTTATTTTAGGGAACATTTATTTATTCAACTGTTATTATAGGGAACATTTATTCCACTCTGTCTTATTATAGGATGCATTTATTCCACTCTGTCTTATTATAGGATGCATTTATTCCACTCTGTCTTATTATAGGATGCATTTATTCCACTGTTACTTATTATAGGATGCATTTTATATTTATTCCACTGTCTTATTATAGGATGCATTTTATATTTATTCCACTGACTTATTATAGGGAACATTTATTCCACTGACATATTATAGGATGCATTTTATATTTATTCCACTGACTTATTATAGGATACATTTATTCCACTGTTATTATAGGGAACATTTATTTATTCAACTGTTATTATAGGGAACATTTATTCCACTGACATATTATAGTATGAATTTATATTTATTTCACTGACTTATAATAGGATGCATTTTATATTTATTCAACTGTTATTATTATTATAGGATGCATTTATTCCACTGACTTATTATAGGATGCATTTATTCTACTGACTTACTTATTATAGGATGTATTTTTTCCACTGACTTATTATAGGATGCATTTATATTTATTCAAATGTTATTATATGATACATTTATTCAACTGACTTATTATAGATGCATTTTATATTTATTCCACTGACTTATTATAGAATGCATTTTATATTTATTCCACTGACTTATTATAGGATGAATTTATTCCACTGACTTATTATAGATGCATTTTATATTTGTTCCACTGACTTATTATAGAATGCATTTTACATTTATTCCACTATCTTATTATAGTATGCATTTTATATTTATTCCACTGACTTATTATAGGATACATTTATTCCACTGTTATTATAAGGAACATTTATTTATTCAACTGTTATTATCGGGAACATTTATTCCACTGACATATTATAGTATGCATTTTATATTTATTTCACTGACTTATTATAGGATGTATTTATTCCACTGACTTATTATAGGATGCATTTTATATTTATTCCACTGACTTATTATAGGATGCATTTTATATTTATTCCACTGACTTATTATAGGATGCATTTATTACACTGACTTATAATAGGATGCATTTTATATTTATTCCACTGACTTATTATAGGATGCATTTTATATTTATTCCACTGACTTATTATAGGATGCATTTTATATTTATTCCACTGACTATTATAGGATGCATTTTATATTTATTCCACTGACTTATTATAGGATGCATTTTATATTTATTCCACTGTCTTATTATAGGATGCAATTTATATTTATTCCACTGACTTATTATAGGATACATTTATTCCACGGTTATTATAGGGAACATTTATTTATTCAACTGTTATTATATGGTGCATTTATTCCACTGACTTATTATAGGATGCATTTATTCCACTGTTATTATAGGGAACATTTATTGACTTATTATAGGATGCATTTTATATTTATTCCACTGACTTACTTATTATAGGATGTATTTATTCCACTGACATAGGATGCATTTATTCCACTCTGTCATATTATAGAAGCATTTATTCCACTGACTTATTATAGGATGTATTTATTCCACTGTCTTATTATACGATGCATTTTATATTTATTCCACTGACTTATTATAGGATATATTTATTCCACTGTTTATATAGGGAACATTTATTTATTCAACTGTTATTATAGGGAACATTTATTCCACTGACTTATTATAGGGAACATTTATTCCACTGACTTATTATAGGGAACATTTATTCCACTGACTTATCATAGGATGCATTTTATATTTATTCCACTGTCTTATTATAGGATGCATTTTATATTTATTCCACTGACTTATTATAGGCTACATTTATTCCACTGTTATTATAGGGAACATTTATTCCACTGACTTATTATAGGGAACATTTATTCCACTGATTTATTATAGGATGCATTTATTCCACTGACTTACTTATTATAGGATGTATTTATTCCACTTACTTATTATAGGATGTATTTATTCCACTCCGTCTTATTATAGGATGCATTTATTCCACTCTGTCTTATTATAGGATGCATTTATTCCACTGATTTATTATAGGATGCATTTATTCCACTGACTTATTATACGATGCATTTATTTCACTGACTTACTTATTATAGGATGTATTTTATATTTATTCCACTGTTATTATAGGATGTATTTTATATTTATTCCACTGACTTATTATATGATGCATTTTATATTTTTTCCACTGTCTTATTATAGGATGCATTTTATATTTATTCCACTGACTTATTATAGGATACATTTATTCAACTGACTTACTTATTATAGGATGCATTTATTCCGCTCTGTCTTATTATAGGATGCATTTTATATTTATTCCACTGACTTATTATAGGATAAATTTATTCAACTGACTTATTATAGGATGCATTTTATATTTATTGCACTGACTTATTATAGGATGTATTTTTATATTTATTCCACTGTCTTATTATAGGATGCATTTTATATTTATTCCACTGTCTTATTATAGGATACATTTTATTACACTTATTATAGGATGCATTTTATATTTATTCCACTGACTTATTATAGGATATATTTATTCCACTGTTTATATAGGGAACATTTATTTATTCAACTGTTATTATAGGGAACATTTATTCCGCTGACTTATTATAGGGAACATTTATTCCACTAACTTATTATAGGGAACATTATTCCACTGACTTATTATAGGGAACATTTATTCCACTGACTTATTATAGGATGCATTTTATATTTATTCCACTGACTTATTATAGGATGCATTTATTCCACTGTTATTATAGGGAACATTTATTTATTGCACTGTTATTATAGGATGCATTTATTCCACTGACGTATTATAGGATGCATTTTAAATTTATTCCACTGACTTATTATAGGATGCATTTATTCCACTGTTATTATAGGGAACATTTATTTATTCAACTGTTATTATATGGTGCATTTATTCCACTGACTTATTATAGGATGCATTTATTCCACTGTTATTATAGGGAACATTTATTGACTATTATAGGATGCATTTTATATTTATTCCACTGACTTACTTATTATAGGATGTATTTATTCCACTGACATAGGATGCATTTATTCCACTCTGACTTATTATAGGATGCATTTTATATTTATTCCACTGACTTATTATAGGATGCATTTATTACACTGACTTATAATAGGATGCATTTTATATTTATTCCACTGACTTATTAAAGGATACATTTATTCCACTGTTATTATAGGGAACATTTATTTATTCAACTGTTATTATAGGGAACATTTATTCCACTGACATATTATAGTATGAATTTATATTTATTTCACTGACTTATTATAGGATGCATTTTATATTTATTCAACTGTTATTATTATTATAGGATGCATTTATTCCACTGACTTATTATAGGATGCATTTATTCTACTGACTTACTTATTATAGGATGTATTTTTTCCACTGACTTATTATAGGATGCATTTTATATTTTTTCCACTGACTTATTATAGAATGCATTTTATATTTATTCCACTGACTTATTATAGAATGCATTTTATATTTATTCCACTGACTTATTATAGGATGAATTTATTCCACTGACTTATTATAGGATGCATTTTATATTTGTTCCACTGACTTATTATAGAATGCATTTTACATTTATTCCACTGTCTTATTATAGTATGCATTTTATATTTATTCCACTGACTTATTATAGGATACATTTATTCCACTGTTATTATGAGGAACATTTATTTATTCAACTGTTATTATAGGGAACATTTATTCCACTGACATATTATAGTATGCATTTTATATTTATTTCACTGACTTATTATAGGATGTATTTATTCCACTGACTTATTATAGGATGCATTTTATATTTATTCCACTGACTTATTATAGGGAACATTTATTCCACTGACTTATTATAGGATGCATTTTATATTTATTCCACTGACTTATTATAGGATGCATTTATTCCACTGACTTATAATAGGATGCATTTTATATTTATTCCACTGACTTATTATAGGATGCATTTTATATTTATTCCACTGACTTATTATAGGATACATTTATTCCACGGTTATTATAGGGAACATTTATTTATTCAACTGTTATTATATGGTGCATTTATTCCACTGACTTATTATAGGATGCATTTATTCCACTGTTATTATAGGGAACATTTATTGACTTATTATAGGATGCATTTTATATTTATTCCACTGACTTACTTATTATAGGATGTATTTATTCCACTGACATAGGATGCATTTATTCCACTCTGTCATATTATAGGATGCATTTATTCCACTGACTTATTATAGGATGTATTTATTCCACTGTCTTATTATACGATGCATTTTTATTATTATTCCACTGACTTATTATAGGATATATTTATTCCACTGTTTATATAGGGAACATTTATTTATTCAACTGTTATTATAGGGAACATTTATTCCACTGACTTATTATAGGGAACATTTATTCCACTGACTTATTATAGGGAACATTTATTCCACTGACTTATCATAGGATGCATTTTATATTTATTCCACTGTCTTATTATAGGATGCATTTTATATTTATTCCACTGACTTATTATAGGCTACATTTATTCCACTGTTATTATAGGGAACATTTATTCCACTGACTTATTATAGGGAACATTTATTCCACTGATTTATTATAGGATGCATTTATTCCACTGACTTACTTATTATAGGATGTATTTATTCCACTTACTTATTATAGGATGTATTTATTCCACTCTGTCTTATTATAGGATGCATTTATTCCACTCTGTCTTATTATAGGATGCATTTATTCCACTGATTTATTATAGGATGCATTTATTCCACTGACTTATTATACGATGCATTTTATATTTATTCCACTGACTTATTATACGATAATTTATTCAACTGACTTATTATAGGATGCATTTTATATTTATTGCACTGACTTATTATAGGATGTATTTTTATATTTATTCCACTGTCTTATTATAGGATGCATTTTATATTTATTCCACTGTCTTATTATAGGATACATTTTATTACACTTATTATAGGATGCATTTTATATTTATTCCACTGACTTATTATAGGATATATTTATTCCACTGTTTATATAGGGAACATTTATTTATTCAACTGTTATTATAGGGAACATTTATTCCGCTGACTTATTATAGGGAACATTTATTCCACTAACTTATTATAGGGAACATTTATTCCACTGACTTATTATAGGGAACATTTATTCCACTGACTTATTATAGGATGCATTTTATATTTATTCCACTGACTTATTATAGGATGCATTTATTCCACTGTTATTATAGGGAACATTTATTTATTGCACTGTTATTATAGGATGCATTTATTCCACTGACGTATTATATGATGCATTTTATATTTTTTTCCACTGTCTTATTATAGGATGCATTTTATATTTATTCCACTGACTTATTATAGGATACATTTATTCAACTGACTTACTTATTATAGGATGCATTTTATATTTATTCCACTGACTTATTATAGGATGTATTTTTATATTTATTCCACTGTCTTATTATAGGATGCATTTTATATTTATTCCACTGTCTTATTATAGGATACATTTTATTACACTTATTATAGGATGCATTTTATATTTATTCCACTGACTTATTATAGGATATATTTATTCACTGTTTTATATAGGGAACATTTATTCCACTGACTTATTATAGGGAACATTTATTCCACTGACTTATTATAGGATGCATTTATTCCACTGTTATTATAGGGAACATTTATTTATTCAACTGTTATTATATGGTGCATTTATTCCACTGACTTATTATAGGATGCATTTATTCCACTGTTATTATAGGGAACATTTATTGACTTACTATAGGATGCATTTTATATTTATTCCACTGACTTACTTATTATAGGATGTATTTATTCACTGACATAGGATGCATTTATTCCACTCTGACTTATTATAGGATGCATTTTATATTTATTCCACTGACTTATTATAGGATGCATTTATTACACTGACTTATAATAGGATGCATTTTATATTTATTCCACTGACTTATTATAGGATGCATTTTATATTTATTCCACTGACTTATTATAGGATGCATTTTATATTTATTCCACTGACTTATTATAGGATGCATTTTATATTTATTCCACTGACTTATTATAGGATATATTTATTCCACTGACTTATTATAGGATGCATTTTATATTTATTCCACTGTCTTATTATAGGATGCATTTTATATTTATTCCACTGACTTATTATAGGATATATTTATTCCACTGACTTATTATAGGATGCATTTTATATTTATTCCACTGTCTTATTATAGGATGCATTTTATATTTATTCCACTGACATATTATAGGATACATTTATTCCACTGTTTATATAGGGAACATTTATTTATTCAACTGTTATTATAGGATGCATTTATTCCACAGACTTATTATAGGGTGCATTTATTCCACTGACTTATTATAGGATGCATTTATTCCACAGGCTTATTATAGGAGGCATTTATTCCACTGTCTTATTATAGGATGCATTTTATATTTATTTCACTGACTTATTATAGGATGCATTTTATATTTATTCAACTGTTATTATTATTATAGGATGCATTTATTTATTCAACTGTTATTATAGGATGCATTTAATCCACCTTATTATAGGGTGCATTTATCCCACTGACTTATTGTAGGATGCATTTATTCCACTGACTTACTTATTATAGGATGTATTTATTCCAATGACTTACTTATTATAGGATGTATTTATTCCACTGACTTATTATAGGATGTAGGATACATTTATTCAACTGACTTATTATAGGATGCATTTTATATTTATTCCACTGACTTATTATAGGATGCATTTTATATTTATTCCACTGTCTTATTACAGGGAACATTTATTCCACTGACTTATTATAGGATGCATTTTATATTTATTCCACTGACTTATTATAGGATATATTTATTCCACTGTTATTATAGGGAATATTTATTTATTTCACTGTTATTATAGGAAACATTTATTCCACTGACATATTATAGTATGCATTTTATATTTATTTCACTGACTTATTATAGGATGCATTTTATATTTATTCAACTGTTTATATTATTCAAGGATGAATTTATTCCACTGACTTATTATAGGATGCATTTATTCCACTGACTTATTTATTATAAGATGAATTTATTCCACTGACTTATTATAGGATGCATTTATTCCACTGACTTATTATAGGATGCATTTTATATTTATTCCACTGACTTATTATAGGATGCATTTATTCCACTGACTTATTATAGGATGCATTTTATATTTATTCCACTGACTTATTATAGGATTCATTTACTATTTATTCCACTGACTTATTATAGGATTCATTTACTATTTATTCCACTGACTTATTATAGGATGCATTTATTCCACTGACTTATTATAGGATGCATTTATTCCACTGACTTATTATAGGATGCATTTATTCCACTGACTTATTATAGGATGCATTTTATATTTATTCCACTCACTTATTTTAGGGAACATTTATTTATTCAACTGTTATTATAGGGAACATTTATTCCACTCTGTCTTAATATGGGATGCATTTATTCCACTGACTTATTATAGGATGCATTTTATATTTATTGCACTGACTTATTATAGGATTCATTTACTATTTATTCCACTGACTTATTATAGGTAACATTTATTCCACTGACTTATTATAGGATGCATTTATTCCACTGACTTATTATAGGATGCATTTTATTCACTGACTTACTATAGGGATCATTTATTCCACTGACTTATTATAGGATGCATTTATTCCACTGACTTATTATAGGATGCATTTTATATTTATTCCACTGACTTATTATAGGATGTATTTATTCCACTGACTTATTATAGGATGCTTTTTATATTTATTCCACTGACTTATTATAGGATGCATTTATTCCACTGTCTTATTATAGGATGAATTTATTCAACTGTTATTATAGGATGCATTTTATATTTATTCCACTGACTTATTATAGTATGCATTTTATATTTATTCACTGACTTATTATAGGATGCATTTATTCCACTGACTTATTATAGGATGCATTTTATATTTATTCCACTGACTTATTATAGGATGCATTTTATATTTTTCCACTCACTTATTTTTAGGGAACATTTATTTATTCAACTGTTATTATAGGGAACATTTATTCCACTCTGTCTTATTATAGGATATATTATTCCACTGACTTATTATAGGATGCATTTATTCCACTGACTTATTATAG
This sequence comes from Megaustenia siamemsis, assembly GCA_032433765.1. Classification (NCBI taxonomy): domain Eukaryota; kingdom Metazoa; phylum Mollusca; class Gastropoda; order Stylommatophora; family Ariophantidae; genus Megaustenia; species Megaustenia siamemsis. The sequence goes on from JAVIAB010000104.1 coordinate 11,476,121, forward strand.
GATGCATTTTATATTTATTCCACTGACTTATTATAGGATGCATTTTATATTTATTCCACTATAAATTATTATAGGGAACATTTATTACACTGACTTATTATAGGATGCATTTTCTATTTATTCCACTGTTATTATAGTATGCATTTTATATTTATTCACTGACTTTCCACTGACTTATTATAGGATGCATTTATTCCACTGACTTATTATAGGATGCATTCATTCCACTGACTTATTATAGGATACATTTATTCCACTGATATTATAGGATGCATTTTATATTTATTCCACTGACTTGTTATAGGATACATTTATTCCACTGTTATTATAGGGAACATTTATTTATTCCACTGACTTATTATAGGATGTATTTATTCCACTGACTTATTATAGGGAACATTTATTCCACTGACTTATTATAGGATGCATTTTATATTTATTCCACTGACTTATTATAGGATGTATTTATTCCACTGACTTATTATAGGATGCATTTTATATTTATTCACTGACTTTCCACTGACTTATTATAGGATGCATTTATTCCACTGACTTATTATAGGATGCATTTATTACACTGACTTGTTATAGGGAACATTTATTCCACTCTGTCTTATTATAGGATGCATTTATTCCACTCTGTCTTATTATAGGGAACATTTATTCCACTCACTTATTATAGGATGCATTTTATATTTATTCCACTGACTTATTATAGGATTCATTTACCATTTATTCCACTGACTTATATTTATTCCACTGTTATTATAGGATGCACTTTATATCCACTGACTTATTATAGGATACATTTATTCCACTGACTTATTATAGGATACATTTATTCCACTGACTTATTATAGGATGCATTTTATATTTATTCCACTGACTTATTATAGGTTTTATTTTTTTCCACTCACTTATTTTATGGAACATTTATTCCACTGACTTACTATAGGATGCATTTTATATTTATTCCACTGTATTATAGGATGCATTTTATATTTATTCCACTCACTTATTATACGATGCATTTATTCCACTGACTTATTATACGATGCATTTATTCCACTGACTTATTATAGGATGCATTTTATATTTATTCCACTGACTTATTATAGGATGCATTTTATATTTATTCCACTATAAATTATTATAGGGAACATTTATTACACTGACTTATTATAGGATGCATTTTCTATTTATTCCACTGACTTATTATAGGATACATTTATTCCACTGTTATTATAGTATGCATTTTATATTTATTCACTGACTTTCCACTGACTTATTATAGGATGCATTTATTCCACTGACTTATTATAGGATGCATTTTATATTTATTCCACTGACTTATTATAGGATGCATTCATTCCACTGACTTATTATAGGATGCATTTTACATTTATTCCACTGACTTATTATAGGATACATTTATTCCACTGATATTATAGGATGCATTTTATATTTATTCCACTGACTTGTTATAGGATACATTTATTCCACTGTTATTATAGGGAACATTTATTTATTCCACTGACTTATTATAGGATGTATTTATTCCACTGACTTATTATAGGGAACATTTATTCCACTGACTTATTATAGGATGCATTTTATATTTATTCCACTGACTTATTATAGGATGTATTTATTCCACTGACTTATTATAGGATGCATTTTATATTTATTCACTGACTTTCCACTGACTTATTATAGGATGCATTTATTCCACTGACTTATTATAGGATGCATTTATTACACTGACTTGTTATAGGATACATTTATTCAACTGTTATTATAGGGAACATTTATTCCACTCTGTCTTATTATAGGATGCATTTATTCCACTCTGTCTTATTATAGGGAACATTTATTCCACTCACTTATTATAGGATGCATTTTATATTTATTCCACTGACTTATTATAGGATTCATTTACCATTTATTCCACTGTTATTATAGGATGCACTTTATATCCACTGACTTATTATAGGATACATTTATTCCACTGACTTATTATAGGATACATTTATTCCACTGACTTATTATAGGATGCATTTTATATTTATTCCACTGACTTATTATAGGTTTTATTTTTCCACTCACTTATTTTATGGAACATTTATTCCACTGACTTACTATAGGATGCATTTTATATTTATTCCACTGTATTATAGGATGCATTTTATATTTATTCCACTCACTTATTATACGATGCATTTATTCCACTGACTTATTATACGATGCATTTATTCCACTGTCATTATAGGATACATACATTTTGTCCATAATGCCACAATTTTAAAAATTCCCCTCCCCCATTTATCAATAGTTATTACAACCACTTACTCTATGTGCCTTTCGTCATCTTACAATCCACTCTTCCCGCCACGGACTCATCAGAATACATTACTTATATTTTTTTTAATCCACAGATACACTACCTACATACTGGTTCTATGCTGGATCTGTCACTCATCTCTATTATGGGCGAGTTGGTTGATCTCATGAGTCTATGCTTGCCAACTTTGTTGCTCTAGTTATTTGTGGGTCGCCGCCATCATCCCTCTGAACATCCTCCCCAGCAAGTCTCAGTGTCCAGAAATTGAGGACCAGTTTTCCGTTGGTTGATAATCCTTCTTACACCCCACTACGTTTACTAAGCTGACTGTCCTCTTACACCCCCACTACGTTTACTAAGCTGACTGTCCTCTTACACACCCACTAAGTTTACTAAGCCGACTGTCCTCTTACACCCCCACTAAGTTTACTAAGCCGACTGTCCTCTTACACCCCCACTACGTTTACTAAGCTGACTGTCCTCTTACACCCCCACTACGTTTACTAAGCTGACTGTCCTCTTACACCCCCACTACGTTTACTAAGCTGACTGTCCTCTTACACCCCCACTAAGTTTACTAAGCTGACTGTCCTCTTACACCCCCACTAAGTTTACTAAGCTGACTGTCCTCTTACACACCCCCACTAAGTTTACTAAGCTGACTGTCCTCTTACACCCCCACTAAGTTTACTAAGCTGACTGTCCTCTTACACCCCCACTAAGTTTACTAAGCTGACTGTCCTCTTACACCCCCACTAAGTTTACTAAGCTGACTGTCCTCTTACACCCCCACTAAGTTTACTAAGCTGACTGTCCTCTTACACCCCCACTAAGTTTACTAAGCTGACTGTCCTCTTACACCCCCCCCCCCAAGTTACTAAGCTGACTGTCCTCTTACACCCCCCCCCCCCCAAGTTTACTAAGCTGACTGTCCTCATACACCCCACTAAGTTTACTAAGCTGACTGTCTTCTTACACCCCCACTAAGTTTACTAAGCTGACTGTCCTCTTACACCCCACTAAGTTTACTAATCTGACTGTCCTCTTACACCCCCACTAAGTTTACTAAGCTGACTGTCTTCTTACACCCCCACTAAGTTTACTAAGCTGACTGTCCTCTTACACCCCCACTAAGTTTACTAATCTGACTGTCCTCTTACACCCCCACTAAGTTTACTAAGCTGACTGTCTTCTTACACCCCCACTAAGTTTACTAATCTGACTGTCCTCTTACACCCCCACTAAGTTTACTAAGCTGACTGTCCTCTTACACCCCCACTAAGTTTACTAAGCTGACTGTCTCCTTACACACCCACTAAGTTTACTAAGCTGACTGTCTCCTTACACACCCACTAAGTTTACTAAGCTGACTGTCTCCTTACACCCCCACTAAGTTTACTAAGCTGACTGTCTCCTTACACACCCACTAAGTTTACTAAGCTGACTGTCTCCTTACACCCCCACTAAGTTTACTAAACTGACTGTCTTCTTACAACCCCGCCCCCCTCCCCCCCTAAGTTTCTCGTTTCTGGCTCTGTGATTCCCATCCCATCTCTTATCCCAAAAGAGCTGACCTGGACTCCCGCCTGGGACAAAGACACAACAGCCTACTAAAAGTAATATTGGAAGGAAAAATACAAGGTAAAAGAGGCAGAAGCAGACCAAGATTAACATGGACGAGTAACATCAAACGATGGACAAGTCAATCTATGACAGCCTGCGCCATCAAAGCAAGGAACAAAGTAGAATGGCGATCCATGGTAGCCAACCTTCGTTACGGAGAAGGCACTCGATGATATACGTAGCCGGATATTTCTCATAAAAAAAGCCTGTTAGTAAAGCTTTCATTGCCAAAGTTGCTATCCATACCATCATTTTATTCTGTGATTGACTATTAGTGTATTCAACTGATTTATTCCTGGCATTTGTTCATAAAATAAACAAAACACGAAAAGCGAACATTTTTATTTCTCTTTGTACACATCATACTACAATGTTCACATCTAAATTGTGTACCACTCTCATCCACCACATCTAAATTATGTACCACTCTCATCCACCAAATCTAAATTATGTACCACTCTCATCCACCACATCTAAATTACGCACCACTCTCATCCACCACATCTAAATTACGCACCACTCTCATCCACCACATCTAAATTACGCATCACTCTCATCCACCAAATCTAAATTACGCACCACTCTCATCCACCAAATCTAAATTATGTACCACTCTCATCCACCACATCTAAATTATGCACCACTCTTATCCACCACATCTAAATTATGTACCACTCTCATCCAAATTATGCACCACTCTCATCCACCACATCTAAATTATGTACCTCTCATTGCACAATGTTCTGTTCTATTATTGTCCTACATAATCGATATGAAGGACTGGTTGGTCTAGAGACAGAGATTTTCAGTTTAAATTAAACAAAACTCCATACACAGCACACTGTGTTCAACTTGTATACAAACACACACAAACAGGGTATATCGTAGACCACTAGCTGTGACCATATTCCCGTATACACCACTTGGCATGACGGGGCTCTTGACTTTACTTTTTTCACTAGCTGTGTTATATAGAGAGACACGTAGCCCACTAACTGTACTGTAACAGACCACGTTATGCTACGAATGCCCTGTTACAATCAACCACAATAGACATATCCATCAGAATAGTGATGTTGCAGGACGATAACGGCGACCATTGTGATGTTGCAGGACGATAACGGCGACCATTGTGATGTTGCAGGATGATAACGGCGACCATTGCGATGTTGCAGGATGATAACGGCGACCATTGTGATGTTGCAGGACGATAACGGCGACCATTGTGATGTTGCAGGACGATAACGGCGACCGTTGTGATGTTGCAGGACGATAACGGCGACCATTGTGATGTTGCAGGACGATAACGGCGACCATTGTGATGTTGCAGGACGATAACGGCGACCATTGTGATGTTGCAGGACGATAACGGCGACCATTGTGATGTTGCAGGATGATAACGGCGACCGTTGCGATGTTGCAGGATGATAACGGCGACCGTTGCGATGTTGCAGGATGATAACGGCGACCATTGCGATGTTGCAGGATGATAACGGCGACCGTTGCGATGTTGCAGGATGATAACGGCGACCATTGCGATGTTGCAGGATGATAACGGCGACCATTGCGATGTTGCAGGATGATAACGGCGACCGTTGCGATGTTGCAGGATGATAACGGCGACCTTTGCGATGTTGCAGGATGATAACGGCGACCGTTGCGATGTTGCAGGATGATAACGGCGACCATTGCGATGTTGCAGGATGATAACGGCGACCATTGCGATGTTGCAGGATGATAACGGCGACCGTTGCGATGTTGCAGGATGATAACGGCGACCGTTGCGATGTTGCAGGATGATAACGGCGACCGTTGCAGGATGATAACGGCGACCGTTGCGATGTTCCAGGAAGATAACGACGACCACTGAGATGTTCCAGGAAGATGACGACCACTGAGATGTTCCAGGAAGATAACGACGACCACTGAGATGTTCCAGGAAGATAACGACGACCACTGAGATGTTCCAGGAAGATAACGACGACCACTGAGATGCTCCAGGAAGATAACGACGACCACTGAGATGCTCCAGGAAGATAACGACGACCACTTAGATGCTCCAGGAAGATAACGACGACCACTGAGATGTTCAGGAAGATAACGACGACCACTGAGATGCTCCAGGAAGATAACGACAACCACTGAGATGTTCCAAGAAGATAACGACGACCGTTGCGATGTTCCAGGAAGATAACGACGAACACTGAGATGCTCCAGGAAGATAACGACGACCACTGAGATGTTCCAGCAAGATAACGACGACCACTGAGATGTTCCAGGAAGGTCACGACGACCACTGAGATGTTCCAGGAAGATAACGACGACCACTGAGATGTTCCAGGAAGATAACGACGACCACTGAGATGTTCCAGGAAGATAACGACGACCACTGAGATGCTCCAGGAAGATAACGACGACCACTGAGATGCACCAGGAAGATAACGACGACCACTGAGATTCTCCAGGAAGATAACGACGACCACTGAGATGTTCCGGGAAGATAACGACGACCACTGAGATATTCCAGGAAGATAACGACGACCACTGAGATATTCCAGGAAGATAACGACGACCACTGAGATGTTCCAGCAAGATAACGACGACCACTGAGATGTTCCAGGAAGATAACGACGACCACTGAGATGTTCCAGGAAGATAACGACGACCACTGAGATGTTCCAGGAAGATAACGACGACCAGTGAGATATTCCAGGAAGATAACGACGACCACTGAGATATTCCAGGAAGATAACGACGACCACTGAGATGTTCCAGGAAGATAACGACGACCATTGTCATGTTGCAGGATAAAGACGACCACTGAGATGCTCCAGGAAGATAACGACGACATACTGAGATATTCCAGGAAGATAATGCACGACCACTGAGATGCTCCAGGAAGATAACGACGACCACTGAGATGTTCCAGGAAGATAACGACGACCACTGAGATATTCCAGGAAGATGACGACCACTGAGATATTCCAGGAAGATAACAACGACCACTGAGATTCTCCAGGAAGATAACGACGACCACTGAGATATTCCAGGAAGATAACGACGACCACTGAGATGTTCCAGGAAGATAACGACGACCATTGTCATGTTGCAGGATAAAGACGACCACTGAGATGCTCCAGGAAGATAACGACGACCACTGAGATATTCCAGGAAGATAATGCACGACCACTGAGATGCTCCAGGAAGATAACGACGACCACTGAGATGTTCCAGGAAGATAACGACGACCACTGAGATATTCCAGGAAGATAACGACGACCACTGAGATATTCCAGGAAGATAACGACGACCACTGAGATTCTCCAGGAAGATAACGACGACCACTGAGATGCTCCAGGAAGATAACGACGACCACTGAGATGTTCCAGGAAGATAACGACGACCACTGAGATGTTCTAGGAAGATAACGACTACTGAGATGTTCCAGGAAGATAACGACGACCACTGAGATGCTTCAGGAAGATAACGACGACCATTGTCATGTTGCAGGATAAAGACGACCACTGAGATGTTCCAGGAAGATAACGACCACTGAGATGTTCCAGGAAGATAACGACGACCACTGAGATGTTCCAGGAAGATAACGACGACCACTGAGATGTTCCAGGAAGATAACGACGACCACTGAGATGTTCCAGGAAGATAACGACGACCACTGAGATGTTCCAGGAAGATAATGACGACCACTGAGATGTTCCAGGAAGATAACGACGACCACTGAGATGTTCCAGGAAGATAACGACGACCATTGTCATGTTGCAGGATAAAGACGACCACTGAGATGTTCCAGGAAGATAACGACCACTGAGATGTTCCAGGAAGATAACGACGACCACTGAGATGTTCCAGGAAGATAACGACGACCACTGAGATGTTCCAGGAAGATAATGACGACCACTGAGATGTTCCAGGCAGATAACGACGACCACTGAGATGTTCCGGGAAGATAACGACTGCCGGGGGGCTTCGGTAGCCTAGTTGGGAAAACCACTCGACTAGACTACCGACGTTCGGAGAACCCGTGTTCAATTCCCGCTAGGAGCAGTGCGAATTGTACTCGTGGTTTGAAAAAAAAAAAAAAAAATACCCCCACGGTCGACCCTGCCGTTGGCAGAAATGGGTACCGGTGTATTACCCAGGGAAGGTGAGGAATGTCGCTTCGCATCTGAGTTTCGATGCTTGAGGCGACACTATACAGAAATATCCGAACATTTCTGGATAGGCGGCCGAGCACATATGGGTGGAAACTCGCGTGCTAAGACGCCGGTTCATGTCTCGTACTTTACCTTACCTTAACGACTACCACTGAGATGTTCCAGGAAGATAACGACGACCATTGGGATGTTCCAGGATAGCGGCGATCATTATGATGTTGCAGGATGATGATGATGACTATTGTGATGTTCTAGGATAACGGCGACTATTGTGATGTTCCAGTATAACGGCGACTATTGTGATGTTCCAGTATAACGGCGACTATTGTGATGTTCTAGGATAACGGCGACTATTGTGATGTTCCAGGATGATGACTATTGTGATGTTCCAGGATGATGACTATTGTGATGTTCCAGGATGATGACTATTGTGATGTTCCAGTATAACGGCGACTATTGTGATGTTCCAGTATAACGGCGACTATTGTGATGTTCCAGTATAACGGCGACTATTGTGATGTTCCAGTGTAACGGCGACTATTGTGATGTTCCAGGATGATGACTATTCCACATTTTGAGATATTCATTAAAAACATGTACCAGAGATCAGTGAATGTCAAATGTGGACTCCAACTACCATCTAGGTTTCTCGACTTCTACTGCAGAAGAATAAGATTGCTTAGGTTGAGCTTACTAATGTAAATGAAGAATAAGATTGCTTAGATTAAGCTTACTAATGTAAATGAAGAATAAGATTGCTAAGGTTAAGCTTACTATTGTAAATGAAGAATAAGATTGCATCGGTTAAGCGTACTAATGTAAATGAAGAATAAGATTGCTAAGGTTACGCTTACTATTGTAAATGAAGAATAAGATTGCTTCGGTTAAGCGTACTAATGTAAATGAAGAATAAGATTGCTTAGGTTAAGCGTACTAATGTAAATGAAGAATAAGATTGCTAAGGTTAAGCTTACTATTGTAAATGAAGAATAAGATTGCTTCGGTTAAGCTTACTAATGTAAATGAAGAATAAGATTGCTTAGGTTAAGCTTACTATTGTAAATGAAGAATATGATTGCTTCGGTTAAGCTTACTAATGTAAATGAAGAATAAGATTGCTAAGGTTAAGCTTACTATTGTAAATGAAGAATAAGATTGCTTCGGTTAAGCGTACTAATGTAAATGAAGAATAAGATTGCTTAGGTTAAGCGTACTAATGTAAATGAAGAATAAGATTGCTAAGGTTAAGCTTACTATTGTAAATGAAGAATAAGATTGCTTCGGTTAAGCTTACTAATGTAAATGAAGAACGCCATCAAAGCTTACTAATGTAAATGAATAATAAGATTGCTTAGGTTAAGCTTACTAATGTAAATGAAGAATAAGATTGCTTACATTAAGCTTACTAATGTAAATGAAGAATAAGATTGCTTACGTTAAGCGTACTATTGTAAATGAAGAATAAGATTGCTTAGGTTAAGCTTACTAATGTAAATGAAGAATGCCATCATACTAATGTAAATAAACTAATGTAAATGAAGAATGCAATCATATATTACTAATGTAACTGAAGAATGCCATCATACTTTACTAATGTAAATAAAAATGCTATCAAAGCTTACTAATGTAAATAAAGAATGCCATCAAAGCTTACTAATGTAAATAAAGAATGCCATCAAAGCTTATTAATGTAAATAAAGAATGCCATCAAAGCTTACTAATGTAAATAAAGAATGCCATCAAAGCTTACTAATGTAAATAACGAATGCCATCAAAGCTTACTAATGTAAATAAAGAATGCCATCAAAGCTTACTAATGTAAATAAAGAATGCCATCAAATCTTACTAATGTAAATAAAGAATGCAATCAAAGCTTACTAATGTAAATAAAGAATGCCATGAAAGCTTACTAATGTAAATAAAGAATGCCATCAAATCTTACGAATGTAAATAACGAATGTCATCAAAGCTTATTAATGTAAATGAACTATCCCATCAAAGCTTACTAATGTAAATAAAGAATGCCATCAAAGCTTACTAATGTAAATAAACTATGACATCAAAGCTTACTAATGTAAATAAAGAATGCCATCAAAGCTTACTAATGTAAATAAACTATGCCATCAAAGCTTACTAATGTAAATAACGAATGCCATCAAAGCTTACTAATGTAAATAAAGAATGCCATCAAAGCTTACTAATGTAAATAAAGAATGCCATCAAAGCTTACTAATGTAAGTAAAGAATGCCATCAAAGCTTACTAATGTAAATAAACTATGACATCAAAGCTTACTAATGTAAATGAAGAATGTCACCAAAGCTTACTAATGTAAATGAACTATGCCATCAAAGCTTAATAATGTAAATAACGAATGCCATCAAAGCTTACTAATGTAAATAACGAATGCCATCAAAGCTTACTAATGTAAATAAAGAATGCCATCAAAGCTTACTAATGTAAATAACAAATGTCATCAAAGCGTACTAATGTAAATAAACTATGCCATCAAAGCTTACTAATGTAAATAAAGAATGCCATCAAATCTTACTAATGTAAATAAAGAATGCCATCAAAGCTTACTAATGTAAATAAAGAATGCCATCAAAGCTTACTAATGTAAATGAAGAATGTCATCAAAGCTTACTAATGTAAATGAACTATGCCATCAAAGCTTACTAATGTACATAAAGAACGGCATCAAAGCTTACTAATGTAAATAAAGAATGGCATCAAAGCTTACTAATGTAAATAAAGAATGCCATCAAAGCTTTCTAATGTAAATAAAGAATGCCATCAAAGCTTACTAATGTAAATAAAGAATGCCATCAAAGCTTACTAATGTAAATAAAGAATGCCATCAATCTCTCACTATGTACAACATACACTTTACGTCTCCTACATAATTGCTTGATCCATTCACACAAAGACTGACAGACACATGATGAGGGGAGTCGGCATCAGTAGATTAACAGCGCCCTGTAGCATCAAATAAGACAACAGAAGATCTGAGAAACGGGTCACTCCACAGAATTAAGAAAATTCGAATTCAGTTGTTCGATGAGCTGAGCTCATTCTTCGACGGAAAGAAGAGATGTCGAAAATGACGATATGTTGTCAAATAGAGACGTTGTATTGTCAAAAATGACCATATGTTGTCAAATAGAGACGTTGTATTGTCAAAAATGACGATATGTTGTCAAATAGAGACGTTGTATTGTCAAAAATGACGATATGTTGTCAAAAATTGTCAAAAAAAAAAGAGATGTCAAAAGGATACGGTATATAAATACATAAATATATATATATACATATATATATAAAGAAACCAAAGGGCAGACCAGTGCTGAGATAAGGATGTTTGCAGGGCTTCCTTGAGGGAATTTTCTATAAATGAAAGGAGCTGGGAAAATGTGGCTGCCGATCGTAGCACACGGAGAGCAAAAATACAAATGACACAACAACTTTCGAGACAGGTTGGAGAGGAATAAAAAAAAAGCCCCATCACGCCAAGTGGCACATAAGGAATATGGCGTTAATGACTATACATTTTTACAGACCTTCAGCACATGATTTTTGGGGTAATGTGGTCGGTATTACGCCCGTGCCGCTTTACTTTCCCAGAAAAAAATCCAGTACCCATATAAGGCTTGGTGAATCCGGAATCCGTCGGTTGAGATCGAACCCTACCTTTTGTCCTTTGTAGTCCAGTTCACTAACCACTGAACTATAGCGGCATTCCAACACTGTGCTACCAATGCCAAACATGGTCACTTACGTCTAAGCATAAAAGAAAGCTTGTCACCACAGAGATGCGATGTTTGAGAAAAGCGCTTGGAGTGACCATAAAAGACTGCATCAGAAATGATATAAGAGAAAGAATAGGTGTCGAGTCAATCCTAAGCTATATACATAAACAAAGAATAAACAGGTTTTGCCCATCTAGAAAGAATGCCGTGTGATTCCGTACCATACAAAGCATATATTAAAATAGAAGGAGATGAGTAAGAGGCACCTAGAGTAAAATAGATAAGACAACATCAAATGACAATGAGTGAAATCGACAAAAGGGGCGAGAACCAGAACACTCCCTTCTTGACACCCGAACGGGTACAAAAGGAAGTGCAGAACAAAATACGATATATATTGAAAGTAACGAGAAATTGTCAATAAGATAATAATATGATGATGATAATATAGTTTCAGAGTGTTTCGCAGCTTTTGGGCTCAGAATGCAGCAGGACGTCTGGGAGTCTTTGGCAGCCATTACCCAAGGCGAGCCAGCCCCCTTCAAGTGTCAAGAATCTGAAGCACCGAACGTTTGCTCGATGGCGAGGCTGTGGATAATGTTGGGAGTGTGTACGCTTTCATCAATGCAGCGCGAACACACTTCATGTCTCAGATTTGACCCATCAACACGCCACAGATTTGACCCATCAGGAGGTCTCAGATTTGACCAATCAACACGTCTCAGATTTGACCCATCAACACGTCTCAGATTTGACCCATCAGCACGTCTCAGATTTGACCCATCAACACGTCTCAGATTTGACCCATCAGCACGTCTCAGATTTGACCCATCAGCACGTCTCAGATTTGACCCATCAACACGCCACAGATTTGACCCATCAACACGCCACAGATTTGACCCATCAACACGTCTCAGATTTGACCCATTAGCACGTCTCAGATTTGACCCACCAGGAGGTCTCAGATTTGACCCATCAGGAGGTCTCAGATTTGACCCATTAGCACGTCTCAGATTTGACCCATCAACACGTCTCAGATTTGACCCATCAACACGTCTCAGATTTGACCCATCAACACGTCTCAGATTTGACCCATCAGTCACCGCTCATTACACTTGCACACAGAATGTTGGGGCGAGGTTCCTGAGCCAACACGTCAAACGATGCAGTCTCTGGTCGCCGCAAGAAGATGGTTCTGCTGTTGTTGGTATCTCCGGCGAGCCCTCTGGTGTCTGTAGTTCAGCGTTATGTACGCGATGGAGGCTGTTGTTAAGCCAATGGACACCTCGGTTGCCCTGGAAATATGAGGAAAACAAAAACATTAAGCTAAAGAGTCAAAATGTCGACCTTAAATGTAACAACTAAAATAATTCTTGTTTTTAATTGTCCAACAATGGACAACTATCATCATCTACTGTACTATATAATGATCTCCCAACAATGGACAACTATCAACATCTACTCTACTATATAATGATGTCCCAACAATGGACAACTATCAACATCTATCCTACTATATAATGACGTCCCAACAATGGACAACTATCAACATCTACTCTACTATATAATGATGTCCCAACAATGGACAACTATCAACATCTACTCTACTATATAGTGATGTCTCAACAATAGACAACTATCAACATCTACTCTACTATATAATGATGTCCCAACAATGGACAACTATCAACATCTACTCTACTATATAATGATATCCCAACAATGGACAACTATCAACATCTACTCTACTATATAGTGATGTCCCAACAATAGACAACTATCAACATCTACTCTACTATATAATGATGTCCCAACAATAGACAACGATCAACATCTACTCTATTATATAATGATGTCCCAACAATAGACAACTATCAACATCTACTCTACTATATAATGATGTCCCAACAATAGACAACTATCAACATCTACTCTACTATATAATGATATCCAAACAATAGACAACTATCAACATCTATTCTACTATATAATGATGTCCGAATAATGGACAACTATCAACATCTACTCTACTATACAATGATGTCCCAACAATGGACAACTATCAACATCTACTCTACTATATAATGATGTCCCAACAATAGACAACTATCGACATCTATTCTACTATATAATGATGTCACAATAATAGACAACTATCAACATCTATTCTACTATATACTGATGTCCCAACAATGGACAACTATCAACATCTACTCTACTTTATTATGATGTCCGAATAATGGACAACTGTCATCTACTCTACTATATAATGATGTCCGAATAATGGACAACTATCAACATCTATTCTACTATATAATATGTCCCAATAAAAGACAACTATCAACATCTACGCTACTTTATTATGATGTCCCAACAATGGACAACTATCAACATCTACTTTACTATATAATGATGTCCCAAAAATGGATAACTATCAATATCTACTCTACTATATAATGATGTCCCAACAATATACAACTATCAACATCTACTCTACTATATAATGATGTCCCAACAATATACAACTATCAACATCTACTCTACTACATAATTATGTCCCAACAATGGATAACTATCAACATCTACTCTACTATATAATGATGTCCCAACAATGGACAAATATCAACATCTACTCTACTATATAATGATGTCCCAACAATAGACAACTATCAACATCTACGCTACTTTATTATGATGTCCCAACAATGGACAACTATCAACATCTACTTTACTATATACTGATGTCCGAATAATGGACAACTATCAACATCTATTCTACTATATAATGATGTCACAATAATAGACAACTATCAACATCTATTCTACTATATACTGATGTCCAACAATGGACAACTATCAACATCTACTCTACTTTATTATGATGTAAGAATAATGGACAACTATCATCTACTCTACTATATAATGATGTCCGAATAATGGACAACTATCAACATCTACTCTACTTTATTATGATGTCCGAATAATGGACAACTATCAACATCTATTCTACTATATAATGATATCCCAACAATAGACAACTATCAACATCAACTCTACTTTATTATGATGTCCCAACAATGGACATCTATCAACATCTATTCTACTATATAATTATGTCCCAATAAATGACAACTATCAACATCAACTCTACTTTATTATGATGTCCCAACAATGGACAACTATCAACATCTACTCTACTTAATTATGATGTCCCAACAATGGACAACTATCAACATCTACTCTACTTTATTATGATGTCCTAACAATGGACAACTATCAACATCTATTCTACTATATGATGATATCCGAATAAAGGACAACTATCAACATCTACTCTACTTTATAATGATGTCCCAACAATGGATAACTATCAACATCTACTCTACTATATAATGATATCCCAACAATGGACAACTATCAACATCTACTCTACTATATAGTGATGTCCCAACAATGGACAACTATCAACATCTACTCTACTATATAATGATATCCCAACAATGGACAACTATCAACATCTACTCTACTATATAGTGATGTCCCAACAATGAACAACTATCAACATCTACTCTACTATATAATGATGTCCCAACAATGAACAACTATCAACATCTACTCTACTATATAATGATGTCCGAACAATAGACAACTATCAACATCTACTCTACTATATAATGATGTCCCAACAATGAAAAACTATCAACATCTACTCTACTATATAGTGATGTCCAAACAATAGACAACTATCAACATCTACTCTACTATCTCTCTCTCTCTCTCTCTCTCTCTCTGCGTTCAGGACTCAATCAGAGTAAGGATTCCAGACTCTCATATGAAGTCAGCTGTTAGGCTAAGTGTGTTGATCGCCCCCACAGACAGAACATCACAATTAGAGTCTGTCAGATCCACTCTGACTGAACACCCGTTAATACGTTGCACTGTGTTCTGCACCAGTGGCCCAGTGCATCCGATTTCAGCCAGCATTTTATTCGGGTTTGCTTTCCCTAGCCGTTGATTGTCCCCAATCTTCCTGCAAGGCAGCAGATTGTCTTTTCTGTAGGGGATTCTGCCCTTAGATGGTAGGCCCTCCCAGGTTTACGAGCACCATCTGCCCGAGTCACTAGAGGTGACTAACACAGACATGCACACACAAAGATTTGAGATGTGACTAACACAGACACGGACACACAAAGATGTGAGATGTGACTAACACAGACATACACACACAAAGATGTGAGATGTGACTAACACAGACATGCACACACAAAGATATGAGATGTGATTAATACAGACATGCACACAGCGATACGAGGCATGACTAACACTGACACACATCAAGATATATGACACATGACTAACATAAACATGCACATAAAGATATGAGATATAACTGACATTGACATGCACACACAAAGATATGACACATGCCTAACATAGACATGCACACACAGATAAGAGATATGACTAACATAGATATGCACACACAAAGATATGAGATGGGACTAACATAGCCATGCATACACAAGGATATGAGATGTGACAAACACAGACATGCACACACAAAGATATGAGATATGACTAACATAAACATGCACACAAAGATATGAGATATCACTAACCCAGACATGCACACACAAAGATATGACATATGACTAACACTGGTACACACTAAGATATGAGATATGACTAAACACAGACTCACATAAAGACATGAGACATGATTAACACGGACACACCGAGATTTGAGATATGACTAACATGACAAACACCGAGAGCCAGCACACACAAGCTAAGATATGAGCCATGGCTAGGACAGAAACATAGCAAGATATGAGCCATGGTTTCACTAAAAAACACCAAAAAATGAACCATGTCTAGCACAGAAACACATTAAAGTGCCCATATGCTTGGGCTTGTTGTAGTCGGCAGACTCTTCTGAACGTGGGAATCACAGGTTTCGTTAAACAGTTGTCCGGTGATTTGAGAGTGCAGTCTGACCCATAGAACGTTCTCTTGCATGTACAGATTCCCGATCGACTGTTGACAGGTGTCGTTGAAACAGTTGTCCGGACATTTGAGAGTACATATGATGTCACAGCCATCAGAACACATCTGTTCGCACTGTAGCCCAAAATTACCATCGGGACAAGTGTCATTACAGGTGTAGCCAAGATGTTTACATTGTAGGCATTTCCCAGATTTTTACTCAAATAAAGGACAGACACTGAGACTAGACCCGGAACAGTCGTGTCCATAGATCCCATGTGAACAGTAGCCGTGACAAGTACCGATGATGACATTGCAGCCTTTACTACACCAACTACACACTGCACAAAATGACCAAGAATGCTCGTCCAGACAATAGGTGTCTGTAAATGTTTGCACCTAACATACCGTCAGTGCACTGTCGGCCCGCGAAATGGTCGGTGAGAACTCAATCTTAATGTGTGCCATTGACGTTTGTGTTTTGACTACAATAGTGTTCACAGATAAATTAGGGTATGATATATCATTATACTGGAACACTACTCCGCCACTGTCTGAGAAAGCCCTTAGAGTGGCATTCTTTACCCGAATCATAGTGCTAGCTCGATGATAGATTCGAATGATGTGAGTCTTCGGGGCGTTGCAAAGTTCAGATACCAGTAAACAGAATTGGTTCCACTTCTCCAATGTGTGAGTGTGCAGTCATTATCATAGAGATTGGTCTTTGTTTTGCTATTAACTGCGGCCTCTGGTCCACATCCGTCTCCTGTATAACAATCATCAAATTTGTCGGTCTGATTTGTGATCTGTTTGAGAGCCATTTTCCGACCCCCGCCAATGTAGATGGAACAGATATTTGCAACTATCGCCCTTTCAATCCGTAACTTGTTGATCAGACCAGACCCAGGGCAGAAGGTATCAATCTCGTGTGGACTAACTACAAACCTTGATACATTGTTACATGAGGCAGAGCCATTCAGTTTTACCGTGAAACTGTCCGGATATTTTAAGTCATTCGCATAAATCCTAAACCAGGAGCACGGCAAAGATTGATTGAGAGTTGCCTCAACTGATGTAGAATCTGTGTCCGGATTACATGAGGTGTCGTTGTTATCAAACAGGAAAGTAGGTTCAGATTTTGGGCGTATTTGTAAATAAAATCCAAGTACTGACACTGGGGTCCGAAAATTTTGTGCTGACAACTGTCATTGTTTGTGCAACTATCAACATCTATTCTACTATATAATGATGTACCGACAATGAACAACTATCAACATCTATTCTACTATATAATGATGTACCGACAATGAACAACTATCAACATCTATTCTACTATATAATGATGTACCGACAATGAACAACTATCAACATCTATTCTACTATATAATGATGTACCGACAATGAACAACTATCAACATCTATTCTACTATATAATGATGTACCGACAATGAACAACTATCAACATCTATTCTACTATATAATGATGTCCCAACAATGAACAACTATCAACATCTATTCCACTATATAATGATGTACCGACAATGAACAACTATCAACATCTATTCTACTATATAATGATGTACCGACAATGAACAACTATCAACATCTATTCTACTATATAATGATGTCCCAACAATGAACAACTATCAACATCTATTCTACTATATAATGATGTACCGACAATGAACAACTATCAACATCTATTCTACTATATAATGATGTCCCAACAATGAACAACTATCAACATCTATTCTACTACATAAATGGTATACCAACAATGAACATCTATCAACCCTTTTCCGCTATAATTTTCACATTGATATAATTTAGTCTCATTCTAAAATACTAACATCACATCACATTTGGATTACAGTACACATGTCCTTATATATCAGCCCACATATGTAATAGTTTATAGCGCTATCATATCGGTTATACACCTTAATCCATGAAACAACGTGAGACAACAACCCACATACGAACCCTTACACTTGGCATACATTACATTTAAAACGAAGCGTTAATCCAATAAAGGATATGTTTATCGATATTTTTCACTTGTTCATTCATTAATTCATTCATTCATTCCGTCCTAATTTATTCAATCCATCGCTTTCCACCGTCCCCATTGCTAATTCGTTTGCCCCAGATTGTTGCCAGATTTATTGTTAACGTTTAATCACCTCTTACACAATTTTCATCATTATTTCACCAGTTGTTCATTCATTATATACTCATTCATTCATTATATACTCATTCATTCATTATATACTCATTCATTCATTATTTTCCACCAGTTGATTTTTTCCCCAGTTGTTCATTCATTTCTTCCTCAGTCGTTCATTCATTATTTCCTCAGTTGTTCATTCATTATTTCCTCAGTTGTTCATTCATTATTCCTCAGTTGTTCATTCATTATTTCCTCAGTTGTTCATTCATTATTTCCTCAGTTGTTCATTATTTCCTCAGTTGTTCATTACTTCCTCAGTCGTTTATTCATTATTTCCTCAGTTGTTCATTCATTATTTCCTCAGTGGTTCATTACTATTTCCTCAGTTGTTCATTCATTATTTCCCCAGTTGTTCATTCATTATTTCCCCAGTTGTTCATTCATTATTTCCTCAGTCGTTCATTACTATTTCCTCAGTTGTTCATTCATTATTTCCCCAGTTGTTCATTCATTATTTCCTCAGTTGTTCATTCATTATTTCCTCGGTTGCTCATTCATTATTTCCTCAGTCGTTCATTATTTCCTCAGTTGTTCATTCATTATTTCCTCGGTTGCTCATTCATTATTTCCTCAGTTGTTCATTATTTCCTCAGTTGTTCATTCATTATTTCCTCAGTCGTTCATTATTTCCTCAGTTGTTCATTCATTATTAATTCATTATTTCCTCAGTTGTTCATTCATTATTTCCTCGGTTGCTCATTCATTATTTCCTTAGTCGTTCATTATTTCCTCAGTTGTTCATTCATTATTTCCTCGGTTACTCATTCATTATTTCCTCAGTCATTCATTTTTTCCTCAGTTATTCATTCATTATTTCCTCAGTTGTTCATTATTTCCTCAGTTGCTCATTCATTATTTCCTCAGTTGCTCATTCATTATTTCCTCAGTTGTTCATTCATCACCCACAATTGTTCTTTCGTTTCTTCTCGTCAACTGCTCACTCATTCTTATCCCCAAATTATTCATTAATTTATTTCTTTTCGTAAACGTTCATCTATTATTTCCCACAAAGTTTGATTCATCTCGTTCTCAATTTAAACTATTATTTCCTTCGCCTCTCATACTCAACAACACCACGCCTATAAATATGTCCAGCACCACGCCTATAAATATGTCCAGCACCACGCCTATAAATATGTCCAGCACCACGCCTATAAATATGTCCAGCACCACGCCTATAAATGCCCAGCACCACGCCTATAAATATGTCCAGCACCACGCCTATAAATGCCCAGCACCACGCCTATAAATGTCCAGCACCACGTCTATAAATGCCCAGCACCACGCCTATAAATGCTCAGCAACTCAAGTAAAAAAAAAAAAGTAAAGTACCCCCGTCACGCCAAGTGGCGTATAGGGAATATGGTGTTAGTGACCATAAATTTTACAGACCTTCAGCACATGATTTTTGGGGTAATGTGGTCGGTATTACGCCCGTGCCGCTTTACTTTCCCAGAAAAAAATCCGGTACCCATTTAAAGGCTGGGTGAACCTGTAAGCCGTCGGTTGGGAACGAACTCTACCCCTTGTCCTTTGTAGTCCAGTTCACTAACCACTGAGCTATCGCGTCTTCCCAACAACTCAAGCCTAATCGTTTAAGCATCAGATTATGTCCAGGTCCCAACCTTAGAGACGGATCTGTAAACAGTCGGTAACGTTGGATAAAAGGCGTAAAATAGCACATCTTGCTGTAAACAAAAGACACGATATCTACGCCCCTGTTTAACGTCCTTTTAAGGTTGGACGTTCAAGAGAATTCGTCTGGTGAACGAAGAAGTAGAAAACAACGGAGGCACACAGCCGAAGTCACATAATACGAAGAAAGATAAGCATATAAAAAGGCATTAACAGAATATAAATGATATAGACGGAATTATGTCTCAGACGCATACACATAAAACATATGAAGAAAAACATGCCGGACATATTTTACAGAGTAACAAATACGTGGTAGCGACAAATATCTGCTGTATTGATATAAATGCAATAAAGAGATGAAGATAAATGTTGACTGTAAATACAGATGCCCAAGTTAGAGATGAAGACAAATGTTGACTGTAAATACAGATGCCCAAGTTAGAGATGAAGACAAATGTTGACTGTAAATACAGATGCCCAAGTTAGAGATGAAGACAAGTGTTGACTGTAAATACAGATGCCCAAGTTAGAGATGAAGACAAATGTTGACTGTAAATACAGATGCCCAAGTTAGAGATGAAGACAAATGTTAACTGTAAATACAGATGCCCAAGTTAGAGATGAAGATAAATGTTGACTGTAAATACAGATGCCCAAGTTAGAGATGAAGATAAATGTTGACTGTAAATACAGATGCCCAAGTTAGAGATGAAGATAAATGTTGACTGTAAATACAGATGCCCAAGTTAGAGATGAAGACAAATGTCGACCGTAAATACAGATGCCCAAGCTAGAGATGAAGATAAATGTCGACCGTAAATACAGATGCCCAAGTTAGAGATGAAGACAAGTGTTGACTGTAAATACAGAACCCCAAGTTACAGATAAAGACAACGGCTGTATACAGGACACCAAGCAAGAGATGAAGACAACGGCTGTATACAGGACATTAAGCAAGAGATGAAGACAACAGCTGTATACAGGACATTAAGCAAGAGATGAAGACAACAGCTGTATACAGGACATTAAGCAAGAGATGAAGACAACAGCTGTATACAGGACATTAAGCAAGAGATGAAGACAACAGCTGTATACAGGACACCAAGCAAGAGATGAAGACAACGGCTGTATACAGGACACCAAGCAAGAGATGAAGACAACAGCTGTATACAGGACACCAAGCAAGAGATGAAGACAACAGCTGTATACAGGACATTAAGCAAGAGATGAAGACAACAGCTGTATACAGGACATTAAGCAAGAGATGAAGACAACAGCTGTGTACAGGACACCAAGCAAGAGATGAAGACAACGGCTGTATACAGGACACCAAGCAAGAGATGAAGACAACGGCTGTATACAGGACACCAAGCAAGAGATGAAGACATATATCAGTTTGTATTTACAAAATACAAATAAGAGACGGAAATATATTTCGGTCTGTATTTACAGAATAGAATACTTATACGAAGGTAGTGCAACATATACGTCCTGACACATAAAGACGGTGACAGAAGTATTGAGCAGTGTGATTTATTAACAGTAAAGAAAAGGTCCTTATTATGAAGAAATATTCGACCTAACGGAAAACATAATTTTTCGCACCATTGATACTGGGTAGGGGCTCATATATAACGGTGGGATATAGAAGAAAAGTTCATAATAACGGTGGGATATCGAAGAAAAGATCATATATAACGGTGAGTTATAGAAGAAAAGTTCATATATAAGGGTGGGATATAGAAGAAAAGTTCATATATAAGGGTGGGATATAGAAGAAAAGTTCATATATAACGGTGGGATATAGAAGAAATGTTCATATATAACGGTGGGATTATAGAAGAAAAGTTCATATATAACGGTGGGATATAGAAAAAAAGTTCATATATAAGGGCGGGATATAGAAGAAAAGTTCATATATAAGGGTGGGATATAGAAGAAAAGTTAATATATAACGGTGGGATATAGAAAAAAAGTTCATATATAAGGGCGGGATATAGAAGAAAAGTTCATATATATCGGTGGGATATAGAAAAAAAGTTCATATATAAGGGCGGGATATAGAAGAAAAGTTCATATATAACGGATAACGGTGCGATATAGAAGAAAAGTTCATATATAACGGTGGGATATAGAAGAAAAGTTCATATATAACGGTGGGATATTTAAGAAAAGTTCATATATACGGGTGGGATATAGAAGAAAAGTTCATATATAAAGGCGGGATATAGAAGAAATGTTCATATATATAACGGTGGGATATAGAAGAAAAGTTCATATATAACGGTGGGTTATAGAAGAAAAGTTCATATATAACGGTGGGATATATAAAAAAAGTTCATATATAAAGGCGGGATATAGAAGAAAAGTTCATATATAACGGTGGGTTATAGAAGAAATGTTCATATATAACGGTGGGATATAGAAAAAAAGTTCATATATAAAGGCGGGATATAGAAGAAAAGTTCATATATAACGGTGGGATATAGAAGAAAAGTTCATATATAAAGGCGGGATATAGAAGAAAAGTTCATATATAAGGGTGGGATATAGAAGAAAAGTTCATAAATAAGGGTGGGATATAGAAGAAAAGTTCATATATAAGGGCGGGATATAGAAGAAAAGTTCATATATAAGGGTGGGATATAGAAGAAAAGTTCATATATAAAGGTGGGATATAGAAGAAAAGTTCATATATAAGGGTGGGATATAGAAGAAAAGTTCATATATAAGGGTAAGGTTATAGAAGAAAAGTTCATATATAAAGGTGGGATATAGAAGAAAAGTTCATATATAACGGTGGGATATAGAAGAAAAGTTCATATATAAGGGTAAGGTTATAGAAGAAAAGTTCATATATAACGGCGGGACTTAGAAGAAAAGTTCATATTTATCGGCGGGATATAGAAGAAAAGTTCATATATAAAGGCGGGATATAGAAGAAAAGTTCATATATAAGGGTGGGATATAGAAGAAAAGTTCATAAATAAGGGTGGGATATAGAAGAAAAGTTCATATATAAGGGCGGGATATAGAAGAAAAGTTCATATATAAGGGTGGGATATAGAAGAAAAGTTCATATATAAAGGTGGGATATAGAAGAAAAGTTCATATATAAGGGTGGGATATAGAAGAAAAGTTCATATATAAGGGTAAGGTTATAGAAGAAAAGTTCATATATAAAGGTGGGATATAGAAGAAAAGTTCATATATAAGGGTAAGGTTATAGAAGAAAAGTTCATATATAACGGCGGGACTTAGAAGAAAAGTTCATATTTATCGGCGGGATATAGAAGAAAAGTTCATATATAAGGGCGGGATATAGAAGAAAAGTTCATATATAAGGGCGGGATATAGAAAAAATCAGTCGTGATACAGAACAAAAGAAAAAGATATATATCAGCTGTTGCACATAACAAAATAATAGGTGTGCGCACACACACACACACATACCGGCTGTTATAATTAAATATAAGAAAACAAAATTGCTGTACCCATCAGCCGACGCAGTATACCTAGAACAAATATAGGTGGACAGAAGTGGTGTGATATAGAACAAATATAGGTGGGCAGAAGTGGTGTGATATAGAACAACTATAGGTGGACAGAAGTGGTGTGACATAGAACAAATATAGGTGGACAGAAGTGGTGTGATATAGAACAAATATAGGTGGACAGAAGTGGTGTGATATAGAACAAATATAGGTGGACAGAAGTGGTGTGATAAAGAACAAATATAGGTGGACAGAAGTGGTGTGATATAGAACAAATATAGGTGGACAGAAGTGGTGTGATATAGAACAAATATAGGTGGACAGCAGTGGTGTGATATAGAACAAATATAGGTGGACAGAAGTGGTGCGATATAGAACAAATATAGGTAGACAGAAGTGGTGTGATATAGAACAAATATAGGTGGACAGATGTGGTGTGATATAGAACAAATATAGGTGGACAGAAGTGGTGTGATATAGAACAAATATAGGTGGACAGAAGTGGTGTGATATAGAAAAAATATAGGTGGACAGAAGTGGTGTGATATAGAACAAATATAGGTGCATAGAAGTGATGTGATATAGAACAAATATAGGTGCACAGAAGTGGTGTGATATAGAACAAATATAGGTGAACAGAAGTGATGTGATATAAAACAAATATAGGTGCACAGAAGTGGTATATTACAGAAAAAAATATAGGTGCACAGAAGTGGTATGATAAAAGCAAATATAGGTGGACAGAAGTGGTGTGGTATACAACAAATATAGGTGGACAGAAGTGGTGTGATATAGAACAAATATAGGTGGACAGAAGTGGTGTGATATAGAACAAATATAGGTATGCAGAAGTGGTTTGATACAGAACAAATATAGGTGCACATAACACGTGGTGTGATATGGAACAAATGTAGGTGCACAGAAGTGGTGTGATATAGAACAAATATAGGTGCACAGAAGTAGTGTGATACAGAACAAATATAGGTACACACAACACGTGGTGTGATACAGAACAGATATCGGTGCACACAAGTGGTGTGATATAGAAAAAATGTAGGTGCACAGAAGTGGTGTGATACAGAACAAATATAGGTGGACAGAAGTGGTGTGATACAGAACAGATATTGGTGCACACAAGTGGTGTGATATAAAGCAAATATAGGATCACAGAAGTGGTGTGATATAGAACAAATATAGGTGCACGCAACACGTGGTGTGATAGAGAACAGATATCGGTGCACAAACGTGGAGTGATATAGAACAAATGTAGGTCACACGAGTAGTGTGATATAGAACAAAATTGGGTGTACACGAATAGTGTGATATAAAACAAATGTAGGTGTACACGAGTAGTGTGATATAGAACAAATGTAATTGTACACGAGTAGTGTGATATAGAACAAATGTAGGTGTACACGAGTAGTGTGATATAGAACAAATGTAGGTGTACACGAGTAGTGTGATATAGAACAAATGTAGGTGTACACGAGTAGTGTGATATAGAACAAATGTAGGTGCACACGAGTAGTGTGATATAGAATAAATGTAGGTGTACAGGAGTAGTGTGATATAGAACAAATGTAGGTGCATACAAATGGTGTGATTCTGAGCATATTTAGGTGCACTCAACAGAAATGATAAATAACTGTCGAGATCGAAAGTTGTGGATGGGACATGATCACCTACGCCAGTAGGCACAGCACTTGATGATGATGATGATAGAACAAAAGTAGTTGCACTAATCGGTCGTTATAATGAAAAACAAAGAAAGGTAACCCAATGTAAAGGGACATCATCCTACAAGACAGTGAACTTTTTCACTAAAAGACTTGTCAATCTCCCTCACTAATAGGATTAGGGTATGTCTGTCAAATACGGACACAGGTCTGGGGACCGCCGGATAAACGAAGCTTGTTTAAGTCATTCGCACAGGAGAGTTCGGAGATTAAATGAAGATAATGTGCTGGGGATATAATGAGGAGAGGGAGGAGGATCAGATGTCTGATGAGGAGAAAGGACAATGATAGAATATGAGAGAATTAAAGGAAAAATTGAATTTGAGGATATAAAGAAGGGAAAGAGAGAATATGAGGGGAGATTGAAGGAAAAATAGCATTTGAAGATATAAGGAAGGGTAAAGAGAGAATATGAGGGGAGATTAAAGGAAAAAAAGCATTTGAGGATATAAGGAAGGGCAAAGAGAGAATATGAGGGGAGATGGAAGGGCAAAGAGAGAATATGAGGGGAGATGGAAGGGCAAAGAATAAAAGGATACAAGAAAGAATGAAGAACAAAATGATAGAAGGATGGACAAAGAATAAAAGGATAGAAGGATGGACAAAAAATAAAAGGATAGAAGGGGATGGACAAAAAATACAAGGATAGAAGGAAAGAAAATGAATAAAAGGATAGAAGGATGGGCAAAGAATACAAGGATAGAGGGGGATGGACAAAGCATACAAGGATAGAAGGGGATGGACAAAAAATACAAGGATAGAAGGGGATGGACAAAGAATACAAGGATAGAGGGATGGGCAAAGAATTCAAGGATAGAAGGAAAGACAATGAATAAAAGGATAGAAGGGGATGGACTAAGAATACAAGGATGGACAAAGAATACAAGGACAGAAGGGGATGGACAAAGAATACAAGGATAGGGGATGGGCAAAGAATTCAAGGATAGAAGGGGATGGACAAAGAATACAAGGATAGAAGGGGATCGACAAAGAATACAAGGATAGAAGGATGGACAGAGAATACAAGGATAGAAGGATGGACAGAGAATACAAGGATAGAAGGATGGACAAAGAATACAAGGATAGAAGGATGGACAAAGAATACAAGGATAGAAGGATGGACGGACAAAGAATACAAGGATAGAAGGAAAGACAAAAGAAAACAAGGATAGAAGGAAGGACAAAGAATATAAGGATAGAAGGAAAGACAAAGAATACAAGGATAGAAGGAAGGACAACGAATACAAGGATAGAAGGAAAGACAAAGAAAAAAAGGATAGAAGGAATGACAACGAATACAAGGATAGAAGGAAAGACAAAGAATACAAGGATAGAAGGAAAGACAAAGAATAAAAGGATAGAAGGAAAGACAAAGAATACAAGGATAGAAGGAAGGACAGATAGGCTCAAAGCAAAGAAATGCACATATGTAGGGAGGTCAAAAAGTAATGCACACCAATTTTTTTCTCGGCTAATAATAAAGATAGGAATATGAAATTTTGCACACTTGGAATATGACATGTT